>WKFP01014852.1:39112-102827 GCA_011057875.1 Pterocles orientalis | reverse complement strand
CGGGGGGGTGGGGGGCAGCATAATTGTGTATCACCTATTCTCTCCCTCCTTCGGGGTCATTGGCTGGGAGTGGGCTGGGCCTTTGGTCATCAGGTGGGGAGGGGTAGTATCACTGTGTATCACATTGCATCTTTGTATATAGTATTATTTCTAATATTATTGTAGTTTAGTAATTAAATTGTCCTTATCTCAACCCACGGGTCCTTTTTTCCATTTACCTGTTTAATTCTCTCGCCTATCATTGGGTGGGGGCAGGGACTGTGTGAGCGGGTGTGTGGTTTGGTCCCCAGCCAAGGGCCAACCCATCACATTCCTTTTTGGATGCTGCCCCCTCCCCGCCCCCCCCCCCGTGCTTAACCCACGACAATTCTGCTTTGCTATCTGTCAGTCAAACCAACACTGAAATTTAGCTTCAAGAAGAAAGCAGGAGGATCTCTATTCACCCTGAGATGCACGTTACCTTACAGAGGCAGCCAGTCAAGGGACTACAGTGAACAGAAAGGTCTCCCTTTTGTTTTCAATGTTTTTTACTACAGGACAGTAGCCACAAAAAGGAAATACAATTGTGAAAAAATGCTGAAGAGGTCCTGGTTGGACAAAGACTACCTTTCTTAAATCTCTCAGGTAAAGAAAGCTTCTCTGAAATATCTTTTCCCCAGTTGTTTTTTCCCCACCTGGCTTGACTCTTCTGCACTTTTCCCATTCCCCATCTACGACCTTGTTTGTTCCCAGGATTTGTCATCAGTTTAAGCTGAAACAATATTTTAAGGAGGCCACGCGCCTCTGAACATCTCCACCTCTTGTAGCTGGGAAGAGAGGGCAAGAGCAGAGGGCTTTTTGGAGGCTGTTATGACGGGAGATATGGAGTGGAGAGCTCAAAATAAGTAAAAACACCTAGTCACAGCAAGTGAAAAGGAGGACTTGCCACATATGTCAGTGCCTAGCAAATATCTCAACATATTTTGGAGATAACTAAGAATTGCTCTGGATTACTGAGGTTTCAGTAGCACTTGAGGGACCATCATAGCAGCCGCCAAAGCTGCCTGTGTTGAGTGCAGGCACCACCCTTCTGGGTTGGTTTGGTTTATTAAAAGTTGCCTTCTGAAATTACCTGTGCTCTTCCTCTCTGCTCAAATGTATTTGGCCAAACAAATATCAGCAGGCCATAATCCAATTCTTTGGAAGGCAGCTGCTTTGGTTTTAGCTATCTGGGAAAGTCTCCAACACTTTGCTCTCCCTTCCTCACCGGAGTGTCAGTGTATTTTAAAAGGGCTACAGGGTTGTATTTGTGTATATGTATGTGTGTATGTTTATTTTTGTACACATTTAAAAAAAATGTTTCACATATATGTGTACAGATATAACCTAAAAGGTTATGTAGTCATTACTGTTATTGCTAATAACTGTTAAAAGTAATCCACTGGTTGTGTGTAACCACAATATCAAAGCCATACATGCAAGAAGCTCCTTTACCCACCACTGTTAATGAAATTTCTATTTATAGAAAACATGTTTGTTTATGTGCTCATGATAAAGGTTGAATAATGAAAACCTCAGGGTTATTTGGGGTTCACACACACAAAAAAATTAAAGTGCTTACACAGCTGCACCTGGACTTTTTCCTTTCTGTTTGGCAGTCAGGATTTATTCTGGGCTCTGACACAGCTTGTCTTGTTTAACATTAAAGTTAAGCAATGTAAACGGCTAGCAATACCCTATAGCAAGCCATAATGCTAAAATGCACATCGTACTGAGGAACTGTCACTCTCCTTACTTGCAAGGATAGTTAAGTAATTGCAGACAGGGATATACAGGGCCATTGTTCGCCTGGTTTTCACGTCACTGGAGTCCCACAGAAATAAGGAGCATTTTCCATTGCCGTGACCTGTTTCAACAGGTTAAGGAAACCTTTAAGTCTGCATTACCCAAATCATGACTAAGCAGCTTCCATTTCCATGGATGTCTCACAGCCTGCAGCCGATACATACTGCTGAATTGGCAAAGGGAACATAAATAATGGGCCAAAACCTACCACCTTACAGCTCTGGGGTCATGTGGGGCCACAGCCATATTTTCATTTGATAATAAGAGCTAGCATTAGGCTGATCTAACGCTCGTTAGCAGCCATCGCCTCCAGCAGTTCACTCCTCACATTGACCGGAGACATTATGGCTTGGATTGAATCACCATGGAGAAGTTGGTATTTCTGGCTGCTCTTTAGTCTTAGCTGGCTTGGTCTGGCCAACATCATATCTTCACAGCCAAAACAAGGCTTCTGGGCCAACAGATGCTCCACCCAGACACTGCAGCGCCCAGGCAGCAAAACCCACTGCCTCTTAAAAACATCATGGTTCTGGGCTATCGATTTTTACCAGCATCACATAGAAGCACTGACGTGTTCTTGCAGTGTTAATAACTCCAGCTGCAATGAAGCTGATCTTCTGGTTAGCTTCAGGCAGGCAAGAAATGTGTGCAGCTTAAGGGCTGGGAGTGAGATTTAGGAATGGCATCATGCCAAGAGCTGCAGAAGCCAGTAAGCACTTTTGAGGAAACCCAGAAAATAAAATGTGCCCTTCTGCAACACCCAGGATCCCTAGACAACCTGCGTTTCACTGATGGACCTGCCTTTCCTACCCATGTCACATATTGCTACATTCAAGCTGCCCAGTGCTTCAGGGAGCCATATGTGGGGCTGTCCCTGGAGGGGGGGGACAAGCAGGGGGCTAAGAACAACCCCCCACCTGACAGACCTCATCAAGGGGCTCAGCCTCACAGGGACCACCAAGGGGTGAGCAAGGACTAAGGGGTCCCATCAAGAGCAAAAGGAGATAGGGCTGGAGACAGGGCTGGGCAGGGGCACCCCTGTAACACAGCCAGGATGGGTGCCCAGGGCTGAGCTGAAATGGGGTCCTGCACCTTGGTTAGGGCAGGGAGGCTCCCGAGGAGGCAGGGCAGGACAGTGAGTACTGGTAGTGCCCTCGGGGGCTAGAGAGGCTCCTCCAAATAGGAGGCACACACAGAATTACCTGTTGTGAGACCTTAACTCCTAAGTGCTTGGGTATCAATTTGATTTCTGCAAATTCATTGCTCAGTTCCTGCCCTCCCCAAATATACCAAAGTCCTCTGTCTGCACAATGATCTTTTACCAGTGAAACTTCCCAACACGTGAAGATCTTCTCTGACTGATCTAGAAAGATCAAAAACCATGACAACAATAAAAATCACAGTACTAACCCAGGAGAGAAAGGCATTGCTCCTCCCATGATACCAGGAGGCTCCCAGACCTTGTGTTAGATGAGCAGAGCAGGACATGCTGCCCACACGGCACCTGGGTATCCACAAGCCCAGTGTTGCCAAATGTTCCAAATATTTTCTTGATCTCTCCTCTGACCAACTTGACCCTCATGTCCACATCCCAGGTGAGAAGTGCAGTTAATGGATTTTTAAGTAAAAGGGAGACAGCTAGTGATGCTGACACTTGAGAGAAAGATCCAGTGCAGGGACTGATCTCCAGTAGAGAACAGACCTATCTCTTCCACCCGGTGACAGAAACACCTTCCTCCCACATGGTACCTAAATTCCTTGAGGGTGCAGTTTAAGACTGGTCATGCCTTTTACCATTTTTTTTTCCTGGTGTATACATGCACTGCTGCAAGCTTGTTCATTACATAGGACTTTGTTTTACTGGAAGGATAGACAGAAAATTTTCATAGTATCAGTCTTCCCGTGCTTGAGCTTTCCGACATAAACACACAGATGTGCAACAAGAATTTAAAGCATTTCTTAAGCCTCAGCTGATAAGAGCAGTCAAACATTGCAACTACACCCAAAAAAACCTCCTGCATTGTGCAAAACCATCATCTACTTGGACTATTATTGCGAAAACACTGATGTCTCTCCAAATAAAAATGAAACTGCAAATATACACTTATATTCATTAGTCTAAATATACTTCCTGTCATGCTGCAATTTAGAGTATGGCTTTCCATTATTTGCTGTGGTTTCTTCATATTCTGTGTCTGTACTAACTACTGCTTCACTTTGCATTTGAGCTATAAATGCCGTTAGGCACAAACCACCTTTATTTTCCTTGTTGTAACTGGACCTTGTAACAAAGCATTTCTGGTGACAGAAGGTACAAGTGGCTTTCCTCTTAGTGTATCCTGCTTTTGAAACAGAGTTTTTTTCATACACACTAGCAGAAACATTAATTTTAAGGTTTCTTCTCCTCCTGAATTCCATTGAACCCTCATTCTGATGTCTCCATGATGCAATAGCACCTCAGTATACAACAAATCTCTAAATGTGATTAGAGCATCCTAAAATGTCTTTGGGAGTTGATATCGTCTCTTCATCATAAACTAGTCACTAACCACCTACTTTCCCACATTGGCTATAAGTATTTCAAACAGCACTGCACCTAATGTAGATGCAAAGAAGTTCCAATTGGTAATTCCCTTCCATTGTGGAAAATGAACATTTTTCTCTACCGTTTATCAGCACTGGAAGATTGCCTTATCATGTATATGGAGAAATCTGTGACATGTTGGGGTTCAGGTAGAATCCCAATCTATAATTTCCCCTTATCACATAACAATTCACAGGGTATGAATAGCTCGAATAGAGTGCATTGACTAACAAGAAAAAAGAGTGAGCTTCTCCTTCCCAGGAGTGGAGCAGGAATGTAAATCACCAGCTTTCAGACCACAAACGCATCAAATTAATCATCAGTGAACATCAAAGACAGCTATCTATATACATGATGCAGTGTAAGTAAAATAACCAACCTGGAATGAAAGCTGAAACTTTTATCTATGTCAGGGAACATCATATTTCATCACTTCCTGAAGTAGTCATCAGATTCCTGCTCTTTGGTTTAAATATATACTGAATACCTTAAATCAGAAACAGAAATGTGCAATACAACAATATTCAGTATCTATGTCAAAATGCACACAAGATAAAATGAACTATGCAGCAAGAGAAGACACAGCATCATCATGTTACATGCAAATACCAAATCCTGCAAAATGTTCCAGTTGTCTCATGGAAATGTGTAGACATACTATTTTTAGTTAAGGTTTACTCAGTTTGGAAAGCACATTTTGAGGTGTAAAAGTGAGGAAAGGAAAAGGGATTTGGGGGGAGTGAGGAATATTTTATAATCTATATTGCATCTTAAAGAAGATATTCTCATTCCATCTCAATGAATGTTTTAATGTGTCAAGTCAAAGCAGCATGATGTCTTCTGATATCAGATAAACATAAGACATGTTTTAGCAGGATTTATGTTGCTATTTAAGGTCAATTAATATCCACTGATTTAACTGAAATCTGATTCCCAGCTCAAAAAATGCAGAACAAGGAGAGATAAGACTGGAGGAACACAGGTAAAATTTTCTGCTCTGAACAGAACCTAAAAAACACTTTACTCCCATTGCCCCAAGCACCATCCCAAGGGCCACTGAAACCCCTTGATACAGCCCAGTAAGATTTTAGAAATTCCGAGAAGACTTTCTGGGCTGTTCCTGACAACATAAGCAAAATATTTCAGTAACGTTTTCTGTGGCTGCTTAGATAATTTTGTCCTCTCTTCCTTCTTAATTTCCCACCCATGTTACTGGGCACCAAAATTTAAGGAAGAAAAAAGTGGCTGGTACAGATAGCAGTACACTAAAAATGCTCATTCACAGAGGAGATTTTACAATACAGAACACTGAGTGTTTCCAAGAATGGCTTTTCTTTTTCTAGAAAAAAATCATATAGTGTGCTCTCCTTAGCACTGTACTTGCAGGCTACCAATTGTATTCTGCTCCTCTCTTCCCTGTTTAACTCTCCCTTCTCAGGCATACATGTTATTCTGTACAGTTACAGTTGTCAAGGTAATGTCCAAAAACCATGGATTAATAAAAGTGGGAAATTATCTTCTTCATTTGACAATACAGAGCAATTTAAGTGTACAGAAATACTCTTATCCATTACAATCAACACTGATTTGAGTTAGCATTCCACCTATAAAGCCAGTTACATGTGATCTCAGAGAATGGCTCACATTGGGGTTTATATGTAACCTCACCCACCAGCTGGGGAACGTAGTAGGAGAAAGTAGTAGTAGAACGTAGTAGGAAAAACAGTAGCCACCCAGTTCCCCAAACATCATGTCCCAAAGCTAGCTTTCATTTCTTCAAACACTGGCCAGCCTTTCAAAGCTTATTTTATGTAACCTGCCAGGAGCACAGCCTGAGGTTTGTGTAGCTGCAGGCTATGTAGTACGTAAAGAAGAAAGCTGGTATGTGCATGCAAACAATCTCCAGAAACAGAAGAGGCTTGAGGGATCATAGAAGAAATCTGCTGTTACCGGCTTTGAAGCCAAAGTTTGTTTATCAACTGTCTAAGCAGGCATCTTGATGTTAACAGATAGGGCTAGAGATACATCACAGCCCAAAAAGTATGTGCCCCTGCCAAACACAGGTCCCTGTTTGTGCTAACTGTTAAATCCCCTGGTCAATATTGTGCAGAGGGCAGATTAGCCAGCTGTTTCCTTCAAACCTTAGAAACTGTGAAACATGTGTGCCAATAGCTCTGTTCCAGCAAAGTGTTTTAACCAACATGGAACTTTGATGGGTTTGTAGAAGTAAGTATATGTTACCGGAAATACACGGCAGACTCAGCATGCGTGCCCACAGCAGATCTGACAGCATGAACACCCAGCTCACACGCAGAATTTTATCTCAAATCCTTCTGACAGAAGTTCACATCTCAAAAGTTATTTACGTTTTCAAGGATTCCTACTGTGTTCCTCTCCTTTACGTTGCTATTTATTTACTAAACCACAAACTTGCATGTATTTGAAAGATGTATTTGCCAACACATGGACTTCACAATGTATTGTCCGATTGAAAATAAGATTTCTCAGAGGAAAACTGGTACCATGGCAAGAGAAGACGGCAGCAGGTTGTTATCACTTTTGTGCGAAATAACAAAATGCACATCCATAAGAACTTCACCACATCCTAATAAATACTGTGGTGACTATAGTGACACGAGACATCTGCCAAGCCCACAATTGATTTCTTATGCTAGAGGTTTTTTAGTCTATCTCATTTGAATGAGAAAAACAAAAACCCACCTTCTGAAAAGCTGTAGCTTTGACTTCTGAAAGAAGTAATGCTGAAATAGAAAATGTCTTAAAATACTTTCTCTGTTACAGTGGGTAGAAAATGAGTCCTTGAAAGTAAGTGTGGAAAACAGAGATATTACTACTTTCCCTGTATGTGCAAATGATACGGATACTTTTAATTACAAGAAAGGATGAAAAGGGCTGCAAATGAATTATTTCCACCTGACATGACTTTTGATTCACTGTTGAATGCTCTTATAATGCAGGAAAACAAGCATCAGCCATGCTGAAATAAAAAACCTGGATGACAGAAACAGATTTTAAGGCAGTAAAGCAGCCAGTTCTCCGGGAAATCCACCCATAGAAAGTGTCCAGGTCCCTTTGGACCTCAAGAAGGTCAGGACTTAAAGCCAGTAGAGGACTTCTGCTGAGTTCCTACCATAACAGCTGTCATTGACTACTGAGCCACTTAAATACAGATGTCAATTATCAGTGACATAAAAGGCATAAATTATTGATCCAGAAAATCAGCTTAGTTTTCCTTGGCTTTTGCACTAAGTCAGTTATGCAGATGTGGAGCACATATTACATCCTGGCAAACTGAGTCAAACTCCATAGTAACACTGAAGATACATTTACTTAGCTAACCCTGCAAAGCCTAACCTGCGTGAATGCTTATGAACACCAGCAAAATTTCGTATATCAAGCTCTTGTATTGCCACCTCGTGGCTAATGTACGTATAACTTCACTTTGTTGGGAGGAGGGAGGAGGAAGAAGGGAGGAGAGGAGTTAGTTATGTTTAGTAATGATACTTTGCAATGGAATGAGACCCTTCTCTGCAAGAAGAATATGAAACAAATACTGGGTGAAAACTTAAGCATGAAGTGAAAACTTCAGTAACCACTCCAGTTGTGATGTGTCAGTTGTGCAGTCCTCCCTTAGCCTGGCATTCTTGCTGGTGGGACACAAAAGACAATGTTGCCACTAATGAGGAACTTTAAAATGAATCCAATTAAGTAATCCTTCTGGGAAATTCTTGTAATAGTTTCCAAGGCCCCAGGGTGATTTGAAATTCAATGGAGATAAGAGACAACTGTGGTTTACAGAAAATGTTACCTTCTTTTGAGAATTAGATCCCACAGTACGGTAGTGGCCAAGGTCCCTCACCACCACGAGTTTTGAGAGATGGGCCCGTGCAAACCTCATGAAGATCAACAAGGCCAAGTGCAAGGTCCTGCACATAGGTCAGGGCAATCCCAAGCACAAACTGAGGAAAATGGATAGAGAGCAGCCCTGAGGACAAGGACTTGGGGGTGTTGGTTGATGAGAAGCAATGTGTGCTTGCAGCCCAGAAAGCCAATCGTGTCCTGGGCTGCATCAAAAGAAGCATGACCAGCAGGTCGAGAGAGGTGATTCTCCCCCTCTGCTCTGCTCTCGTGAGACCCCACCTGGAGTCCTGCATCCAGCTCTGGAGTTCTCAGCACAGGAAAGACAGGGACTTGTTGGAGAGGGTTCAGAGGAGGATATGAAGACGGTCAGAGGGCTGGAGAACCTCCCCTATGAGGACAGGCTGAGACAGTTGGGGTTGTTCAGCCTGGAGAAAAAAAGGCTACAAAGAGACCTAATAGCAGTCTTCCAGTACCTAATGGGGGCCTACAGGAGAGATGGGGAAACACTCTTTATCAGAGAGTGTAGTGATAGGACAAGGGGTAACAGTTTTAAGCTGAAAGAGGGTAGATTTAGATTAGATATTAGGAAGAAATTTTTTTCCTGTGAAGGTGGTGAGGCACTGGAACAGGCTGTCCAGAGAAGCTGTGGATGCCCCATCCCTGGAAGTATTCAAGGCCAGGTTGGACGAGGCTTTGGGCATTCTGGTCTAGTGGAGGGTGTGCCTGCCCATGGCAGGGGGGTTGGAACTAGAGGATCTTTAAGGTCCCTTCCAACCCAAACCATTCCGTGATGATTCAATGATGATTGTGAATTTGATTATGTGCAGATTTAATTGACAATAAGGAAAGGCAATGGATCCATGGACCCAGTGAAGAATGTGGAGGAAAACACAGGTGGAGGGGCACCTATCACTGCTAGTAATGTCAGTTACTGACCAGAGAACTGTGTGGGCACTAACCAGTCTCCACATAGGCCTTTCATACTCGCTTTTTATATTTACTTTAATTTCACATAGAAGTTCCCTGGAGTTTCCCAAGTATTTTCCTTCAAACCACCAAGATGCTTATATACCTGCACTGGCAAGCAGAGACAGTTTCAGCTCTCATATATGTTTTTATAGTACTGGTCTGAAAGCAGAGTGGTTTCCTCCTTCCCTTCAGTGTCAACACCATCCAGAATCCAAATCAGACAGATGGAATAAAGGCCTTATCCTTGAACAATTCTGTTGTAAAAAAATAGCATTCTTCTCATTATTAGCTCTTGTTAGCTCTTGTTCTAATCTATACTATTTATCCAAGTACATTGTCATGAAAATAATTATTCTTTTGTGGCTATGCTATTTATCACAAGGAAGGCTAAGCTTTTGCTACCATTTCTATAGTTTGGGGGGCAAATGCTTGCAAAATGACTGCAAAAATCACTTGCTTACAAGGCTAAGATAAATCGCTTTACGATTTATAGGAAGATGATCACACACAAGGCTTGATGATTTATAATAAAAAGGCAAAGTGTCTTAATCATCTCTGTCTAACTGTATCCACATTTCTTCTATTTAGGCTTAGCTTGTCTTCTGATTAATTCTGGAACGCTTCCTGCTTTCCCCTGGTTACACTACTGGTATCCCACAATACAGCCAAGAGAGATCACTCCAGGCTTTGTCTTACTCTTTCAAGTGAATGGTTCTTAGCACAAATAATTTGACATTTACAGTATGATAGTGGGTGAAATAGTCACAAAAACTTTCTCAGTAATGCCACAAGAAAATATTTTGTTAGGAAGTGATACTGACCTGTAAACATTGGAGGAGAAATAATGCTATGTGCATACACGCATTGTGGAATTATTTACATTCCAGTGCCACTAACATGGTATGTCACTTTTAAAAAAATTATACATTATAATCACACACAAAAAATATACATAATTCTGTGATTAAAAAGGCCAATGTCTGACATGTACAAGTGTCATCTCTCATAGGTAAATTCTAGTCCTACGCAGAGGGTTAGATGCAGTCTAACAATGTTGGCTAGAAGAAAATTATTCCTTTCAGCAGTCTAGCTTTCTCTGCAAACTTCTCCTACACAAGTTCTTGCTCCATCTTTGCCAGGAGTGATGGGCATGCACGTAAAACTTTAGACTGGGATGAAATTAGAACAGGGATTACATTTCTGATGGTTTCAGGGGTTTCTGCATGACCCAGGGGAAGTTTTGCAGTTTAAATGGGAGATGTACAACTTCCTTCTCAAGACTTTCTTATTTGAAAAGTAAGCTTGTGCGTGTGTTTGGAGAGAATGGAGAGATTTTTTACTTATGATACTATAATGCTATTTTTACACATAGCATTTAGCTCTGTAAAGGTCATCTTACAGGATGCCTGCACCATTGCTTAGTCATACGTACATCATATAGTGAGTGACATGTCCTTGGAAATTGCAGCCACTCTTCACGCCCTTGCTGTATGCATGCACGCGCACACACTACCATGCTACCCTCTATCAAAAGCCTCTTTCTGCTGCTGCCTTCTCAGTTCCCACACTAAGCAGGGAGTCTACACATGCTTTCATACTAGGTAACAGGGGGAAAGGGTGAAATGAAGAGCAGAGGTTTGTCCAAGACTTGTGAGTCCAAGACCTTGTGTGAGGGAAACAAATAGATGCCTGGTCACTGCAACAACTGCTTCAACAGGAGTACCAAGGACTATCACAGCATGGGCCTTGCCATTTGGTTTGGGATGGTCTGCTCTTACCATCTCCAAAGGGAACACAGACGGAGGACACATGTTGAAAACTACAAACCATTTTTTTTTAAGTTATATAACCCTCAGTTTAGTCCCATGCAAAACACTTTGATGATCTCACTCCAAAGGGGATGTGTAAAAGGAATAATTGCTGAAAGTTAAGAAGCCACAAATAATAGCATGCTCACAATAATATTTTAAAAATCAAGAGGATTTTCATAGTTGATTCTGGGTTTGGGGTCATCCTAGAAAAGCCCTGTATTAAGGGAATCTAAAAGCCAAGACAAAAGCAGCTGTCAGCCCCATAGTCTTCACACCCCTGGCTCATTTAAAGCAAAATGATTTAGCCCGGAAAAATATGAAAGTATATTGCACATTAATTGGTCTAGTGTTTCAAGGATGGAGAACTTTAAGTCTAAAACATGATCAACATGGCACAAAGACCAATTAAAAACAGGGATACACCTGTAAGAGGACATATAAAGAGGCCCATAAATAAGAAACAAAATTAAACTATATATTACACCAGAGAAAAAGGGGAGAAGAAAGGCAAAAGAACACACAAGCACCAAATAACACTGGGCTAAGAGAGACAAGGAAACAGGGAACTGTTTACTTTTCAGATACAAATGTTTACACAGTAAAGAAAAAAAATGAAAAAGAAGAACAAATGACATAAAATAAATGTGAGGCAGGGTGGGAAACTGCAATAAAGGAAAAATGCTCATTCAAATGCTCTGACTAATCCAGGAGAAGAGAAGCTGCAGAGGGAAGGAGGACCGTAGAAAATAACCACTGCCTTCATGGCTACACAAGTTAGACATGATCACCCCTTCGAGGTGCAGCAAAAGCAAATTCTTTTCCACTCTTAAGCCACAGACAGAAGCAAATTCCTGCAGAGCACAGGCAGAAGCAATAATAAGAACAGGAGTGGCAGGGGGACTGGTGTGATGTGTGCTTCTGGAAGTTGTGCTTAGTGCAGAGAAATGTTTTGTGTTTTTCTCACTTACGGAATGTCATCCCTAAACTCTTCCTTATGTGAATGAGTTCAAAGCCCACAGCTCTGCTGAGATGCATCTGAAGAAGACTCACAACACTGAAAAGGTCCGGCACACAAAAGGCAGAGTTGCATGCTGGGCTTGCTACTACCTATGGTATGCTCTCTTCTCATACCATAAATGGACAAAGTATAAAAATGTCTGCAGAGATATTCACATGAAGAACTGTACTCCCCAAGTTAATAACAACCCAAGGAGGAAACCCATCAGCACTCTCCATGCTGCCTGGTGCCATTCTAGCTATTGGCAAGGCTTGTCAATTTGAATGTATAAATATTGTTTTACCTATGTGTTTCACCTGCTTTGTGCCGTTCCCAAAAGCAATGACAGTTCTGGCTAAATGACCAAAACTATGTGCATCAGCACAATCATTGGGAACAGAAACTGAATGTGGTGCAGTACCCACAGGAAGGACAGGGTGAGGACAGCAACTGTGTTTCATAGAGTGATTTACCATTTTACATCACAAGTAAACACAAAATAACCTTCACAATATGCCTACATGTAGACAATCGAACACTTTATGCCCATCTTCCAAGTAGGGAAAGCAACGACAAGACAGTGCCACTTTTCCCTGGCAATATCCTCCCGTTCTGTTATGGGGTTCATTAACAATTAGAGCATGTTGGTATGCCTCAGTGATACAACATAGCGATGAGAAATGAAAAAGCTGGTGTTAATCAATACTTAGGAATCCAGCATCTTTATGTAATTTTTTCAGACTACAGTGAAAAACTCAACAGCTGCAATTATTACCAGTAACTTTAAAAACACAAGACCAGAATGGACCACCTAACTCATCAGATCCACTCACCCAAAGAAGCCTGCAATCATACAATAGAGGTTTGTTAGAAATGTTTTGCTTGATGGATGTCATTAGGCATTTTAAAGGATAATTCTCAGTAAAATAAGCAGCAAAAAATATTTCCTAGCAATGACAGCCTGTTACATACCTGGTCAGATGGGGCGTCACACTCTGGAGACTCCTCCAGAAGACGAGCTAGAAACATACACAAATCTTTCTTCTCTAAGCGTGTGCATGGATGATTTTCTGAACAAGTCCAAGTAAAGAGGTTATCATTAATAGGCAAATTCAAATAGATTCATGCTACAAAAAAGACACTGTTGACTATGACACTTTTCATAATATGGGGAATGAAGACAAAGTATTTGGGTACAGGAAAACATAGAAATACATCAAATTTTTTCAATATACTGCACATACAGATTAACTGTCAGAAAATACAAGAGAGAAGTTTGTGCTGGTGTTGCCTAAGGAGTGCACCACTTATTGCTAAGCCACATTGAGCTGGTTAACAGCCATAAAGCAATACCACCATGCAAATAACAAATCTAACAAACCCCACAGAATTTTAATACTCAAAGACAAGCTCTGGGCCACGGTTAAACTCCTGCTGCTCATTCTATCTGCAAAGAAGTAGTCAAACTTCAGTTGTGATGACATCATTTTGCATTATTTCCTGAAGCTGAAGAGATGTGCCCGTTTCAGTTGACTGCAGGAGCAAAGTGACACAAACCATCCCCCATGTCCTCAGCTCCAGAAGGTCTCCTCTTCTGAGGAAAAAAAAGAAGACTTCCTTCTAACTTACTTTTGAAGCAAAGCACTGTAGCAAAAGAGAATATACTTGTACATGTATGTGTGTCTGTATATATGAACATGTAACTTGTTTGTGTTTATTCATGTTTTACAAAACAATAAACACCCTTCACCCCACATAAATGCCAACATAAAGGAAAATCTGGTATCTTGTATTGCTGATCCCCTTTCTTTTTGTCAGCACAATAAATCTTCAGAAAAACAAAATCTATTTATACCACCCCTGTTAAGTATGTAACTACCAGTCCAATGACCAGTCTTTGTATAAAACACTGTTAGCACAAGCATTAAGTATTTCCCATTGACAGAGCCCTCATCACTTTAGGATTAGCTCACCGAGCCTTAACGGACTTTTTTTTCTTCTTTCATTTTTTTCCACCAAAACCTGATTTTCTTCCATCATGTTTATCACCAATGTGATAGAAAAGAACGATTCTGTATTTCACTTACCTGTAGGTCTATTAGCAAGAAGTCTTCAATGATAATAGCTTTCATGGGCAAAACTAATGCTTTTATATCTTCCTTCTGTCCTGTCAGTCATAGTCACGTACACTCTGTTTCACCTTTGACACCACCTTGGACTCACCCTGTCAATATTTCTATGCCACGTGGAGATCAGCTTGGTGAGGTAGAGAAGGTGACCAGGACAACAAGATGTTGACCTACGACTGCTAAACACATGTAAATGCTCTCCTCCTCACTTAAAATGATTAACTAAAAGATAGATTAGTATTGGCATCATTATTTAGCACTACTCAAATCCCTAATAAAACGTCTTCTCTGGGCTGTATGAACTCACAAGTAATCAGACAATCTAAATCGCTCCTATTTTATGACATATATTCACCTCTGAACTTACCTAGGAAGAATCTAGATATTCTCTAGTTGGGTGTGGGAATTTCTGTTGTTTTTTCAGGGGACTTATTTTGGTTTTGGTTCTGTTTATTTTTTTTTCACTTGAGGTTGATCAACTTGATGTTGGCTTTATTTGTGCTGTCAATCAGGATTTCAACAGTAATAAAATGTAGTTGCTTGTTCCTTATACATCACAGTTTCTTCAGATTATTAAACTGTAATACAGTAGTACTTTCAGTACCACACTTCATGGAGCCATTGCTATGACTTTCACTTTCTAGATCCCACTTATCTGCCTGATAATGAGATAGCTCTATCCTAATCTCTATTTCATAAAGAAAAATGAAAAGCAGTTGAGTCATCCCTACCTTAAAAAAAGCTCTACCTACCCTGGGAGCTCTCAGGACCAGTTTGGGTTGCTTGTTACTTTGCCTTAAGATGCAGTAATGATCAGAGCTATCCTGCAGAAAGCATTTGAAGGAAAAAATCACAACTTTGATGTGAAAGCAGAGCAAGCTAATTTCATCCGCGTATGTCCTGGGTTAAGCAGAGAGTTAACTTTTTTTCCCTCTTCTTCATAAATAGCTAGCAAGAGGCTGTGTTTTGGATTTATTTTCAGGAGAAAAGCTGATAACCGAAGTTTTGTTCTGCTGCCAAGGTTGGTAGATGAGCAAAGAGGCACAGCCGGTTGCTAGCATAGGATTTGCCCTTATGTTAAGACTGAAACTCAGAATAGCCAATTATTTTTTCCATAACATGCAAGTCATGCCAAGTATATAGGTAAGGACCCTTCTGGGAAATAGCTCTCTTTTGCTTCCTTTGGGCTTCAGATCATCCCGCTTCAGGTGTATGCATTCGCTCTCCCAAGGCTTTTCCCCCCCCACACACACTCTGGTCACCTCTCAGTCTGGGACGCTTGGGCTGTTATCTTCGTTTTGTGAGTGCCTCTGGGAGCGGTGCACCCCCCATCTGGGGAAATCGTGAATGTAGTTCTGGGATTGTTATCCGGCAACAGGCTGAGACTTTGGTCATCGGGTTGGGGGGGGGCGGGGGGGCAGTATCATTGTGTACCACTCATTCTCTCCCTTCTCCGGGATCATTGGCCGGGAGCAGGCTGAGCCTTTGGTCATCAGGTGAGGGGCCACTATCACTGTGTATCAGTCATTTGTATATAGTATTATTTTCAATATTATTGTACCTTAGTTATTAAATTGTCCTTATCTCAACCCACAAGTTCTCTTTTCCATTTCATCCTTTAATTCTCTCTCCCATCATTGGGTGGGGGCAGGAATTGTGTGAGCAGGTGTGTGTGGTTTGGCCCCCAGCCAAGGGCTAAACTGTCACAAAAACATACATCTTGGATCTCAAAAGGAAAAGGGAGTGGGGTGTCAGGCAAATTCCAAATAGCAATGTAATGCTTTTGACAAAACTAATAAAACCTTTCACTGTTCCCCAAAAATCCATTTGAACAGTGGCTTGCATTCAACTTTATTACAGTCTCATGTCTTAAAATCTGGGAAGTACCATCCCTGGCTACAATGCCAGAAGTTACAATTACTGCCTTTGTATTCATTACATGTAATGCACAAATCACACATTTTTAGGCTCTTTAAAGATACCAAATACATTTCTGTGTTCTGCATGAATTATTTCAGATCATGCATAAAGTATCGAAAAGTTGTATCTGTCAGAGGTATCTCCTTGTGCTTGTAGTGATGCCAAATTCAAGTTTACCATGAGAAAACTTCATTGTAAACACACCTTCTTGTAAACTGAGGCCTTAACAGTTAAAACTGCCAAAAGTTAAAATTACTGCCTTCTTATTCATTACGTGCAATGCACACACCATGACTTCCTCGACTTCCCTTTCGCCGCCGACCGCTCAAGCCTTCCCCGCCTCCTCCAGCCGGGCCCATCGCGCACACACACACACCTCCTTCCCTTCGCCGGGTCCTCCCGTACCGCCCCGCGGCCGACCGGAGCCGCAGCCAGCCCCGCCCCGGCCCCAAGGTCCGGCCCTGCCCTCCCACCGCTACCGCCATCGCCCCGCCCCCGTCCTAGCGTCCCCCGCGCAAGATGGCGGCGCCCGCGTTGGGGCGGCGGTGCGGCCGGGCGGCGGGGCTGTGGGGTGGCCTGCGCCGGGCCCCGCCGGCGCTCCCGCTCCGGCGGCGAGCCCACCAGCAGCCGCGGCGGGCCCACGGCGCCGGGGGGCTGCTGGCGGCGCAGTGCGAGCGCGGCCTTTTCCAAGAGGTGTTCCCGGCGCAGAGCGCGGAGGAGCAGCTGCCGACGCTGCTGGAGCCAGGCCGCCCACCCCTCACCGCCTACTGCGGCTTCGACCCCACGGCCGACTCGCTGCACGTCGGCCACCTGCTGGCCGTCATGGGGCTCCTCCATTTCCAGCGGGCCGGCCACAACGTCATCGCCGTGGTGGGCGGGGCTACGGCGCGATTGGGGGACCCCAGCGGCCGGGAGCGCGCGCGGGAGCCGTTGTCGGCGGAGCGGGTGCAGACGAACGCGCGGCGGCTGCGGGCTGGGCTGGAGCGGCTGTTGGAGAACCACCGCGAGCTGTTCTGGGGGGCGGGCGGCGGGCGGCTGGGGCAGGCGGAGCTCCTGGATAATGCCTCCTGGCTGGGCCGGCAGCCGCTACTCGACTTCTTCAGCGGGGCTGGCGGGCGGCTGCGCATGGGGACGCTGCTGAGCCGGCAGAGCTGCCAGGCGCGGCTGCGCAGCTCCGAGGGCATGAGCTTGGCTGAGTTCCTCTACCCGGCGCTGCAGGCCTACGACTTCCTCCACCTCTACCGGCACCACGGCTGCCGCATCCAGCTGGGAGGCGCCGACCAGATGGGCAACATCATGTCCGGATACGAGCTCGTCACCAAGTACGGCGGGGGAGGGGGGCGGGAACCGCGGGGCCCCTCCCCTCCAGCCCGGTGCGGGGGGGTCTGTCCGGGAGGCGATGAGGGGGGAAATACGTAGGGTCACGGCATCGGGTGTCCTGAGAACGTGTGACTTCGTGTTGGCGGTCCCTGCAGCAGCAGGAGCAGAAGTCGCCCCTCAGAGGGTTGGCATTAGCCAAACTGTGTGATTTGAGAAGAATTAATTGTCCTGATTGTGAGCCTAGCACGGCTGTACATTTTGGCCGTGCTTTTAAGCTTTTTCCATTAAATGTTACTGAGTCTTGTACAAAAGAGATGGGTTCTTGTCTTAGTAAATGTGTTTGCCCAAAAACCGAAGTCAAGTATCCTGAAACAGTGGATAAAATCGAGACAAAGCTGCTGCTGTCAAACGCATTCTGGTGTAAACACACCGAAGGAGAGGCCGTTGTGGTATATTGGTAAAACGGTTGCATTTCTTCTCTCGGAAATAAAAGGAAACCTGATGATGATGATCTTGCGCTTATCTACCAGATTTCGTAGGAGTCTTACAAAATTCGCAGAAGTATACAAGCAAAAGTAAGTGTAGCAATGCTTCTGCTTCAGGACATGCTTGACTATTACAAGATGGAGAATACACACAGAAAAGAAGCCTTACGAGTGTCCCAGCCGCACAAGCAGCTTCAATTAGTGCTCAGAGCAGAAAACAAAATGTACAGGACATTTGAATTTGCTAGTGCTGTTGCTCATGAAACTACTTATGTAAACTTTGTTACACACAAAAGAACCTAAATTTTTAGATTCAAGGTGGTTGGTTTTTTTTTCCTTAAAGCACTCTTTACAAGTGTTGAGCATATTTTGCCCTTCACTCCCCTGTCTTATTTAACTACTTTATATCAAGGGCTATAACTGCTTTATATCTTAAAGAATGCTTATATTATCGTCAACTTTACCAATTTGTGATTTTTTTTTAATTGTTTTTTTTTAAAAAAAAAAAACGTGGTGACTCTTCTCTTTCTCAGGGTGACAGGAAACGATGTGTTTGGAATTACTGTACCTCTTATTACCAGCACTACTGGAGATAAGCTGGGAAAGACAGCTGGGAATGCAGTTTGGCTGAACAGAGATAAGACCTCTCCATTTGAGCTATATCAGTTTTTTGTCAGACAACAAGATAACATAGTTGAAAAGTAAGTAGTTTTTCTTCATCTTGCTTTCCGTCATTGTTTATAAAACCTGATCCTAACTGTTCTCTCTTAACTGTTTCATGGGGATATATGCAACATGAGCTCCTTGTAGAAGTATATGTTAATTATAACTGTATGTTCATTAAATAAACAGGCGTGACTGCTTCCTAAGTATAGAGGATAGTGGAACCTGTCCATATGCTGGCATATGCATTGTACAATTAGAATGTGGGTGAACAAACAAGTAAAGCACAACACATTTTGTTCTGCCAGTGGGGTGACTTTATCTTATGAGGTATATTTGTTTTAGTATGAAAACATCAGAGTATTGAATGAAATCTCTCCTGCTGAGTAATTAGCAGCTGCAGATTAATAGACATCAGTTACTGCAAGTTTTTACCTAGTATGAGGTATTCAGAAACACCACATTCTAATTGCAAGATGCTACTTAACTGGTTATAAACAAACACGTAAAGTTCAGCTTCTAGAAGTGCATCACATTAAAAACTGCATATCCCTAAGCAAATTGAAATAGTGCATCATTAGGAAAAAGCCAAGAAGTTCCTATTTATGATTGTATGAACTGCCTAGATTAGCAGTCTCCAAATTTTTTTGATCATGTGCCCCATCAGTAAAAAAAACATTGAGCATGCACTCCCAATACGTTTATTTATTTATAGATTATATAAATGTACTACTAAAGCTCAAATATTTTCTTCCTGCACCCCAGTGAGTCATCTTGTCTACCTCCTGGGGTGCTGGCAGCCCACTGGAGATCATTGGTCTAGATAAAAACACATCTAGGAGACAGTTACTCTGTCCAACTACTACTTAAAGCTGTAGCATGTACAGGGCCAAAATTCTGAATCATCATTTCTTAAGGAAGAGTGATTCCAATGAGCAAAACATGGCCTTGGTTTCATTGTGCCATCTCTGAATCCACATCAGCCACACAAAACTCATATTCTTACTGACCAGTGTAAAAATATTAGAATTGTATAATAAGAACATGAAAGGATAGCAAAAATACAAGAATTACCATTTGATAGGTTTCCTTCATTGATGGCTAGCCTTCATGCTGGTATCCCAGTTACATGGCTGACAATAAATAGCCAATAGCTTTATTCAGGGCGTTATGTTAATTTTAATAAGTTGCTATATGTTTTCTTTTAAATCTGCTTTTCTTTAAAAAAAGAATCTGTCAGATCTGGATCTTCATAAACCTCAGATATAAACCTTTCATATTGTGACCTGTCTTATAACTCGTTACGTCTCTCAAAGGTTATGCCCTGGTATTTCAAATTTAAGTTCTGCATCCACACCACTTTTCAGATTAATAAGAAGGGTAGTGGGTACTTAACTTTAAAATGTTCCATGCATTCAGACTTTGTAGCAGTAGAGGTACCTTGTTTAATACACTGCATTTCATGCTACTGGAAGCCCATTGAAATGGACTGTGCTTAGATATACGCACCTTTAAATTCTTCGTTATTCTAAATAATCTTCCGCTTGAGATACCCAGTCGTCAATACATAGCATACTTCTGCCCCATGATCACCATAGAATGGCAGTGGTATTTTGCATTAGCATATTGTGCAACTACTAAGAATATCATATAAAACCTCGTTAGTTGAGATACAATTGCAATAAGTCTTGTAAATGTTTCAAGAGAGAACCAAGCTGTTGATTGCAATACAAGCTTTACAGAAGTATTTGACACTATCTTACGTCTGAAGACATTACCCTAAGTGGAATATTAAATAAACTGTGAGTTACCATGGTAAGATGAAGCATCTGGGCAAAACCAAAGAGTTGTTTGAAAGGATAAATTATCTTTACTGTGGGTTTCTTAAATTGATTAAGAACCATTTTAGTGTAGTTAATGAAGTTTGAATGACAAAGGCAGGAAATCTGTAATGATGGCTATATAGATAAAATAATTTTTTCCTTGCTCATAGATACTTGAAACTCTTCACCTTCCTTCCTCTTGAAGAGATTGACCACATCATGGAAATGCATGCTAAAGAACCTGAGAAATGGGGCCCTCAGAAACGACTTGCTGCAGAAGTAACCAAGCTTGTTCATGGTAGAGAAGGGCTAGAATCTGCTAAGAGGTGAAGTTTGATTTGTTGAGCAGTTTTCTTTCAGTTAGTCAATGATAATTACCCATAGTTTTTCAGGGACTATTTTAATGTAGTTAGTTGTTGCTCAGCTGTTAAAAAAGTAGTCATTCTGTAGACTTAAAAAATACATTAACAATATAAAAAACTTGCAGTGCAGTGGGTTACGATTAAAAAAAATCGGAATGTACTTTAAGTGTTTCTGTTACTGTGTGGATCCTCAGCAGAAGTTGGGGAGGGGAATCTGTTTAGTTGAGTAGCATTTTGCATGAAGATGAGACTAGCACTGTATTTTGAATGATCTTTGTTCTCACAGGTGTACTAAGGCCCTTTATTACAGCAGCGTGGAGGCATTGGAAGCTATGTCTGACCAAGAGTTACAGGAACTTTTCAGACAAGCTCCTTCAGCTGAATTGATGCTTGAACCTGGAATGAACGTTCTTGATTTGTGTCAAAAAGCAAATGCCATTCCAGATGGACCTAGCGGGTACGTTATCACCTGTGCTCTTCAGTAATACCTCACTTAAACAGGTTGTAGTGGTATGCTTTCAGAAGTTAAACAAAAGATCAAGACAGCCAAACGAAGCAGCAACAGGCTAGCAATCTACATTCCAGCATTAAAGAAGGGAAGAGGCAGCCTCATTCCATTTTGAAGTGTGGGATAATGCAGTCTAGTGTACCTTAGCTGTAAAATCACACCTGATGAAGGGAGAGCCTCAGGCAACAGCCTAAGTTTCCTTACACCTCTCAGAAAGAATGAGAGTGGTAGAGGCTAAGGTTAATTTCAGTCACTCTTGACCTGGACTGAAAGTAGAGTGCCAGAGAATTAAAACTTATATGGATCCAACAAAAAATCTCTTAACTGAACTTCCAGTACTTAACAGCAGTAAATTGCTTTCTCTTGCAATTACCAGTTGTTTTTGTTTGTTTTTTTTAAGGTACCAGAAAATTACAGATGGTGGAGTTTCAATAAATGGGATTCGAGTAACTGATCCAGAGACTGTTCTTATTCTTGGACAACATATTCTCAAAAATGGAGTATCATTGCTTAGGATTGGAAAGAAAAATTACTACATTATAAAATGGCTGCAGTTGTGACAACAGAATACCTCCTTAAAACAATGGATCATTTAAACTCTGTTGCTTGAAGGTGTACTTGGATGTTTCTATACTGTGCATTACTAGACAGCTCATAAACTGCCCATTACCATAGATTCGTTTTTAAAATACACCAACAGAGTTCAACTAAAGGCAGCTACTTTATATCACTGAAGACATGTTTAAATACTCTGCCTTATTCAAAGCACCATTTGTAAGAGGATGTGGACAAGAAGATGAAAAGATTAATTTCAGAGTCCAAAGATGGAGATGCTTTTCCCCTTCTTTAACAACCTCTGCTGTAGGAGAACAGGGGGCAGGTACTCTACAGCATAATTCACGGCAAGATGAGCATGAGCATACTCAAAACAAGTACTTCTTGCAGAGGATGTGTGCTGCTGTCAATTTGACTTCATCCTAACAGAGAAAGCTGTGTAAGTGGGTAAGGACAACCAGCCTACGATGAACATTTTTTTTTCTGAACAGGTTTGCTTTGAAGGAAACTGCAGAATATTCACAATAAATGAGAAGGATGGTTAAGCCCTAATATGTAAGCTTTTTATTGGTTAGGGATGGGGGCACACTGCATACAAGGTTTCCAGCCTTAATCTGGCGCACTTTCCCTTTTGGAAATGTAAGAAAGTATAGAGCCTTTCAAAGCTTAAATCTGCCTGATGTATCCCATGCCTTTTGAGTGTTTAGTGTGACGTACAATGTAAGTGACACTCATACCACTGCTTCAGTCCTGTGGATTAGCTGGATGCATCTGTGCTATCTCGACTCTCAAAGGTATATCGTGGCACTAGTTCTGTGGGCCCTACAGTCAGTTGCAACACAGTACATTGTACCAGAAGATCTGAAGCATGTACAGTGGCTGTTTTTAACATTAGCTGCCTAGGACTTGTGAGTGAGCAGCAGCACAAGGGTATGGACCTGCACTAGGAAATGGAGGAAGGAAGCTATAGTGCTTTTGCAGTTAAAAAAAGTTAAACCTTTCTGACAGGGCAACATGCAAAAGCAGCACTTCCTCATGAAAGAGCAGAAAGTGATCATGCTGCTCATGGCCTGGCCAAGAGTGGGCATCATAGCTTCCTCATCTTCTAAACACAGCATGAAAGTGAGCATGTACTTCAAGAGGTAGTACAATAGCAGCATCTACATTTAAATGTCGCAGTGTATTAATGCTGCAGAACACCACCCCCCTGTGTATTACTAGCCATTACAGCTGCTTACACACCTGCAATGAAGGAAGCAGGGAGTACAAAGCCTTGCTGAAGGCCCTTCCCACGATGGCATTTGGGATGGGGTGGCTGAGGCAGTATAGGTGCAACCACAGTACTTGCAACCAGCTCACCTGAACAATAACAAAACCCCCATGTGGTTACCAAGACCAGTTATAGTACAAGGCCATAATGGAATTCTGTGGAACTGGTTCACTGACCACTAGAATGCAGTAATGTAGCTGAGCTGGCTGTTAATTAACAGACCTTCCCTTCCCCTGTGCAAACACTACAAACCCCGAGTCTGATTTATGAGGTGATTGATTGCTTTGGGCCTTGGCTGCAGTGTTGTTTTCAAGATGTAGGGTAATCCTCACTCTTGGGCCAAGGAGAACCATTTCCTAGTCTGTGAAACTCCTAGACAATATACTTTGGCAGGTCACAGCAGCCACAATGGGAGAGGCCTTCATCTTAGCAACCTGAATGTGATAAGTCATCACCATCTCTTACGTTGTTAGAACATGTAAGGGAATTTCAGCTGGTTTAAAACCACCCAGCCTATGAGAAGAATGGGGAAATTATAAGAAAAATTAACAAGTGTCAAGAATCTAGCTGTTCTCTAGGTGGGTGTGGGAGTTTCTGTTGTTTTTTCAGGGGACTTATTTTGGTTTTGGTTCTGTTTATTTCAACTTGATGTTGGCTTTATTTGTGCTGTTAATCAGGATTTCAATAGTAATAAAATGTAGTTGCTTGCTCCTTATACATCACAGTTTCTTCAGATTATTAAACTGTAATACAGTAGTACTTTCAGTACCCCACTCCATGGAGCCATTGCTATGACTTTCACTTTCTATCTGCCTGATAATGAGATAGCTCTATCCTAATCTCTATTTCATAAAGAAGGATAAAAAGTAGTTGAGTCATCCCTACCTTAAAAAAAGCTCTACCTACCCTGGGAGTTCTCAGGACCAGTTTGGGTTGCTTGTTACTTTGCCTTAAGGTGCAGTAATGATCAGAGCTATCCTGCAGAAAGCATTTGAAGGAAAAAATCACAACTTTGATGTGAAAGCAGAGCAAGTTAAGTTCATCCGCGTAATATAGCCACCTCGTTCCTTAAGTGGCAGAAGCATTACAGCAATACAGAAACACGCACCTGGGAATACAGTACACCATACACACCCATGTTAGCCTACAGAAAAAACACACCAGATCAGATTCAACAGTTACTTTCTGGTTGCAGGAAAGAAAGAAACTTCTAGGAGGAGCTTAAAAGTCCTGTTCCATGTCTGATCTCTCTCCTGCCTTTTTTCCTTTATCTCCAAATGGTGCAGATACACATATAAATCCACAAATTTAAGCTTTTTTGTTTTTAAAAGTGTTAGTACCCACTTTAATCAAAGAGTAAAAGGATTTTATTCATTTTTACAAATACAAAATAAAAAGGGAAGGAAATTCTTTGCATACCAGATTTCTAATAAGATCCATAAACTCAAGAAATTTATACTGTGCTTCCTTTTGACCAACTCCTAGCAATCCAAACCCTAAGAGAC
Source organism: Pterocles orientalis (assembly GCA_011057875.1). Lineage (NCBI taxonomy): Eukaryota > Metazoa > Chordata > Aves > Pterocliformes > Pteroclidae > Pterocles > Pterocles orientalis. The sequence continues at coordinate 78,220 of WKFP01014852.1, read as the reverse complement.
ATTTGAAACTGACTACAAAAAAGTCCAAGTCATTTGTTGACAAACTGTTCACAGAGGGATACTAAGTTTTATTGACAGTAGTACCACACACAGGTCAGGTATTAATGTCAAACATTTACTAATCTAAACTTAGCTACAGGGGTTATTCTCCCCCACAATTGTGTTTCACTGAATAGCATTTTTTTTAAGTCAGCTGAAAGTTTTGTGTGTTGATGACCAAAGTGTTTCTGATTTACATTAAACAGGGTGGGCTAGAAAACATTTGTAAACCATCAGTCTAGTCTGGGAATTTTTCAGTTATTGTCTTCCTCAGGCTTTTTCACCTAGCTTTCCCATAAATTCTTTTAATGGTGGCAGCAACAGTAGCATTTTAAGTATTTTAGTTCCACTCCAGACAACATACTGTTTAAAAGCCTCCAACAGCCACTTAGCAGCCTGGCTACACTACTGCTTATGCAACTGTACCAAAACTAACACTGTAGACTTGGCAGGAGGGCAAGTGCAAACAGGCATAAGGCTGCACAAATACAGATAGCTAGCCTGTTACCTTGTAAGGGCAGGTAAGCCCTGCCACCTGAACTACAAGTCAGTTCAAAACTTTATTTCTGGGATGAATATTATCTGTTTATTTAATAATGAGATTGTTACAGTGTGGATTTTTGAAGACTTGCATTAAGGATTACAAATCAAGTTCGTTTCTTGGCACTCAAACATTACCAAATGGAGAAGTTTTGTGAAACTTAAGCAAAAAAAGTCGTAACATTTCAAAAAACGAAGCTGCAGAAGTTTCACATGACCTTACAGAGCCAGTTATCACTTGCACTGATTTCTTAAATAAGTGGAATTCATTTGCTTTCTGCAGCATTTCAAAACTTTTTACAGGTCAGAATATTTATTCACAAGAGACCGTTGACTGAGCTTTGGGCATTCAAAGCTTAGGTAGCCTTTCACTTATGGATGGCTCTGCCTTGTTGAAAACATACATCTTAGTGTCAAAAGGAAAAGGGAGAGGGGTGTCAGGCAAATTCCAAACAGCAATGTAACGCTTTTGACAAAACTAATAAAACCTTACACTGTTCTCCAAAAATCCATTTGAACAGTGGCTTGCATTCAATTTTACTACAGTCTCATGTCTTAAAATCTGGGAAGTACCATCCCTGGCTACAATGCCAGAAGTTACAATTACTGCCTTTGTATTCATTACATGAAATGCACAAATCATGACTTTTTAGGCTCTTTAAAGATACCAAATACATTTCTGTGTTCTGCATGAATTATTTCAGATCATGCATAAAGTATCAAAAAGTTGCATCTGTCAGAGGTATCTCCTTGTGCTTGTAGTGGTGCCAAATTCAAGTTTACCATGAGAAAACTACATTGTAAACACACCTTCTTGTAAACCAAGGTCTTAACAGCTTTTGAATTTTCAATCTGGCAGCTCACAAAAGTTATTCCGTTTCTGTTAACTGATGAAGTGGGGATACGGTAATAAAAACCTCACTATATTGGCCCAATATTGTTAAAGCTAGCCATGGATGTTAACAGCAGTGTCCTATTTTTTCATGCAAGTTGTGTTAAATATCAGCAACACCATAGAAAACATTTTTACTTTATACAAAAAAGTGAAACTGCTTGGAAAGTACATGCAAGTGTTCTGGCTGGAGTTTAAATAATTTTTTATTCATAAAAATTGTTTACTTTTTATAGGCTAGTGTTATCAATATTTATCTGTATGAATTATAATCAGAATAAAATAACTCATCAACATAATCTCCAACCTAACAATTCCTACTTTTAGGATTGTCCTCAAAAAAAAAAAAAAAAAAGAAAAACATGAGCTACTTAAAGCACAGTACATTTCCTCAAAAGTAATTAATCTCTGGTATAAATATTTCAGTCCCACAGACTTTCTTTTATACTGTCATACATTCCAAAATTTGGAAGAAGTTGTGGGGATTCCCTTCTCCCTGGCCAACTTAATCTAGTTTTAAAAGAAAGACTTACTATCCCATTACAGTTTTGAAATCTGTTTTTATTTTCAGTTCTGCCAGAACAAATTTACTATTGGATGGTCCAGGGGCTTGGTCCCGGGGGGAAGAAGGGGAAGGTGGTGTTGTACCTGATTATAATCCCCAACATCTATACACAAGCTCCAGTGCACATGAATAACTTTGTACCCACTTTTTAGTAGGCTGTTATTGTTTGCAAGCTCCAGGCTAATTCTTCCTACATGATACTCCATTAAATGAAGTTCAAAGTTTTGTCTGCAGTTTTAACATTTGGGGAAAAAAATGGGGACACACATACATAGTAATACGGTAGACATCTCTACTGTGCTATAAAAAGTGATACCTCCATCTGTCATAGTGCATGCAATATATTAATGAAAGAAAATACTTGGTGCTCTCTTCTCTTCACAGTATTTAAACTTCTATTGTAAAAGCAGCTTAAAACTATGTCACAACACTACACCATCCATCTTAACCACAGGCAACCTGTTTAGCAAGTCAGGCACTGGAACTCTAATTTTTTTTCCCCAAGTTCAAATGTGACTGTCAGTGAGACAGTAGACTTGGTCTGCTTTAATTTGCACCAGAAAGCTGGTAAGGAAACATTTAGAGCCATTTATTATGTGGATTAAATACGACTTATTTTGCAAAATACAGCATATTTTTCTGTTTGCAAATCAAACCAACTGTCTTTACATGAGCAGATTTACACTGTTGCAGTACACAGATAAGAGTTCATAAATAAAAATTCTACTCCGTATACCATGCTTAGCAATTTCAAGTCAATGTAACCTCCAATGCATATAAATAGTGTGGCTGGTACAGAGTCTTCACCAAAGATGTGTCTCACGGATCTCTGCAATGATCTGACTGGCTCGCTGCAGGGCCTGCACACAGAAAGACAGAAAAGCCAAAGTTACTTAGTTTTTCTGAACACATTTCTCAGATAACAGCAGCAATCTAGGAAGTGCGATGTTAAAAATCAAATTAAAGCTAATTGTTTTCATTATGGTATGAGCGGTAAGAACCTGTAACAATGCTGATTAACAACTCAGAAGCTGTCCACCTGCAAAAGATTATGTAAGTGGAAAATCCTACACAGTAAAAGTAATGGTAAAACTTACCATATGTGTCATTAAATAACTTCTCTACAGAGATAAGAATTAAAAATTGAGAACTGAACTTAGAAGCAAAAAGCAATTCTTATCAAGACTTCCTTTATATGGTTTCAATTTAATTAACTACTCCCCTAAGCTGATCTTTTTAATACCTTTAGCATGTCAGCTGCCTCTTTTCTGCGCTGTGCCATGTCCTCAGATTCCGTCAGAAGGTCATCCAGCAACAAGGATTTATACAGCTGGCCTACCAGCTCACTCTGAAGAGTGTCTTTCACATGGTTCACCAGAAAATGCATCACTGCCTTTGGCACACTGCAAGCACATGAAGATTGTTTCTTCAGAAAGAATTATTCAAAACCAGGTCTGCTCTAGCTTGAAGAACACAATGTAAGAAAGCCGCTACACACAACCTTGGCTCAAACTACCAGGACTACCACTACCATGAATAAAAACTCACTCAAGGAAATGCAGTATCTTTTGCAATTTAAGAGCTGTTTAACTTCTTCCAGATAGGATAGCTGCATTATAAATAACATGAATATATATAGTGTAAAAAAGAAAGTAAGAATAAATTACTTTGCTCACTCCAGACCAACCTGAGTCTCCACTGTGCTAGGCATGTCAAAAAGCTAAGTATTTCAACCCTAGAATCAACCTTCGTGTGTGAATGAGAAAAGAAAGAGGCAAAGAAAGAATTCATATATCTGATCTTAAACTTAGCAGATAACTGAAAACAGGATCACTCTTCAAACACTGGGCTACATTATCCCTTATATCAGAGAGCATAATGTGAGGGCAATATAAAAATGCAAGAGTATTAAAAATATATTTGTCTAGTATGGAGGCAGGCAGCAGCCAATGAGATTCAAGAACAATCCACAAGAAAGACACTACAGAGTATGTAGAGCAACATTTTTCATCTATATATCAGGCTGAAATACCTGAAACAAACCAGTGTCTTGGCTCCAATTTCCATGACACTAAGCTTCCTGGAAAAAAATTTCAAGTATTGAATCTAGCTGAACCTGATTTTCTTTGGGACTCAGGATATATGAAGGAGTACTCTTCTAAAAAGTCGGGGAAAATATTTACATAACTATTGACAAAAATCAAATCATCATACTAACGCAGTACTAAAATCTGGGGATATAAACACAGGATCAAAAATTGAATTACTGCACCTCAGGTTATTTCAGCCAGGTGACAGTAACTGACAATTAAAGTACTGACTCTTGTTCCCAGCTGAGAAATAAAACATGTTAGTTTAGATTACTTTGTTGGTATAATTCTTAGCAGCAGTATTTTGCAACTCAAAGGGACTGGGAGTTGACATAAAATCTGTACTGACTCCTTAAATAGTGACCATATCACTTCTCATATGCCCATAGCCCTAGATCTAAATCAAAATAATTTTTATTGGGCAAATCAAGAGATTTTGCTCATTCTCAGAGTGCTGCAATTGTCACTGCAGAATTAACTTGACAAGGACCATGCAAGTCTAAACAGCCAGACTCAAGATCAACAAAGATCTGAGCCATCAACATATCTGAGCTTTTGAAATCATACTCCCAAGTTTGACTGGGAAATTTCCCACTACATTGTGCTGCTTTATGGTTCTTTACAAGCCAGTTGTAGGAAGACTTCTGGGAAATCACGATGAGACCACATAGATGTATTAGTATTAAATTAATTCAATTTACATCCTTCTTTCAAGCCAACACATTGAAAGTTCTACCAAAAGAAGAGCTTAAGAAAGAAGCCTAGAATATTTTAGAAATCACAAAGCAATCCCCTGCCATGAAATACTAAAAATTATATTGAGAACAATATTAGTTTACTGGATATAATAAAACATCTATGACCTCACTAATCTGCTCTAAACTCTGGTTTCTAGATTCGTGTATTTCTCCAAAAATTTCCCATATATATATATATAATTAAAAAGGAGGTATTTCCACAAAGACTTCAGCAAAGTGAAGTTTTACATCATTCTTTATTTTAAAAAAAAGACAACTTCTACGCAAAACTTCAAAGGCATTTTCCATAGCTGCATACGGCAGAAACATCACTTTCATGCTATTTCCATCCTTATAGCTAGGTACTAGAAAACTTAGCTGCAGTAGTTCCCATTCGACCTTCCCATTTGAAGGAACAGGATGGCAAAGCTGAGTTCTGTAAGGACTATACAGCACGTAAAGTTCATTCCAGTTATTTCCGAAATAATTAAACCTTTTACTTAATATAATACAGAACTCAAACCATTACAGTTCAAGTTTTACTGCTGCTGCCCCTTCTGAAAAAAATAACTACTTTCTCTCTGCTTACAAACATAAGAAAATGATAAAATAACATTGTATACATGACTCTTGAGATATCATAAGATTTGTATGGTTTAAACATATCTAGGAAGTCTTGTTTTACCTGTCCTGAATGTTCTTTCTGACAATAAGGAAGTAAGATTTAATAAGTCGTTCAATCACTTCACAATCTCGTTGCTCACGGGCAGAAAGTTTGCGGGCAACAGGTACAGGCTGTGTAAAAAAATAAAAACCTCAGTTTACTCAAACTGTGCAGCATAAAGTAAACTATTGCTCTTTTAGTCTGATAGTTCGATCACAGAATCACAGAATTATAAAGTTGGAAAAGACCTAGAAGATCATCCAGTCCAACCATATCCAATACTTCCCAACTAAATCATATCCCTCAACACAACATCCAGACGTTTCTTGAACACCCCCATGGTCGGTGACTCCACCACCCCCCTGGGCAGTGCATTCCAGTGCCTGACTACCCTTCCTGAGAAGTAATATTTCCTAATGTCCAGCCTGAATCTCCCCTGGCGCAATTTGAAACCATTGCCTCTAGTTCTATCACTGTCTACACGAGAGAAAAGGCCAACCCCTAGCTCACCACAACCTCCCTTCAGGAAGTTGTAGAGAGCAATAAGGTCTCCCCTGAGCATCCTCTTCTCCAGGCTGAACAATCCCAGCTCCCTCAGCCGCTCCTCATAAGGCCTGTGCTCCAGACCCCTCACCAGCTTCGTAGCCCTCCTCTGAATGCGTTCCAGGGCCTCAATGTCTTTCTTGCAGTGAGGGGCCCAAAAGTGAACACAGTACTCGAGGTGCGGCCTCACCAGTGCAGAGTACAGGGGGACAATTACCTCCCTGTTCCTGCTAGTAACACTGTTTTTGATGCAAGCCAGGATGCCGTTGGCCTTCTTGGCCACCCGGGCACACTGTCGGCTCATGTTCAGCCGAGCATCAATCAATACCCCCAGGTCCATTTCCTCTACGCAGTCTTCCAGCCACTCCACCCCAAGCCTGTAGCGTCGACCGGGGTTGTTGTAGCCGAAGTGCAGGACCCGGCATTTGGTCTTGTTGAACCTCATTCCATTGGCTTCAGCCCAGCTCTCCAGCCTGTCCAGATCCCTCTAATAGGGATCTTGATAGATGTAAAGTGTCTCTAATTCTTCAGAAATACAATTAGAGACATATCAAAATCCAGATCTGTGAAACAAAGGTCAGAGTGCCCCACTACTAAATATTTTTTTTAAAGCTCACTAAAGGAACTGAGCTCTCCAAACACTTAAAGGATCTCCATCTATTTTTAACTTAAATGTTTTTTTGTTTTTAACGATTCTTAAACAAATAAGAGCAGGCACTTGAGTTGAGACTTGAGTTGAGATTTGTTTCTGTAGAAAAAGCAATCTAGAAAAGGAGTTCACTTGCACCGGAATTTGTGAAAGGAAGCCAGTTATCCCAAATCATAAGCTGAAACTGGAAGGGGGGAAAAATTAAGGATTGGGCAAGCAGGAAAGAAGAGACTGGCTCACACTATCCCTATAGTGGTCATTATTTACAAACATATCATAAATTCGTAACAAAGTTACAAGATCTGTAATTCAGATGTTTTCTTTCCTGAGCCTTAACTATGAAGAAGAGGTATTCGTGCTTCATGACTCACCACATCTAACAGGTTTACAGCATGTCCTTTTTGAGGACTAGCAGGTAGGGCTGCAGCTGGCTTGGATTTCTCCTCTGCTGATACCTCTTCTGCTTTTGAGGGTTTCAGCATTCCTCTCCAGTTGCCTGTTCCAGGCTCCTGAGACGTATCTCCTCCTCCAGGAGCCGCCTGCACAAAGAAATGAAGAAACATTGGAGAGTTAGAAGCTGGGCACTGTAAAGCAGTGTCTGATCAAATCTACTAATACTGAACTATAGGTAAGACTCATTAAAAATGAGACTCTCATAGGTATAGTCACTTCATTCTATTATGCATATTCCCCACCTTTGTTCTCCCTTTGCTGCTTACAGCTGGCACAAAGTACCAGTAAAATCAAAGCGTTTAAAACTCATATTCTTCCTAATTACAGTATAAAAATACCTAACATAGAGAAGCTCCCCAGCATTGTAAAGGTCTACAGATCACTTCTGAAATAAGAATAATCTTTGGCTTTTACCACTTTTACCATACATCCTTGGAGCAATACAACCAGCATCATTCTGAAAGTATGTTTTGAAGATCACCACAGCTCTTGGAACACTTCAACTTAAATTCTTGTTATCCCTTACAATAACAGCTAAAAAACATGCACATTTATGTTTCTGGGTACCTAGCTACGAACGTATTTGTGCTGCCAGACCTCAATTTACATTAGGCTTTTTTTGTACCAAATCATAACAAAAATCCCCATCCTCTGGAAGTGAAGATCAGAGTTTCTGGAAGTACCAGACAAAGAATGACTCAGTGGTCTCCTGAGAAACAGATGTTAACACTCTCAACTCTTAAACATTAGGAATCACTGGACGAATCACTACTAATAGTAGATGGTATCCACCACATTAAATTAGTATTTTTAAATAAGTTTATTTTGATGTGGAACAGTGGTAATTTTTATTTTGTACTTTTCCATAAGCCTAGTATCCACTCTATTTAAAATACTGTGCTTTAAAATCTGTTGCTACTTGAAACACAATCAAGGTCATTCAAGGCTCTGAAATACTACCACTACTTATGTCTTGTTTCAGATATAGGAGAAAGTAAGCTACCTTCATCAGTTGTGTTTACAATCAAACCACCACAGGCTGATCTTGAGTCTAAAAAAAGTGAGAAACAAAGCGTGGCAGATAGAATACCAACAGCTGCCTACCAGGAGGAAAACCAGCTGAATTGTGCACATCAGAAATTTTATTAAAATTGCACAACTGTTCAGAGGCACTGTAAAAAACAGTCTATAAGAATTCAAAGCAATCTCTACTAATAAGAGAGAAAAGCTCCATTAAATCATTTCTGATTGCAAGACAACTATTCAAAACGGCAAAAATCCCTATCCCCCTCTCATTCAGTAGTACTGTGGAGCATGCTCTATCTCCAAACTTGTTTCAGAAACAAAGCTACATTCTTTCACAAGAAACAGAGAGTGTTGAGTATGTACCCCTAATAAAGGACAGGTTTTGTACCCCTAAGAAAGGACAAGTTTTGTGGGAAACACAAACCAAATTTGGCAGCTTCCTGCAACTTCTTAAGTCACAACAGTAGCCTCACAGTAGCTCTTGATTTCTTTGTAGACGTGTAGTGTATCAGAATCTCTAATACTCTGACAAAAATAACAGTTAAAATTATACTGCTGACTAAATTTTAACTATTTTGTTCAGGACAGAAATGGCAGCTTTGCGCTAGAAGCTGAATGTGCATATGCAATGAAGCAGAAAGCCTGAGTCCCCTTTGTACTCCTAATACACAGACTTGGGACTACCCATCTTTTCTGACTCCAAGTGAAAGCAATTAGCAAAAAAACTCTTTATAATAATGAGCTGTTATTTTAACATGAGACAGCACACCTCAAATGTAAAAAAAACACTGCAGAACACGTTTCACAAACATAAGTAAACCAGGACAAAAAGGAGGCTCAGTTTGAACAAAGCCTATAAAGATTCCCTGCGGGAAGCAGGAAACTCACATTTTTAGTTTATCTTCTGTCCTCCTTCTTTAACTGTCAACACATTAAAAACATGCAGTTTAACAACCATGCTCAACACTTTTGATTACAATACTGTTACACAAAACAATCTATTAACTACAGTTTGAGGAAAATTATGCTGTATACTTGCACCACAATATATTGCAACCAAGAGTTCAAACAGAAAGCAGGGACTTTGACACCTAATGGTTCATCTTTACCTGCCACTGCACATACTAAAATCAGTAATGCCAAGTATTCTATACTCCATAGGGCATACTGTGTCAGTGACAGAGCACTAAGTACAAACTGCTTTCCATACTATCTGTGGTGCACCACAACAGAAATGTGCATGCAGTGCTTATAGGAAAAATCAAGACAGACCTTGCCATCAGCCTCAGCAGAAGCAGCAGTAACAGTCTCCTGGGAAGCAGGTGTCAATGCACCTGGAGCTTTAGTAGACTAAAGAAGGTAAAAAATGTAGGGAGGGGGGAAAAAAAAAATTCAACTGAGGACCACCGAATCTACCTAGCAAATTTCATACACTTTTCCCTACTAGCATCTTTAAAAATCCAGAAAATTAGATATTTTGATTTTGCAAGGACACAGTAATATAAGCAAAAAAAAAAAAAAAAAAGCATCTCCAAGACAGTTAAGAGACTCTGGCTTATCTGGCCTTCAATTTCATTTCAGCTCCTACACCAATGATATAAATACGATCAATAAAAAGAAGGATCAACAGCACTGACAGCAATCTCTAGATAGCTACCTTAAATTCCTAGTTCATCCATCAGCTAAGCTGGCTGCTATTGATTAAAGGCAGTAATACTAGATCATTCTGGGACTTTGTCTCACTTTTTAAGCTAACGAACTTAATGAACTGATTTCTATCAGCTGTAGTAACTCCTGTTAGAACCTGTGATGAGCTTAAACTATATTCTGTATATTTGTATTCTAAATACTTCCCATAATATTAAATACATAACTGTCTAAAATTCCAGCTGAATGTCAGACCATTAATTTCTCCAGCCAGGCAATGTTTTCCATGACACTTGGTTCTTCCACCCATGTACTTGTCATTGAACTAATCCCAAAACCTGGTAAAACTAAGCAAGCTCCAGAGACAGAATGCATGAGTAGATTATGATGATCAACCAAAAACTTTACCTCCGCCATCTTCTCTCAAAGAAAGCAAGACTGCAATAAATTGCGGTTTTAAAAGTGACTTTAAAAAATCCCAGACTGTGTTGGCACACTGAATATTTTAAATCACTTGGTTATCTTTTGAAATCAGTGTGTCTCAGCTATAAAATCAAGCATGCAAGTTCTGACTCCATCTTTCACATCTGCAGGCATTTTAAGCCTTACCTCAGACGACACTCAGGTAATAAGTGTAACATTCATTTAAATTCATATGCAAGTCTTCAGAAATCCCAGATTTAAAATCTGTCAAAAATTGCATCTTTGGAAGAAGAGAGTAACATTCTACCTCTGTCTTATGAAATTGAAGGAAAAAAGTCAATACCTGAAGCTCCCAAGACTGTTACTAGGGCAGCATATCAAAGCTTCCAATACTTAGATTGGATTAAAGCAGAATGCATTAAACTTTAAATTAATAAATAAATAAAAATAAACATTTACTTTACCTTGTCTCGTGGCACAGCAGAAGGCAATTCCCGGGCTAACCTGTTACGCCTCTGTTCCTTCAAAAACAACCCAGCAAGATCTCAATTATGTATTACTCTGTATCAACACATATGCAAGATTCATATTTTACAGATGACTTACATTTTAGAGACAAACACTAGTAATTTAATCTCATCCAGTGTCATGCAGTCATACTACAATCATATGAAAACCTCAATTATTTTGACAGAACTACTCTGATTAACTGGTCAAAAGTAAATTCTCAATATAAAAACTTTTGCAGCACGCTCCATAAACAGAAATAGAGTCTTTAAAAAACAAGATCAAAGCTACACAGTTTGGCTCAGTGTAGATATCCTACAGCCCTCATTGAGCTTTAAATCCTCAAAGCAATCTAAATGGATTTGATTCTGTGGCCATCAGGGTTAACTAGGATTAGCCCAGAAGGAGGAAGCAGCAGCATTCAGTTTGTAGCAAAACAGAATTAGAAGCAATCAGGATAAACAAAGATCAGATTTTTCTTGAAATTAAAAATTGGTTGTCCACTGAATAAGGATAAGATATTTTACGTGCTTTGTTTCTTCAACAATTTCAATGTCCTGTTCAGGAAAATGTTTGGAAAGAACTAGTTTAAGTAACACATGATAAAACAATAATCTCATATGTTCACCTTCACAAAGTCCTAATTTTTGTACTTGCAGTGGTTTGCAGAGACATTGTTTCTGAACTAGATTCAAGAGCATTCTAACAAGGCAAATTCAACTGCATAGTCAGTCAATACAAAATTTATGCTTAAAAGAAAGTAAAAGGTTAGGACTGAAGAAAAGAAATTATAACAAGCATTTTAAAAAAAGAACGCTACTATGAAAGAATGTGTTGGATAAGCAAGGGAACATACACATACTAGTGAGCTCTTAACCAGATGGATGAAGCACTGCAACAAAATCAGACTGCAAGACAGAACTGAGCAGATCAGTTGTAGAACAACAGCAATCAAGTATTACCAATGAAAGCTAGGCTGGAAAAACAGAAAGGCTATTGAAATCGTTAAAGGCTTATGGAAGAGTGATGGAGAAAATTGTCTTAGGGAGACTGAAGTGCGGTAACTCAGAGATACAAGAACAATGCCGAAAGGAAGCAGAAATTAGAACCTGAACAGAAGAAACAATACTTGTATTATCCTTTCATGTATGAGAGGTACATTGTAGCTAATTATACATTTTGTCAGAGACAAAATGCAGTTACTTCAACATTAAAGAGTATTTCACAACTATCTATTTAAAGTTTCATTTGATGGCCAGTACTTGATTAGGTACCCATCTTATTTTCCAGAAAGAAATACAGGCAGAATTGTTTTCAGTGTAATATCAACCACTGTTCCTGAATGTAATATGCAATATAAATCTAACAAATCAATAGATTTGTTAGAGTATACACCATATTTGTAATATATCACATTTTTATACTTAAAAATGTAGAATCGTACTTAAATGAAATAAATGTAAGCCTTTGTTCTTTTACCAATTATTTAGGATCTCACTTAAAGGAGTCAGAAGACTTAAGATAATGTATTTTCTTACCTCTATGTTGTTATTCATTAAACCACAGGCATCAGCAAAGTCTGGATGTTTGGTATTGATATAAGCTAATTCAATGGCCACTAGATTATGAACCTGCAATGCAATGTCATTCACAGTTCAAAACTTCAGTGAGTAATCTAATGCCAGTGAAGAGCAATGACCTACAATGCTAGAAAGCATAGTCTAACTCTCCATAGGAAACAACTGTTCTTAGTGCCCCAAAGACATAAAAGTTCTGATTCAGAAGGCAGGAAGGTCATTCATTCATTCATTGCAATATATTCAGACCTTCAGCTGTTTCAGATGTTACATCCGTTTAACTTACTAGCTTCATCAAGCTAACCCCTCTCCAGTAATAAACAAACAAAACTCAAGTGATTTAACGAGTGAAGCTATACAGTCATGAAGTGAGCTGTATAATCAACCTTCAGTCACAAGCCACATACAGCATTTTAACCAGTAAGAGATAGCTCGCTGTGGAGGACAGTGAGCATACAGAACAATTTTGCTTTTCACATCAAACATTTGTAGACACGTGCAGAGTTAGTAAGTGAACACTGCTTCCCCAATAAGCAGCCCAAAGGTTCTCATTAGCCAAAGTGCATTACAAGAAAAATTAACATTTTGTGTTGATTTTACCTCCGAAACACACAGAATAAGGACTATGATTTAATTTCCATCATTGCATCCCTACCCTACAGTAAATGCACAGCTTCTGTCTCAGGGAAGGGAAATATGCCTATATCAAAAAGACTAGATGTTACATCCAAGTTTTAGTAAAATCTTCTTGGGAAATTGAAACATAGGGAACAAAACACTGAAGAGGGTTCCCTCTACTCCTTTCTTTTTCATGTGTCTATCTTCTAATATAGTACAAGTTTCAAACAGTGTAGATATTAAATAGCTAGCTACTTAACAAATACGAGTTAAGATTACTTTAATAATTTGGGTTCCTGACTCCAGAAGACAAGTACTTTTCCCAGCAAAATTATAGTAGGTGGAAAATTACCATTTCATTTGTGACAGGAAGTCTTCTACGCAGAAGACAGGTTACTACTTCAACTATGGCATCATGCAATTTAGGAAACCTCAGTAATTCCTAAAAATGAGAAAAAAATTTACTGATGAGAGTTCCAGAATTTTTCAGGGAAGTGGGTGGGAAGAAAAAAAGCCCAGTGATTACAAACATAATTCTAAAACACACATTTTTACCTGTGTACTGTAATTACTACAATGCTGGATAATCCTCTGCATTTCTTCATGAACCAGTTCCACACAGCGCAAGCTGGGCTCTTCTAAACGTTTGATTTGCCTTTTTACCAGCAATTCAAATGAAACTTCAGGAACAAACAAGGCAGGGCGGGGACCCTAGTTCAAAAGAAACGGAAAAAGCTGCTACATTGTGTATTAAAACAACAGGCATTTCTAAAAGGTAGTATCTGATGAAGCCCAGAATAAATCCGATCAAAGTGTTCACATCCAAAAGAACACTTGAAACAGATCTGAAGAGCAAAACGTGTTACAAGAATATTTAAGTATAAAGGCTTTATAAGCCAAAGAAATTCAGAAGTTATTACCTTTAAGACACATTTTGTGTTAAATAAGGATTAACCAGCACCCTTATAGAATCATGAAGATTTCTACCTCCTAATGTCACTTACTGCAAGGTAGCTAGGTTTTCTGTTAAATGCAGTCATAAAACAGTGTCACTGATTTACAGTGTTTGAGATAATTTCATTTATGAATACACTGTGAAAGCAGACTTATATGTTTGACATCCAAAGTCAAGCTCTAATGACTGAACATTCTGTATACTGCAAAATTTAGAAGTGAACTTACTCTGTTAATTCTTAGCAACACTAATTCCCATATTCACAAGAAACCAAATCTGTCATGTAAACACTGAACCACTGAAGAGTTATGTCCGTTATGTAGAACAAAAATACCAAACATGTCCTAGTCCATACATCTCAGACTGAGAAGTGCTCAATGCAAAATAAATGCAGAGGCACCCTTTCTGTAATACATAATAGTATCAGCGTAAGGTTGCCAAAGCTGGGCCTGAGCTTAATTTTGCCTGTAAATAACAGTAATGAGATGTAAGCGTTCACCTTAAACTAATTTTATATCGGATAGTGGCTGCAAATTTGCATATTGTATTTTTTTCACTTAAAAAAAACCAAAAAAGCAAGATTCAGCCTCTTCATATTAACTCATTCATCTGAAATCATTAATTCACAGGACTGAAGGAACACAAATTTATTGAACTTTATCTTTGAATCCATTATATAGTAACAACACTTAGAAATACAGAAGAATGCTCACAGTAGCATTTCTAATGGCAGTCAGAATATCAATTGTGTTAAGGCCACCCAGCGGGTCAACAGATTCCAAAGTTCTTCCAAAGGTCTCATGAAAAATATAACAGATTCTGGCTCCACCGCATCTGAAAGAAGAAAACAACAACTGAAGTAGCAAACAAGAAAAAAGCTCTCATTGCAAACATTTTTTACAGTTACTTTGATTCAAACATTTTTGAGTGTGTTACGCTCTAAGTGTAGTAGTTCAGACAGTGAAAGCCATCAAGAACCACTAGGTCGATCTAAAATAAATGCTCAGTCAATATTCTAAAAAAACATTTGGTACTTACAGCTCTGAAGTCTCTATGTATTTTGCTGTTCCTTCAATAGTGTTACAATATTCTGTGGCAAATTTGGTAATAAGCTGCAATAAAGTGGCACTTTTGTCCTCTACAGGTTCCCCATAGCTGTTTAGTAGAGACTGGTACTGAGCAGCTAACACATTGATTCTGGTTTTCAGTTCTGGCAAGCAATCCCTGATATGATGCATCAGTAGTCTGAAAGTAGAAAACAGTCCTTCCTTAGAAGGGAGTAAAAGTTTCAGCTTTATCATCTCCCTTGAAACAGAGAAGAGACTGAAAACAATCACCAAAGGAAAACATTTACTGAGGAAAACTACAGTAAATTCAGTAATTGAATTTGGAACCAAACAGAGCTTTCTTTAATGCATCACCGTACAGTACCAAAAAGAAAAAGTTAAAAATAAATGTTTACACATTTCTAACACACCAATTTATATATTAAAGTATCTTTAAAAGCACACATTTGTTTTATTTTACATAATATGTAATACCTGTTCAGTGTTCTAGCAAGATACTTGGTTCCATTTCGATTGGCTAGGGAAGGATACTTCTTTTGAAGAAAACCATATTCATCACGAATGGAATCGGCTACACTCTTCTTATTGTTAATATCCAACTGACTCCTGAAGTTAAAAGGCAGAGTTACACACTAGTTAATAGATGCAAAAGCTTACACTTCTCTTTTTAGGACTTTATTTGCTGTTGCATGCAGCATAGTCAACAAATCAGCATAGGTAGCAGCTGTACACAGACTAAGCAACGCCTCTATCAAAACTTCATGAGATTTTACCTAACTAATGTAAAAAGTAAAGAGAACAGTACCATAGCCATATGCAGTTAGCACTAGATTAGCACTAATACATACAAGATCACAGCTGACCAGAAGCATCCCTCAAGCTGAAAAACAACAGCAGAAAGAAGTGACGCTACAGTTCTTTTAGAAGTGCTCTTACTCCTTTCTAAATTAGCACTTGGCTGAGTAGAAGAGACAGGCTTTTGAAAAGTGAGCAACAAGCTTCTCTCCTTATTCATAAGTCTATTTCAACATGAAGTCACCTTATTCTTAAAATCATATTCATGGTTAAAAAAGCCAAAAGCATCCATTCATATTAACACAGTTTTAAGAATAGCATCAATGTGCCCAGACTGACCTGTTTACTACTCCAATGATGCCAAGTTTTACTGGAATCACTCTTCCCATAAGCACATCCATAGCATCAGTACCAGCATCCATGAGATCCAGCTTTGTGATAACAGCAAGGGTTCTTCGACCTACCAAAAGGAAAACTCACTCACAGGGATGTTTTATCTTGGGTAGCTAAAACTTATGATTCAAAAAGTTCCTCAGACAGCTGCATGAAGTTCAATACTGTAAACCAGCAAAGATGAGTGCAAGAACATGTGATGCTATTCTGCCTGGAGCCCCGTATTAACAGGAGCAAAAGAAAGTATTTGGCAGGCACTCCTCCCCACACAGATCTGGTTAAAGAAAAAGGTTTATGAACCATACAATTTGAAATTATCGTCATTACTGATTACAGCAAAAATTTTTGCAAACTACACAAGGTTAGAGGCGTTACTAAGCGCTTGTGGAGAAGACTTAAGTAAGGCAGGCAGGGGATCCCAAGTGTGAGTGGACTGAACATATTTCTAGCATATACATAGGACCAGACATAACGGCAATCTGTCTGGAAGTATATTTGAAATACCACTAGCCACTGGAGAAGCTCCTAGAGGAGGCAACAGGCCCTCTCTCAGCATAATGCATCAAATACATAGCTGAAAGCCCCAAGAGACTGAATACCTTGAAATCCACATACTGAAGAAGCATTACAGGATTTAACTTTGCTAATGAAACATACTTTTATTGAGTATGTGACAATGTTTTCCAAATCAAAACTAAGCTTCATATTGGACACTGTGAAGAAACAAGTGACCTAAATTCATTAAATAGGTAAATATTGCACATATAAACAGGTAGACTAGCATGCACATGATTTGTCTAGGACCTTAATATTTTTTTCAGGTTCTTGGGTCTGAAAACAAAGTGCCAAGAACTTTTTCTTTAAATTATAACACATTTTTCAAGTCCAAAAATAGACTAGTATCTCAGAAAAATCAGAACCCGCAACAGGAGCTGCCACTCCACCTTTAAGATTTAGAATTTTGGGAAGTGATGCAAAAATCACAGCTGATAACTTTTACAGAGGTAAATTAAAAAGAGTCTGCTGCTTTGAACCAGGACAACCTGACTGAGAAGACTGCCCAGAGAACAGGTTCTCCCCTGAGGTTAAGTGGCTGTGGTACCCATAAAGGCTTATGCAGACAGGCCAAAGCAGATTCAAAGTTTGAAAACAAGCATGAAATGTTACTGTCTATGGGAAGAAAACATTGAGGGTAAAGCATACCAACACCAAATTTTAGTCTAATTTCAGTATAACTATATTCAGAGTATACTTTTCCATATTCTTTCAAATCACACAGTGTCATTTATTAGTCAATGGTACTGAGAGCACTTTCTACACACAAGAAGCAGGTACCCAGTAGCTTCAGATGTTTAAAGGCCATTAGGTAACTATACAACTAGAATCGCTCTAGATTAAAGCAAATCAGTTCTGTCACAAAAATGCAGGGCACCACAATGGATATTGACAGTATATATTAATTTTACTTTTAGTAAAAGTCACTAAACTAACAGCTAGACAGTCAATTACTAGCTGCAGGATGGCATATTTTCTCAATTAAAAGAAACAACGTTGTACAATAAAGTGTGAAGCCATCCTAACAGACCACTGTAAACTACTAAAAATGTCAAAAGCCCCAACACTCTGTAACACCATTTTGCTACTCTGGAAGCAACAGTGGCTCCTAGAAATATTAACATATTTATCTGGCCTGTTCATAAGCCAGAAATCTATTAGATATTAATTCATCACAGAGACTGCAGCAGGAAGTCTTTAAGCAAATATTATAATTGTATTTTCTAGGAAATGCAGTGACATTTGTTTTTCTTACTACTTTTTGCCCAAATGACTTCAGTTATATTTTAGGATACAATTTTTAAAAAGAAATTGAATTACAGGATCCAGTTTTTCTTGCTGCTTACCATCTGGATCCACCTCTCGTGCAATTTTAAGTGCTTCTGAAGTGGCCATGTCTGTGTTAGCAGCTGTGACTGCCAGAATAATGGAGTTTGGATTGCTGATGAACTGAAGGATTAGCTCTCTTATTTGAAGTTCAATGTCCTTAGGCTGATCACCAACAGGCACCTAGAGAAAAAAAACACAGAACTGTTAAAAATTGTATATTTATGCCAGTATGAGACCACTCATTCAAAGTTCATACCCTACACCACAGTATAAAGTTTTCCAGCCCTTTCCTTCCCCCTTCACAAACAAACAGTAAAACAAAGGAAGATCTTGAAAGGTATAAAAGTCAAAAACACTCATAGAAATAAGAATAAAGTCAAATTATTTGTTACTGTTGTCAAGAAGACTTGGTATCCAAGAACCACCTGCACAACTGGCAGAGTGGGGTGTGTATGTGTGCCTAGGCAGGGAGAGAAGTCACCTTGGCACCTTCATGCCACAGAAAATTATTCAGTATAAGACCTGAACAAACAGGACCTGAACATTTCTTCTACTGTATCCTCACTTTATACCACTTCTTACACAAAATACGCATAGCAACTTCTGGAAAAGCAATAGAGAAAACATTTTCAAACTTGTCAGCTACCATTTATCTGCAGGTACAACTTTATAACTTCGAGTTCTACCTCTCATATCAAAAAGAACATGCAGCCTGCACAATGCTTCCAATCTCTTGGTTGTATATAGAAAGAGGAAGAACTTAAGCAAATCTACCTCTTACGACAGTGAAGAGCACGAGAAACCCAAATCTCACACCACAAGATGGTGACATCTCAAATTTATATAGCCAACTACTTAAACTGAGGAACGCTGTTTATCTAACAATACAGAATAATGCCGAAGAGTGAACATATACTCCTTGTTTCAAAACACACTGTTCACAGTGAGTCGGAAGAGAAGCTTTCCACACCTTACCTTTGTCATTCCTGGTAAATCCACAAGAGTCAGATTTACAACATTAGATGAAAAAATCTTAAGATGAATAGGTTCAGGACTGATCCCCTAGAAATATATTAATGACAAAAATTAATCATGCTACTGGGTTAACTAATGCACCCTTTAGAAAACCAAAAGCTGTAGTTTCATACTAGAAAAACTTTCTTCTATCATATACCTTACACCTACTTGGTGAGGAAAAAAAGCAAGCCGCATCTGTCAACTGATTCCTTTGCCTTTGGAAGCAGCCCTGTTTTCCCCCTCAGCGTACTTCATAAAAGCTTTTATATTTTAGCAGTTATATAGGTATGAAAGAACAGAATACTCAATTTTATAATTACACTTAAAGCCATGTATGTGGAAAAATGGAAGCAAGTTTAACTCAAAGTTTATGTTGTGCGCTATTATTACAGAAGCTTTGAAGTAAAGAAAGAGTAATTCTCTTCATTTTCTTTTAGCTGAAGTCACTTATCTCACGAACATAGTGAAAAAAACTCAAGATGGCAAGCAGCATTATGGCATTCATTAGAATAGTTCAGTGCTTTTCACTTCTAGCTGCCAAAACTGTTTAAGAAAGGTTTAAGCAGCAAGAGAATCTAGAGCAAGACAAAGATGTACAGTGCAACATTTACCTTATTATTTCCCGAAATCCTCTCTGTTTCATTTTCTATTTCTTGACGAATTTCATCAAAATCTGTATAGATCTGAAGTATGGAAAAAAAATTATCTAAAAATCAAAGACAGCACACACTTACCTAATTGCAAAATAATTCTCTCTTCTCCAAGAGACAGTAAAAACCTCTGCAACTAAGTATACAGAAGGTGAGAAAAAATGACTATTAACCCTTGAACTAAAGCTAACGGCATTCATCATTGTTAAAAGTTAGAGAAATCATAATGTTGGTATTTA
The DNA here is from genome assembly GCA_011057875.1 of Pterocles orientalis. NCBI lineage: Eukaryota > Metazoa > Chordata > Aves > Pterocliformes > Pteroclidae > Pterocles > Pterocles orientalis. The sequence goes on along the minus strand of WKFP01014852.1, from coordinate 58,250 downwards.
ATCTGTTAATTAATACTATGAGATGGCTAATAAGCACTTATTACCCCATCAATGTCAGACAAGATGTAAAACAGTGTTCACTCAAAGAGAATTTCAAATACTTAATTCCATTTCTAATCTAGTTCCAATCTGTTGAAGTTAATAAACAACATGTAGCCTGAACCTCTTCTCAGCTTGAAAAGGGCAAAGAACAAGGACAGAGTTTAATTTTAAAGTTCTTCCACTCTTGTCAAATCTATACTCCTTCCATCAATTCAAAATAACTTAACACAGGGCTACCCTTGCACAGGTTTCCTCTGCATTCCTCTCTAAGTTTCCTTCCATTTCTAGCACTGCCTGGAAAGTGAGGAAATTAGTTTGAAGTAATAAAAACTTAAATAATTCATCTGCCAGCAAAAAGATTACGATCTTCAAGGAAAGAGTTAAGCTTGGGCTCGCTTATTGAAGTCCTAGATCATCTCAATTTCTGCTTGTCCTCCCTGAAGAGGATTAAGCTCTTCCTTCCTCTTTATCACTTTCTAATAAATCTCTGAAGTAGCCAAATCTTCAGTGGACTGAAATGATTTGATTATATACTTCACAATTTCCATTCTAATTTCGCCATTGCACACACAAAAAAAGAAAAATCAACAAAATAACACATGAAGTATTAAGATAAATAACTTAGCAGACTCAATGACCCTCAAAACAGACAACCATCAATAAACTTTCCATCTTTGAGTTTAAAAGAATGTTTCCAGAAGTTTTCTACTCATAAAAAGCAAAACAGAAAATCCTTAATACTCTGGCATATACCACAGCAGGTAGCATAATGTCCTTTTTCGGAAAGTCAAGGGAAGAGATATAAAATTAAGTATAGATATAACAGCATATTTATGGCATTGCTACTCCATCATTAGAGTAAACATACCTTATTTTTGGTGTGAAGAAATTTGCCCCACTCTTCAGCATCTATCTCTGAAAACAAAGAATTGGAACATGAGGAAGAGGAAGCAGATATTTCAATGACATTTTTCCCAGAACCTGTTTGTTGAAAATTACAATGTGATTTTTATTTTCCTCAACGCAATAAGAGAAAAATTAGTCTGCTTTCTAGCGTCAGATGTTAAATAGTTCAGTACAAATACACTTATGATTTTGCTTATTTAAACATTGCATCTCATTACTCTCTTTAATTTGTCTCTTTTACACAAGATCCACATTTTTAACTGTGACCGAGCCAACCGGCTATCCCACCATTTTTCAGAAATGGTCTAGTCCATTAAATATGAGCTTGCAACAGAAAAAAAAAGTTATTAGCAATAGCTTAAAAAACCTGAAAAAAATACCAGCTTTTAGCATCTTTTCTTTTACCATGCAAGTGAGATGAAGTTACAGCTGAAAGAAAAAGTTAGAAAAACCTGTAGAACCAAAACCAAGCAAAGGGAAAATACATAAGAATTCTGCATAACAATGAAGTCTTAGGAGAACAGGTCTCTTCCCAAACCTGTCAAGGACCAAACATCTTAACTCTTGTCAGTCACCACTGATGTCCAGAATTACCTGGGGGCTATTCAAGAGCAGTCCCAGAAATAGCAAAGGAGGTTTTGTCAATTCCTGCTTCATAGTGCAGGTAGCAGTTTGAGTCATACTGAGAGATACTCACACTTCCACAACTAGGTTTCCAAGCATTAGTGATAAGTTCCACTTCAAATTTTCAGTTTGTGGTCACTTCCCCTCTGCTCCCTGATATAGCAATCTACTCTAGAATAGTCTACAAGCAATCTGGCCATTCAGCAAACACACTGCTTACCTACCATCAAGTCAGCTTTCAAAACATTTTTTTTTGCTCAAGTTGAATTTCAAGATCCTAATCAATAGAGATTTTTTTTTAAAGGATTTGGGAATTAAGAGTGCAGGAAATTCTATGAAGCAGCAACAGCACAGAAGAAAAAAATAATCTCATTCTAATGCAACAAGGTCGGAAAACCAAAAAGCAACCAGATCATAAGGCTCAGAAAAATAATCAATCAACACAGTAGCCAAAGTGTAAAAGTAAAAGTGTAATCAACAATAAAGTGGCATGAAATGTAGGTGGTTAGTGTATGTAAGCATGCACTTTATGCATAGCGAGGAAAAGCAAGTGGATAAAGGCAACCTTTTGAAAGGTGTCTTGGATTTTTCCACGTAGCAGGGTCTGCAGTTAAAGAGAAACAGCATTGAACGATGTTTAAAATTTTTAATCATATTTAATATAGCATTTTATTAACTTTCAGTACCACACTGTATTACAAAGATCACAAATGCATGCAGACAGATGTGCATGCTATTCTACTATTAATGAGAATGTGTAACATATTAATAATATGCAGATATTTCTATATATAAGATCTTAACTAAACACTGATAAATTATGGATATTAATCAGATATTCAATATGACAAAGTTTACTTGATGATGACTATTATTGCTGTTTATCTAATTCCAACGGCTCGTAATATTTTTATCTGAACACAGAAAACAGCACCAATAGGTTACACAAAGCTCAACTTCAGCGAAATATGCTTCTCATTCACTCAGGACAAGAACGAGAAAGAGTAAGGAAACATTTTTAAAGTCACTGGAAGTAATATTACTGTATGGGAAGAAATCTGTGGTTTTACATCTATCTTTCTTAATGCTCAGTTTAAAAACTAATTACAGCAGTTCTCAGACAGATTTAAGAAGAGACAACATTGGCTATCACCCTCTCTTTTAATTTTCTCAAAATATTTATGGAAATCCCATTACAAAAAAAAAACTTCTTACTGAAGGGTTGATGAGTTTACAACTCTATATTTTTATGTGGTGCCAGTACAGCATCATGGAAGTCCAAGAATCAAAACAAACCCATGAAGACATTTTTGGCACATACCTGTTTGGTACATAATATAAGCAGCACATCAACAATCAATTCATCAGTTTGGAAAAACTAGTACATCTGGGAAGTTATAATGTCTTCCTCAGGTGAGTAAATCAAAGGTTTATCATTAGTGGAAATACACTTACTTAGATGGATTGGATCCGTTAAGTAAAATAACTTGAAATGCCAACTCTTTTTATTTTTACTGTTCTGCAGGCACATGAGCTACGAAGAAACCACTGTTAGGAGGCAGCTTCTGTTTGCTTTGGTTGGTAAATAGGCAAAATTACATACCAGTCTCCAAAATAAGTGCAAAATGAAAGGGCTCATTAATTCCAGGTTATTAAACAGGTTTAGTTTATTTACAGTTTAGAGGAAAGAAAGCAAACTGCACATACAGGAAGAAACTGCAGTATCTTCAAGACTGTATTGCTCAATCCCTCTTAAAAACTGAATCTAAGTAAAGACAGGCATAAAGCCAGGAAGAAAAAGTTACTGCCACCATTACACTTGAAAGATGCGGACCAAGCACTCTCCTGTTACATCCCTCCTAGGGAGATGATGTCCTCCTAAGACACGCTGTTTTAGTCTTAAATTACTGGTTTTGTGATGGCACAGGAACTTGAACTTGCAGCTAGGTACTAGGCTTAGTTCCGTGTATAAAGAAATATTTTGTTAGTATAATCTATTAACTGTTCAAAATACATATGAAAAAAGATGCATTCTAGACAGAGACATTGCATTTTAACTTGTTAACATCTATGGATCAATTAAGACCTAAAATTTTTTAACCTTGAACAAGCCACAAGTTTTCTTTGCTATATATAACACAAGAAAAGACCGAAACCACGATATATAGCTTAGTCTTAACCTCAGCCTTGGTGCACATACAAAAAGAAGAAGAAAAAAAGTTAAGGAATAAATGCAGTCTCCTGCGGTATACATAAAATCTCATCTGATCCAAGCATAAGCTTTTACAAGTTTCATTTTATACAGAGGGGAAACTCTTGCCCTATTCTTCTGAGGAAGTCTACACTGACACCCCTTTAATATTTGAGAAAAATTTCCAAATAGCTCTAATTTAATGCAGGAGTTTTTAGGAAAGGAGGAAGGATTTGCATTACTCAAAATGCAAGGATGCTCAAGGCAAGGATAAAATATTTTAATTAGCCTACCTACAACAGCCCAGTGTTCTGGTTTACACGCAGAACATTTTTTTTATCACTAGTTTCAGTGGTAAATCAGTCTTCCCCTGGTTATGTTACTTCAGGTAACATTCAGGTGAATTAATCACCTGATTACATTCAAGATTCAGTGCTAGATAAAAGTGTGCAGAAATGACACTTCAGTCATTATAAAGTGAAGGATTATAGATTACCAGAAATTATTAAAACAATAGCATTTAAGAACAAACAGATCCTGCCTTTCAAAAAAAAAAAAATCTTCCGAATACAGCAACAGTCCATTTGCTTTTCTGGCTTTTAATATCCTGGAGTGACACCTGAAAACTTTAATTAATATACTGGAAATCTAGACATGATTACAGAATTTTTCTCATGACTGCCCTCCACCAAATTGTTACCTGTTATCTCCTACACAGCAATGCTCCTTTAAGAAGATAAAATAAAGTACAATGGTAACTGACTTTTTCACATATCTCTTCCCCCTTCCTAAAGCAGTAGAAATGTTCCTCATAACACAATGGAAGCACAAAGAAGCTGTTCAGAGTCATAAAAGGCTTCCACCACAGAGGATTTCTTGCAGCATGGCAATGACAACTTTCCAAACACTAAAAAGGACATACATCAGCAAAGCATGAAGAATCTTACCTGTTCTCCTAGCTTTCTAATTCCTATACCTTCACAGCTCTTGGACCCAGCAGACTACCACCTGAACTCTTTTTCCCCATCACCTCATCCTTTCCTAGCTCTGTCTTTAAATAAAAAGAAATCCAACTTGTGAAAAAACATGTATACATCTTCCAAACCCTTCTGTATGTTGAACCATCTTTCTGTCCTTGATTCTAACTAGATGGCAAGCTCTTTTGAGTGAAAGCTCTTTTTCTCTTGTGCTTCTACAAAGCTAAGTACAATCAAGCAGTCCACACTGTTTGGGAGGTAGGAGTAAGGCACTCCTGTTTGAAGTAAAGTACAGAAAGCTGCCAAAACAGTGTTGATTTAACAAGCAACAGGTATGTATTAATTATTTCTGTGTTCCATACCAATTCTATCTGTTCAGGATTTGAACAATGTTCAGCTTCTTATCTTGGACTAAAAAAAAAAAAAAAAAAAGAACAAAACAACAGAGAACCTATAAACATTTATTATCTTTTCCATTTCCTAACAAATGGATGAGGTATCAGAATAGGTCTTAGCTACAAGACCAATTTAATAATTCATAAAACCAGGCCCAGCTCTTTCGTAAATACTGCTTCTCTTGTAATCTGATATGAGAACACTACTGTGTGGTATCACCGCATTAAACAAGCCATATGTGCTGCTGACTCACTGCAGGCTAACAATAAACAGCAAAAGCATAATGGGAACATTGCCTTCACACCAAACCACATACATGTCTGTAGAATATATGTATCAGTTTGAAATATCATGTTATGAAAACACAGCATTTCTTCATATTTAATGGAAAATTCATCTCTCTGCTATTTTCTGACAACTTTGATCTATTGCAATGACCACCATACAAGGGTACAACATAACTCATTGGTGGCTTTGAGAAACAGCAGAGATGATCTTTAATGTTGCATGTTAGAAAATCAGAAGTTAGTTCAAATGTCTGACTGTGATCCTTTCTCAAAAAAAAATTTCCCAATTTTTTCCTTCAGAGTCATAAAAGACAGGCCACTTCTACATGCTTAATTGAATATCACAGTAATCCAAAGTGTTTTGTCTTAAAAACAGGGAAGCTTTCTGGATGCAAACACTCAAACAGAGGTAAAATTTAAGCTTAAGAACAACAGACTACTACTACTTTTAAATTGATGTCTTTACATGTAATACCAGTACGTATCTAGAGCAAGCATTAGGACAGTTAAAGGTTACAGATCCCAAAACAGAAATCACAAAACAAAGAAGCAGTTTAATAAAGTATCTGTGCACACACATAATTCATTACCAGCATATTCAGAAAGCAGCATGCCAAGACTGATATCCTGTTCTCCAATATTCAGTTTGTGAAGAAGAAACACCTTATCTGGAGAAAATCCTTTTCTTCAAGACTCTGGATAGATTTCCCTCTGGGAAATCCCAAACACATACTCAACCCTACCTCAATATCCAACTCACAACAAGCAAAAACCATGAGCTGTAATAGTATAGTGACCAAATACAATGTCAGACGGCACTGCCAGGATATGAGGTTGCCATCTTTTTTTCTTTCCAAGCTACTTGATTGCATCTTCTCAGATGTAACATCATAAACCAGATCAGTGACAAGACCATTTAGCCTGTGATTTGCCTGAATTTTGGAGGGAGAAGAGAGGCATTTCAAACGCAACTGGCAAGTCATAAATATTTGTCTCTTCTTACCAAACAAGCCCATGTCTCCCTCAAAGGAGCATCAAGAGATTATAACATGTACATCTTACATATTGATTTTTGTTCCAAATATCTAAATGGGTCTTATAAACATTAATTTAGCCCAACATCCTTATCCAATAATATCATTATCCCATTTTAAAGTTAAAAACAGAATCCGCAGATCAAATGCAACCTACAATAGAAAGGCTGTCTTGACTCAGAATACTCTTAATTACAAAACCATTTCTTACAACTGTAGCATTGCAGAGCATAACAAAATCGTATTTTATCCTACAACTCGGAATCAAAGTGTTCTGAAAAGTACTAGGAATTATACATTGCACAATGCAAGTAACATAAAACCACATTTGAAGAGATCAAGTGTGCCGTTTCTAAAAGGCTGCCCAAAGACACTCTGAATTCTCCATCCTTGGAGGTTTTCAAGACTCAACTGGACAAAGCCCTGAGCAACCTGGTCTTGACTTCAGAGTTCGCTGTTTTTTGAGGAGGAGTTTGGACTAGAGACCTCCTGAGATCATTTGCAACCTGAATTGTCCTACAATCCAGCACACCCTGGCTTGCAGTTAATAATTGGAATTGTATTCTCTGCTTGTGAGTACTGAAAATTGGACCTTAAACCTTTTAAACCGCACAATATTAGTAACTGTTCTTCAACAACTGAAGGCTATAAATACTACATGAAAAGAAATACTGTAAAGAAATTCTGGTACCTTGACTTACTATTGCTAGAAATAAATTTCAAACTTGAGCATATGAGAATTAAGAACTGTAGCCCCAAGTTTATCATGCCATCAAAAGCCTGCATACATTTACTGTCTAAATCATAAAGCTAAGAAGATTTATCTTACAATCTGAAGGTAGATATGCCCCTGTTGCTCTTTCATAAAATCAAAAGCACTAGTTTGTATAGGATGAACGTTCAAACTCCCAAGGGACAACTGACATTACTTTCTCGATCTACTGACGGAATACAGAAACGCTACAGAAGACACAAGCTTCCAACTAGACAGATTCAGAACATTTAAAGTGGTGTTCTTGATGTGCTTGGAATCTCTCAGTGCAGCCCATTAAGGTAGCATCTATAAGCTACATAACGTGCCCATTAAATTCTGTTTGCGTCTACTACAGGTTTGTTTTCATTCCTCCTTCCACTCTGTCCAGAGCTTACCTATTTCCTAACCTCCTTGTAAAAAGTCACATACTCATCCTCTCAAGGAGAGATCTTATTTATAGAGCAAAAGAGGAGGGTAAGAAAAACACACACAAGAAAATCATGTTCTCTACACTCTAGACAATCATTACCATAACTGAAATGCTTTCTTTGGCCTGCTTTCCTCAGAAGTGTTTCCTAAGAACAGGAAAGCTTAAAACATGAAAGATATTTTGAATATCCAAAAGCTTTGGCTTCACGACATTTGCTAAATGGACAGAACAGATGTGACAAAAGCTGTGCTTCCTTACAAGTAAATTTTAAATACACTGATTTCTCTGTCAAGTGAACAAGAACGATTAGAAGTATCTTTCTTACTAGAGAAAACACACTCTTGGATCACACTTACCATTTTCATCTCCAGCTGTTTTCCGACCATCCTCTGGGGAAACATGCACCAGCTGCAGAATAAGGGGTCTCCGGGTGACAACTCCAGTACCTCGTGGGAGCAGATCCCTCCCAACAAGACTTTCCAACACAGAACTCTTTCCACTGCTCTGAAAATTGGAATACAGCTGTGTGATTTTCTTAAAACATCAAAATGTTATAATATTTTAGTTTTAGCTTGCTTTATTACTCGCATAAATAGTGCTGTATTCTGTCCTCTGCTATATGGTGCCCAAAGGAGCGTCTGATGGATTCACTGCATCTAACACAGTAGTATCACATTGCATAGGTACAACAGAACACAAGCCTGCTATAAACCAGTAACGGTCTAAACCTGCTTGGGACACTTAAAAGCCATGTAGATAGATGTATTTTCTATCTCTTGAGGCTAAATTACAAACATAACAAGTTTCAGAAAAAATAATATCCTATCGAACATTTCTGGAAGAGAAAAAAGTTTCTTTATAATGCTCGGAAGGAAATTCTGTGTCTTCTACTATGTCATTTTCTAACATCTTGTAGTAACACTTCACTCTGTAGACTAAGGAATTTAACATTCTGTTAGTATTGACGTGGACTGGCCATGTTAATACTAAGAGGAGCATTATACAAAAAATATATTAACTATGTACACTTCAGTACATTAAGATATTGTACTCTTATACTCCTTACAGTTTGGGGTTTTTCTATAATGTATTACACCAGCTTCATAAGTGCAGACATTGTTTTATACTCTAACGGATATAAACATTGGTTTATACTGTCTCTCCCACTCTTTCCGTATTTATATATTTATACATATTTACAAGAGAACTGACTGAAAACATTGTCTATGTAATAACAAACTGTAATAAGTTGTGAAATACTCAAAGGCTGTGAAAGTACAAATTTGCTTTCAGAGTCTATATTTAAAATGTTCTCCAGCTCTGCATCACTTTTGTATAAAATGCAGAATTGGGCCACACGGTCCAATAAGCAGCTGTGAACACATGGATTCTAAGAGTGATTCAAGACATGACCATGTTAAAACTAATAGTAAACAACAGACCCAGATAGGTCAACATAATTATTTTAAAAGTCTGACCAATAAGATTTTGTCTTTTTAATGAAAGTGTATTAAACTCTTCCAGTTTTCTGCAAATGAAAAGTCAACATGGGCATGCCATGAGAAAACCTGCTCTGACAATTATTAACCTCAGCTAGGATATGTTTCTATGCTAATGCTACTACCAAACAATTGTGTTAAAAAAAAATGCCAAAGAAATAAAAGCAGATGATTACGATAGCGAGAAAGGGCATTACTGCTATGCAACCTCAATTCAGCTTACCAGTTCTGAAAGAACAGGTTCAAGACATCAAGTAAATCATAAAACAAGTACGTACGTGACTTCAGATAACATGAAATAAAAGCAGTGTTTAATATCTTTAAAATATTATACATTTAGCGACATCTTAGGTGACTTTTCTAAAAATGAAAAATAAATCAGCAGAGCTCAAGCAACATAGCAGTATCAGACAGCACATTTCTACCAGTGCAGTAAGGCATTACAACCTATTAAACTAGGACCTGTACACGGAAGCACAAAATAAATATTAAAATACAAGATCAAACCCCTAGAAAGCTTGAACAATGACAACAAATGAAAGACACCTTTTCTTCTATCACTTTATTGTATAACTATGCTTTATGGAACAGAGAAATGCTGCTTTATCAACATCAAGACTAATAGTGAATAATAAACCAATGCAGATTGTGTCTATTTTTCAAGGTAAATCTAAGTTACATTTGACAGCAGTGAGGTCAACTGTCTAAAAAGTGTAGGGAGAAGGTCAGGGTCATAGGAAACAGAAGGATAGCCTTATGAAGATTTTTATTTTTTTTTTCTTCAAAAGACTCCCTGAGAAAGTAATTAATCATCATCTTCTCCAATCAACTTGGGGCACCTTCCATGAAAGGAGCTTATAACGGGACATTGGGCACTGAAATCTTACCAAAGAGTAACTGAAAAACAAACTGGCCAAAGCACAAATGAGCTCTGAAAGCCCTCCTAAGAGAGCTCCATTGTAGCACACTTCTGAAGAATTACTGATATTATGGAATGTGAAAAAAACAGAAATTTCAGAGTGACAAAAACCAAACCACTACTTCACAAGCTTATAATTTAAAGCAAGCAAAATGTCTGCTCAAAAAGATGACATCTGATAAAGGTTCATCAGCTGCATTGGGGAAAAAAAGAAGAAAAAGAAAAAACAAAACACAAAACCACCAGGGTTTCATTTATTAAAAACATTTTTAAAATCTCTTGAGCAAGATCTCTTACACATTAATAGAATGATCACTCAGTCTCAAAGGGCTGGAAGTGAGACTTAGACAAAGTGCCTTCTCTTGAACATATAATCCAAGTAGAGAAGGGACAGTAATAGCTTAAGTCCTTACCAAGAAACTCATCAAGAGAGGAAACCAAAAATCCACAGGACAAGTTGTTGCACACTACTGCTCATTGTTTGGTCTTTCCAAAGGAGTGGTATTGCAGGAAGCTGAGATGAGCACACACCAGACTATACAGGGAACCAAAACACTGTCTTATACCACTCCCAGAGTTATCTCTGGATGTAAAAGGAACAATCCAGGTCCTTTGCATATATAAAGTCATACATTAGATGAGACACTACAGTAGTCCACACATCAGGAAAATTTATTTCAAATTGCATTACATTCCCTTATTAAAGCAATCTGTTCTTGGAACATAATACAGTATCTAATGATGCACTCCTTAATTTAGGTCCCATGCACGTCCATTACCAAGACTTTTCTGGAAACATGGTAAGGAAACACAAAGCTGACCTTTTTCTGTCAGTGGAGGGAAGTGAGGGATATGGGGTCTGTTCAGAATACAAATCCATTCAATCAGTCCTTCATACAAGAGATGTAGACAGAGACTAGCACTGATGACCAAAGGTACCACAGAATTTTTAGGAATAAGTCTGCAGCAGCATCACACTTGTTTTATCATCTCATTGGAATACTCATCATGATTTTAAGCACAGATTGAAATGCATAAACTCATTTCATGACAAGTTCAGAAAAGCATTAACAAATTCTAACCTTTTGTGGCAGTACAGTCAGGTTTTCCTCTGGATCCACATCCGCTCCTAACTTGAATTATCTATAAGCTGTGATATCTAGAGGAACTTTATATAGATTGCTCAGAAAAAAGAGCAAGTACAGCAACACCTTGCTGCCTGTTGCTTCTTTGTCAAACTTCCATTGCTGTGTTTTAACACTCTGTCCTGTTAGCAATCATCAGTCTCACAGATAAGCACCTGGGTTTGATGGATGGTAAAACCTTTGTTTCCCAGAAGTACTAAGATAAGAAGAGATAATGCACACAGGGATTTAATACACACTGACAGTAAATATGATGTAAATTTGATCAGGTTTCTCACTGCCTCCTTAATAGTTACATTTTCATCACTGTCAACATCACCTTCAGGTTAATTTAGAACAATCAAAGATGAAGAGCAGAGTAAGAAGGAAACAATTGAGCACTTAGTGTCACAAATTAAAAAGCTGAAATCTGTAAGAACTCTATGAACTGTAAGAACTAAGTGATCCACTCCAAAAAGCCAGCATCTCTACTGTTTAACAGTCCCAATGATCTTACTTCTGCCTCCTTATCCTTCATTTGTTCTTTACTCGTCCCTGCATATTTCAACTGTGTGCACTTCCTAAGCATCAGAAGGCATTCGCTTCCATCATCCATTAGGCTAACTCTTATAAGCAAATTTGTTTGCAAACTGCTGTATTACTAACCACATTTTTCAGGAATTCAGAAGCAGAAGACAACAGTGCAAAACTCTATAATTGTTCAGCTTCTTTAACAGTAGGAGACATTACTTTCAGAAACACTTCAGCATTGTTGACAGGCCAAAAGGAAGAGACTGTGTATTGCAAATTTTGAACAACCATTCACATTCATCAAAAACATTTACTTCACTGGTTTTGTTATCTTACTTCCGAGTTCTCAATACCATTCCTTATTTTAGAAGACTTGTGCCCTATGTCCAACAGCATGCAAAGATGCCTTCTCCATATCCAAAAGAGAACCCTGACCTCCTCGTCCACTGTTGATAGTTACCCTCCACTTTGAGCCCTGCCTATAGGTACAAAGGCCTAGAAGACCCTGTTGGTGAAGACCAAGACAAAGAAAGCACCAAGTACCTCAGCCATGTCCATATTCACTGTCATTAAATCACCTGTCACAGTCAGCAGCAAGCCCGTATTTCCCTTGTTTCTCTTCCTCCTTCTTTAACTGCTGATGCAGTGCTAGAAGTTCTTGTTGCCTTTCCAGTTTCAACTCTGGTGGAATGTTGGCTTTCTGAATACCATCTCTGCATATGCAGGCAGTATTTTTATATCCTTGAGTGAGCTTGTCCTCACTTCTACCTCCTGCACGAGTTTTCTGCATCAACACTCAGTCATGAACTCCCTCCACACCGTTCTTCTTACACGTCTACTCATTTTTCTGAGCATTTGTATGGACTACTGTTTTGTGCTCCAGCGTGGTTGTCAAAGGCATGCCAGGGCTCTTGAGCTTCACTGTCTTCTTACTCATTGGATCCCACCAATCAGCTCAGTAAATAAGTCTGTCTGCTCTTATTCTTACAAAGTCCATGCAGCAAGAACTCACCTGGAGACTCGATGCACAAGAACTATGTGATTTTTTTTTACAGTCATTTGCTCAGATTGTTGATTGTTGCATATTTCAAGTTCTACTAAAATAATCTTACAAGAATCTGCTGCCTTCCTTCTGTCTGTCTTCAGACTTCACAATTGCTTTGTGGAGCCACTCTAAAATAAATCATCTGTGGAAAAAAATCTTTATAAGGAAACATGTCCAATAAAATCCTGAGGAACCTCTAACAAGAAAATTGGTTGAAAGGGGTGTAAACATGGTTTGTTGCTTTTGACAGGACAAACTGATAATTTTTTTATTATCTGATCAAATAGGAAAAAAACTGCAAAGAACTGCAACACAATACAGATTTACTGCAGGACAGCACAAGAAAATAAAGAGGCAGTGATATCAGTATTCCCTATGACCTTTTCAGTGGCACAACAATAACAAACATTTGAGAATGACAGTAAGAAACTGCAAAGTAGGAACGATTTCTCAATAAGACATCATAATTCCTAAAGAATTATCTTACGAAAAGCAATGCATCTACTTTGACATCTGGCAGAACGGTGGCAATTTTGCAGTTTCTGTCATACAAGAAATACAAAAGTTTTGCTGGCTAAATCATGCTCTTAGCAATACATACATATGGTTTACTAAATTTTAATTCTGTAATTGGGAAATATAAGCTAATGCATTTTTGCTGGGGTCTCATCCATACGAATATTAGCCCGATAGGTGCTCTGAAAATAAGTTCTCAGCAGTAGCTATCCTGGAAGAGTTCAGCATGCTATAACTAAAGAGCAGCAAGATTTTTTTTCTTTCCTTGTTTTGCAAACATGAATCATTCCGAAATAAATGGTCAGCAGACATGCAATTCCAGAGCAGTTCCTCAAGGAAACTGCTTTGGTTGGAATAGCTACTGTGGTAGAATTTTCCTATGTAAAACAAGGTTACCGCAAGCTAGGCTGGTTCTAAACAGCCAACAAATTGAAAAATGTATTTACTAATCAGAAGAGAATTCTGAAATTATAAGCAGGCCCGATGAATCATCGTAAGATATTCTTTAAAACAAAATTATACTTCTAGAAAGATGTAGAAGAGCTAACAGGCTGATCCCAATTTGAGAAGGCAGTGAAGCCAGTATAATACATTTCTGGCTGATGCAAAATGTATTTTCTCTGTAAAAGATCTTGTCCAGATTACAAGACTGTTGTTCCTGCAGGCCATTCACTTGAAGAGAGAGCTTTCCTGAATCAGTCATGAAGAAACTGAAAGCCACAGGAACTCCCTCCAGAAGACAGCTTATGTACAAGTAAGGAAAGCCAGAATTTGCACAGCTCAGTCAAAATTCTTCAGGAATACTGTATTTATACCCTATCTAAATGCAAATACATGCCAAACAACAGCAAATAGATAAAAGATGTGCAGAGGTATTCTTTCTCAATACATCAATTCCCAAAATCCTTCAATAATTCACTTTAAAAAAATACCTCGTAATTAGAAACAATGAGTGCAGAATTTCTTTAAGTTAGATCATGGAATGGTGGTATTTGAAGATCCATGTTTCAAAGCCATATAGATTGACCTTACATATTACTGCTTATACTACTATATTACTTTTTCACCAAAATGTCAAAACAAAGCCAATTTGTATCTTCAAAATAAAAAACTTCTAAACAACAAAACTTTTTTTTTTTCCTAAGAGAAAGCCAGGACCCAGTCTGGGTCCTATATGAACAAGTCTTTTCCAAGGACTACACAGCCATTTTCTCTCCAGATTCAGAAACACATTTGCCAGGGCTTTCTGATTTAATATTCTTCCCCTTCATTTTCCTGAAAACATATTTCCTTTGGACTGTGCCCTGTAGACAAGATACAACATCCATTCGTTCTAATTAAACTACAGGTTTTCCAAGAAAAGCAATTGCCAGTCACAAGATGAACAGGACCCTCGCAACAAGTATACAAAACTGGAGGGGGGGACCACTTAATTCATATCCTTCTACAATTGTGTATTCTCTCCACTCTTCCAAAATAACTGAGTGCTTGCAAACAATAAAATCAGTATATTCACTTAAAAGATGCCTAATATTTTAATATTGCTTTCATACTAAAAATCTGTAGAGATTAAAGGCAGGATAAGGAGATCTCAGTTATTAGACCTATAATTTTAATTCCTGTACAGTCTGCACATAGACACAGTGAAAAACCCATCCTTCCAGTCACAGAAACTTTCAGAACCTAAAAAGCATAGCTGTTCAGAAACTGAGAGGGCCCATCAGAGAAAAGAAACAGCACAATGCCAAATTTTGTTTGCACTATATAACTTTAGCAGCAAAATTTATATTGTGTCTGGTAAATGTAAACAGCTAATTAATGTCAGCCTCACATTGCTGCTTGTCTGAAACAGACACCAGAACAGTCAGGGCATGATTGGACAGGAGGCAAAAAGAAAAACATTTACACCCAAAACCAGCTACAGTGAATGTCAGATATCAAAACAAACAAACAAACCAGGAAGTTTGCAAAACATTTGGGAGAAAAACCAAGCTCTCCCCAGCCAGCATAGTCAGCACTGAAGCTATGCTCTAGTTACATTCCCTTTTACAAATGTAGATGCAAATGTCTTTTTGACTCTGCTTGAAATCCCAGGAAAGATCCTGAAAAAAAAAAAAACAACAAAAACCAAAAAAAAAACCACCAAGAGAGAAGGGAGGAAGACACTCCTGAGTTGAGCTTGGCATGGGGTTTTCCTGGTTGCTTGGCAAGCTAGAGTTTCCTTCACCTAAAACTGGCTTTTTGCCAACAAAATGTAGGATACATTCAATAAGCAGAAGTGGCTTAAATTTATCTTCCCCTGACCTTCCCTGACAGGGAAAGGTCACAGAAGCTCTGTAGAGCATTTGAAGTTTCAGACCACATTACCAGTGTCTCTCAAACCAAATGCTCTGATACAGCATCCACTGGATTCTTCTCATCCCAGTAGCCAGGACAAGACATTAACTTCTCATTTCTGTCAGCTTCTTAACAGGCAAATTACCATCCTGTTTAGCCTAACAGAATATACAGTTATACATATTCAAATGCTCAGGCTATCCACTATGTCAGATCAAGAAACCTTACTCCTTGGCAACTGAAATTGATTTACTGTTGAAATATCAAACATGATACTTATTCCAAACAGCAAAAAGAGAAATAAATGTAATGCTCATCTGTGAGACAACCACAGTGGCTAACAAAACAGCCCTTTTGGATGAAAACATCCAACAGAAGAGTCTATGTTAAAAACTGTAAATTACAGCTCCCCATTTAAAGTCCCAAAATAGCATTAACTGAAGACTGAGCAAAAGTACTATATACATGTACACATGAAAGGTCATTTAAAAATCTCTTTGTGAATTTCATTAGTTGTCAGATTAATTTCACCATTATGTCTCTACTAGAATCAATACTACCAAGTGTAAATAAAGCCCACAACTTGTTTTTATAATGTCAGTATTGGAAGAACTTCACTACAAAACTGACACTAAAGTTTGTATACAGCTAGGTCAATGACTTCTAAAAACCTAAAACAGATTCCAAGAACTAATAAAGGCAATTCATTTCTACACATCTCTAGGCAGATATTTTGTTGGGGTTTTTTTTTTTTAAGTTTATTGTAAAACTCATGCTCATTTTGGTAGTGTAGGCATTTCACTTCTGTGGTAGCATCTATGTGCCCTCAACATACAAGAGGCCATAACTAACCCAACTTCTTTTCTTTCCCTTGCCTACTTTTTCTGTAGTTTCAATGTGTTTTGTTGAGGCACTTCAATACCACCTTGTTATCCCTTACAAGTATGGATCACAAAGCATTTGTATAAAACACATCAGAAGGTTGGGTATTACACTATTATTTAACAAACATTGTTTATATAGTATTCCCAGCCTGTACTTTTTTTCTGCACTTCAGTAATACAGTTCTAAAAATAGAACACCTATCTGGGAATGCCAAAAAAAACCTGAAATAGTGATGAAAAGTTGGCAGTCTGAGGGTATCCTCCAGGTTCTAGCAGCAGCAGTCTTCAATTTTCTAAAACAGATCCTGTACCAAGATACAGAAATAACTCGCATGGTATTTATGCAGAGAATGAGAAAGAATTCTTATATGACTGAGTCACAGAAACACAACTAGAAGGGCTAGAAGCTGTCTAAATTTCTAAAATTTACAGAGAAATATTTTATAATTAGTACCAAAATCCATCTAGCCAGAGGAAACAATAATACACTTCAATTGCTCAGAACACAAGGAAAGTAGAAAATAAATCTCAAAACAACAGAGGAGGGGCAAAGGGGACATGGAAAACAGAACACATTCCAAGCTAAATTAAGGATTATAAGCAGCTTCTACTCTACATACTCTAGAAAAGAAAGAATACATTTGATGCACAGAGGTAGAAATAAATGAGAACTGAAGAACCATACAAGCACAAAACAGTAAAAGGGTAGAGAAGGGGTGCAGAAGACAGGCATGAAAAAATAAACCACAAAAAACACTTAAAAAGCATTTTTCTTCTTCTTGCTTAATATGTGAAAGAGTCATTTAAGAAGAGCAAAAGGCAAACTGGAAGAAAAAAAAAGCACAAATCAATTAAGAGATAAGTTACAGAAATCTTAACTGGCACCATTTGTCTACTACAAAGAAAAAATGGAGGTGCGAAATTAAAAATTGTTTGTGAATATTATTCAAAGAAGAAAAAGTAAAGACTGCATATGACAGTGAGCTGCAAACAAAAAAAAAACAGTGTGAACAAACTAAAAGGCGACTTTACAAAAGGTATCTCAAGAAACAAGACTGTTTCAAGGCACATATCAAAAAAACATGGAAACAAGATACCAGCAGCAAAACAATCCACTCTAAGGCCATATGCTTGAAACATCTCTAGAAATCCAGGCTACAAAAAAAAATACTTCAAATGAATAAAATAATAAAATTTTATGTAAATTATTTTTAAGACTAATTCCATAAAATAACCATCTACAGAATTACCATGTCAGTAAATACAATTACTTCTTCCAATAACCCTGATTAAAAATACAAAATAAAACAAAAAAACCAAGATACAACTTCATAGACATTTTGATATATATTTCCCTGATGTCTATAAAGGCCTTTGTTTTGGTATGGTAAGAAATATACTGTTTCAAGGGGTTTTATGAATATGCTGAATACACCATTGAATGGATCTTAACAGTGACGGGTAGACTACTAAATTCAAATGCATGTCCATACTGTATAAACTCAGCATCTATTGTACATGCTTATGAATAGTTATGTATGACAAAGCTGTTTAAAAGGATGACAATTAAAAACAAAAAGGCACTTTGTCCTGGTCTCAGCATTTCACAAAGCAAAACAGAAAAAAAAAACTTTATTAATTTTACATTGAAAAATGCCACACCCCTGCCTTGCACTTGCTGATGCAGAACTAAGCTAACACAAACGAACAACAAAAAAATGCTTGCTTCTTTGATTTTTAATGTAAAGGAGATTAAATGTCTTCATAAAGTGATGGACTCCTGTCAGCTACAAAAATAGCAGGTACCTAATATAGCCTTCCAGTGCAAAGTCTCTCCCACACAATTCAAGTATTTTAGATCTATTTTATGAAGTGGCTGACATAAAGTCAATGAACCTATCCGATTTACATAGGTAAAAAAGAATGACAGCTGGTTGCCTCACAATCAGTTCAACATTGAGTTGGCTTTGAGAACACCTATTCCATGCTTCAGCAATGTGCATACTTTAAAAATACAGTTCATGTGTTTTGAAATCCCTGACTGCTGAGCAGTGGGTATTACTATCTTAGGTACGCATGCTATTGTCAAGTAACATCACACTGTTAATTTCACAGAAACAAAAAAGAGAGGTCCATTCACTTTAAGTCTTAGGTGTTTTTAACGTTTCATTTTTGGGTGCCTTACGACTGCTGCAGTTCTGGTCACATGTCTTCCACTGCCAAAAGTTTTACTGAAGAACGGCATGCCATTTGAATAGATCTGAAAGGGTCTGAGCTGTCTTCGAGCCCCCCAGCAGCAATATCAGGCTGAGACGCTGCAATTGTTGCAGCCAACAAAGTCCGGCTTCGCTTCTACATTCACTCCCTATCACCAGCTAAAACAAAAAGCTCCAAACGGCAAAGGAACTCGCTGCAAGGCAAAAAAGACCCATGCATGCAAGACGCCATTCCCCTACCACATCCCTTTTATTCAGCCCCAACCTCACGCCCGGCTGTCAGAGAAGGGAAGCCACCGACTAAAGCCATGGCGGTCAGGCTGAAGCATAGGGCCGTTCAAACCGCTACCGAGAAGGGCGAAGGGGAGGGAGGCCAGTAGAAGAGGCACTCCCATTGCAAATGGTAGGGAGGCAGAGGGAATGGGG
>WKFP01014852.1:0-39092 GCA_011057875.1 Pterocles orientalis | reverse complement strand
GGGGGGGGGGGGGGGGGGGGGGGGGGGGGGGGGGGGACGCGGGTAGCCGAGGGCAGCCCCGTGCCCTTGGGCGGAGGCAGCCGCGGGCCAACAGCACCGGAGGCACGACGGGCGCCTCGACTTTGCCCTCAGGGCGGTGATGGCCCGCACCACCCGCTCCCTCAGCCCGGCCTGGCCCACACCTGGTACGTCCCCGCCTCGCCTCACCTGCGTGCCCACCACCACGATCTGGGGTAGCTGGATGATGTCGGCCCCCACCGTGTTGAACACATCCTGTAACTTGTTAATCACGGGGATCAGCGCCTCCATAACGGCTGGGGCGGGGTGGGGGGGGAAGGTAAAGACCGGGAAAGGTGTCGGCGATGAATGGGCGCGACGGGCAACGGTTCCCGTCAGCCACCCCCTCCGCCTGCCGCCATTGGCGCCAGCCCCCGCGCACGGTGCGGCCCCCAGCAGGCTGTGCGCCAGCGCCGGGCGTAACGCGACCGCAAGCCCCACCGGGCATCATGGGAGTTGTAGTGCAGAGGAGGAGACTCCGGGGAGGGCGCGGTCTCGCTCTCCGGTGCCGGCGGCCGTTGGAGGCTGTCAGCCACCGCCGTGTAATGCTAACGCGGGCCCCGTCCTGCAGGGGAGGCTGAGTTTCTGCTTGGCAAGCGCCCAAGGGCCGGAGGAGTTTGAAGATCAGACAGGGTTGTCGCTGTGGTCTTGTATTACAAGCCGTTTCCAGGGGTGCTGACAGCCAACATGGCTTCACCAAGGGCAAGTCATACCTGACAAATTTGGTGGACTTCGGGGTACTGGTTGATGAGAAGCTGAACATGAGCCGGCAGTGTGCGCTTGCAGCCCAGAAAGCCAATCGTGTCCTGGGCTGCATCAAAAGAAGTGTGAACAGCAGGTCAAAGGAGGTGATTCTCCCCCTTTACTCCACTCTGGTGAGACCTGTGTCCAGCTCTGGAGTCCTCAGCACAGGAAGGACATGGACCTGTTGGAGCAAGTCCAGGGAAGGACCACGAAGATGATGAGAGGGCTGGAGCACCTCCCCTATGAAGACAGGCTGCCAGAGTTGGGCTTGTTCAGCCTGGAGAAGAGAAGGCTCCAGGGAGACCTTATAGCAGCCTTCTTAAAGCCTACTTAAAGGGGGCCTACAGGAGAGATGGGGAGGCACTCCTTATCAGGGAGTGCAGTGACAGGACAAGGGGTAATGGTTTTAAGCTGAAAGAGGGTAGATTTAGACTAGACATTAGGAAGAAATTTTCTCCTGTGAGGGTGGTGAGACACTGGAACAGGTTGCCCAGAGAAGCTGTGGATGCCCCGTCCCTGGAGGTGTTCAAGGCCAGGCTGGATGAGGCTTTGAGCAACCTGGTCTAGTGGAGGGTGTCCCTGCCCATGGCAGGGGGGTTGGAACTAGAGGATCTTTAAGGCACCTTCCAACACAAACCATTCTGTGATTCTATGATTTATTCTGTTTTTTGGCACAATAAAGCTGATCCCCTCTTGGGATTGCCAGCAGTGGCATGGCCTGCGAGTTGATGCCCCACAGGCAGTCCATGTGGGGGAGGCAGACCTCATTGCCACCCAGGGCAGCTGCCGGAGGTAGTTTTTAGCCAGCAGTTCGGAGCAGCAACATTTATTCAAGGCACCCTGTTTTGAAAAGCCTTGAAAAGCAGGAAACAACTAAATGTGTACCCCACTGCCCTCACTACTTCTTCGCTAGGTGCGGTGTCGCTGCTGTCCAAATACCTCAAGGAAATGTGCTGAATGACAAATTGCTAGACTTTGTCAGGAACTGGTTTTACAAAGCCAATAAAATAGTAAAATAAAATTGCTGGGGATGGGGAGGAAGCATTATGGAGGTCTCTTCACAGGGAGAAAAGAACCGGAGAAGATCTGGTCCAGCAAAAAGAATGTTCTTCCACTTCTGTTCACATATCAAGAATTACAATGGACAGATTTAAAACTTCTGTATTTATTCTGTTCGCCTTTTTGTGGATTTTTTTTTTCGCTGCAAGTCTCCAAGATAATTTCTTAATCTGAAATTTTCTTAAGTGGGTGCATAATAGTAGGTTTGGATAAGGTGTTTGGATGAGGTGTTTGACGAGGAAAGTGGGAAACTATGGGAGATATAATAGTCAGCTGCACTATACAAAAAGACAGACTGAAACCAGAGGAAGACTTGTCATGTGAGATCACAACAAATAAGCTGTCTGATCTTTAAATGTGTTTACCTTGAGTGCATTTTCTCAAAGATAAATTATGAATATGCTAGCACTGAACTGAATTCTGGTTTTGTCCTTTGTTGTAAGCCAACAGAGTAAAAATGCTTCTGAAAATTTCAGGTTCTGGGTGGCATTAGAATTTATATTCTTATTCTAAACAAATTAGTCTTTTCCTGTCTTCATGTCTTGAAACCCTCAAATGTTGATTGAAAGAACATATAAAGGAAGTACATTCTTATCTATGTATCTTTACAACAAAGTTTCTCGTTCTTACCCAGGAAATTTCACACTTCTTGTCAGAAGATTAATATTTTGTGGTAAAAGTATAAATATACTAAGCAAATTGACTACTCAAATATTAGTGCATTCAGCACAGAGAAAAACAGTTAACGTGTAAATCTTAGTGAAGAA
Organism: Pterocles orientalis; assembly: GCA_011057875.1. Taxonomy (NCBI): domain Eukaryota; kingdom Metazoa; phylum Chordata; class Aves; order Pterocliformes; family Pteroclidae; genus Pterocles; species Pterocles orientalis. The sequence continues at coordinate 36,465 of WKFP01014852.1, read as the reverse complement.
GGTCCTGAATGATGGTTCTTGTCATAGCCATCAGGCATGATTATGCAGTGGTTTCACCCATTAGCTTTCAGTGTGCTGGAGCCAATTGCTCTCAGAGATCATTAACAGCAGGATGCCATTTGGCATCTGCCTCTTCAGCTTCCAGGACAATAGAAACATTCCCTGCATTGTACACCTGACACAGCAAATACTGTTTCTAAAGGCTTTGCCATTCCCTGCCTCCTTGGAACCTTGACTCCTCTCCTTCCTTGAATCCCTAGAAGGAAAAGAAAACAAAGAAGGAGAAGAAAAAAGCATTCCTGTTGCACAGGAATAGAAGCTACTGGCACCTAAAGTATAGATAAAGTATAGATAGATATCACCAGCTTATTTCTCTATGTGAATCGCTTTACTCCTACCACTTCGATTTTGCCATATGACCCCATGGACACCAACCGTGAAATGGAGCAGGTGCAACCTGGTTTATATTTTAATTTAGACCAGAAGTGGGACATCTTGGAAAGAATGCAGAACTGGAAAAGGGTCAGAGAGGGACAACGAGGATGATAAAAGGTGTAGAACAGCTTCAATATTAAGACCAAATAAGTAAGCTAAGAGTCTTCACTCTACAAAAGAAATGGTGAGGGGTAGGGAGGATTGGAGGTCTGTGTAATCATTAGCAGCCTGGAGTTGGTCCAAGACCCTCAGTTTTGTTTACCCTCCCTTCCAATACAGGTATTTTGTGAGCATCTAATGAAACTAGAAGGAGCCAGGTCAGAACAAATCAAAGGCAGTAGCCCTTCATGGGTGGGTTGTTGAGCTCCTTGCCCAAGGTTGTTGTAGCCAGTAAAAGTTTAAATGGATTCAGATGGTGTTTGGACAAGTTTAAGAAAGAGAAATGTATTGCGTGTAAATAAATAGCTATGTAGGAATCAAATCTAGCTTTGGATGTTTCTGAGCTGACAATGGTTGCAAGCTATCATGCAGAAACACTGTTTGTGCTTGCCCTTTAGTCTGTCCCAGTATGGCTATTCTTAGAATTTTAACCGCATAATATTTCAAGAAGCACACAGAGAAAATATCAGTTGCTGAACCTAGTCGAGACAACCTAGCCCTCACAGCAGAGATGTCAAAAAGCCTATCAAGGGCAGGATACCTAAATGGAGAAACACAGCTCAGATGGAGGAAGTGAATTAATGAAGGAAAGCAGGAAGAAAGGATTAAAGAAGATACAAGATGAGGAAATATCAGAACACAAATTCTAAGACGTTGTACATTTCTGGCTAAAAAGTGGGAGCCGGAAATGCCTCTGCTATGAAGTGTCATGGCCTGCACCAACTCACAAAATCCAGCACTTACCTCAGCCCAGTTGAGCACTGTGCCGAAGCAATAAACATTTTAACAAGCAATGACCATCTGTAGCTTTAACTGTAACTTTCCATGGCAGACTTACATTGTACTGAGCAAGAAACTCAAAGATCTGATGAAAGGCAGCAGTAGTCAGACTGGATATTGCTAAAAGTTAATTGACATGAGGAAACAGAAACTGCCACACTGAATCTGACCTGATATCAATCTACCTCATAATCTCATCTCTAGGACCATCCAGCATCAGCCCTCTGGGGAAAATCTAAAAATGCAGTAATTAGATCTTCTGATTCCAAAACTGTGTATTAAATAATTTTGATATTGCTGTAAGATCTGAAGTAGACAGTTCAATTAGAAACTAGATTGCTTTATTTACTGCATAATAGGGTGGTTTTTTTTGTCTCATCACACTAAATTCTTGGCTCCAATAACATCCTGTGACAGTAAATTTCATGATCTAATTATGCACAGTGCAAAAAATCAATTTGGTGTCAGATTTAAATTGTTCATCTTCTAATTTCATTGTGAACCTTCTTATTTGTATGTTTGAAGTCAGGAGAACAAAATTTCCAGTCTTTCATCTCCATGATATTAATTTCTTTGGAGTTTTGCATCATCATCTGCTTCCATTTTTGCTCACACAGGTGACATACTGACAGTAGTGGACAAGTCATTTGCCATGTAATTAATTTATGCCAGACAAGGAGACCACAAACTAGCACCTCAGTAAAGCATATTTCCTTGCTATAGTATTTGTCTAGAGAAAGAAATATGTGATTACCATACTGAAAATTATCAAGCATGTAACATAGCATTTGTGCTGCTTGCACAGTCATACTACTTTGTACTGCATGAACAGTATTAGCAAAATACATCTGTAAATCATTCCTTGTTAATGCCACCTTTTGGAACCATGCAATACAGCGATCACATGGGTCTGGCAGAGCCTGATTTTTATGTGAAGCCAAATTGAATGGTGGTTTTGTATTCTCCAGAGCAACCTCATCACAGATGTAACTATAACACTTCCTCATAGCACTTCTACCAGACATCTGCACAGCGAATACCATTAGAAGCCGAGATAAATAAATTCCTGAAATCCCTTGATGGAATGACCCTTCATTTGAATGTTCTACACAGATTTCCCAAGCTGACAGATTCTAAATTTTGCTCTTTTTTTCCAGAAGAAACAGAAATCAGAGGTTTCAAATCCATAGTCTGGGGGTCCTGCTGCATTGGCAAAGCAAGCTCTTCTGCACACTTCAGCTGTCTATGAGAAGGTCACAGTGCTGATAGAAGCCTTCAACTTACGTGTTACCTGCACTGAGACCCAGTCTCTGACAAAATAATCCCAGGGCAGGGATACAACTTTGCTTGACAAAATGTCAAACTAAACAACTGAGAGTTCCTTATATTCTCTAATTCTATCCACAGGGAAGCTATTTATCTAAATTCACTTAATATTTGGAGTGTCACACAACCTCTTGTAAAACGTGCTTGCAGAACTGAAAGCAAATTTCAGGTTAAGGAAGGGGCAGTGCACAGAGTGGAAGAGCCACAGGGCAAACACAGCAGTCAAAGTTTATTGAGCAGTAACAAAGCCGCAGCACTCTGATAAGTGTCTGTAAGACACCAACTGGGGTGGTCAGACTTTTTGGAACAGCAAACACAATAGTAACAGTTGCTTCAATGAATGATTTTCACCACTCCAGTGACAACAGGACAGTTCGATGTCTCTCAGCTGAGCAGTTCATTTCCTCTCCAGTGGAGGTGTGTTACTGAATTTGTCTGCTGAGCATTGATTAGTGACCTGAAGTGCAAGTACACGGTACTAAGTTGGTAACCGATTAACTTCTAAACAGCAGATTTCTGCTTTCCTCATGCATTTTGATGGTTCACCAACAACCAACCTCAACATCTGTTACAGGATTTAATTAGCTGAATGATGGATATTCTAAATAAGCTATTTCTCACTCTCATTATGCAGTCTAGTGTAGAAAATTTGCAGGTTTTTCCTTGGTATTTCCCCACATTGTTGTAGAAGCTTTAATTATATCTTTTTGGCAGAAGTCTTTTGCTTCTTTTCTGTATCATGTGCTGCTGAACAGAGGAATCAACAGGTGGTGGTGTGAAACCCAAAGATTTCTTACCTAGAATTTTTGTCAACTTACGTCAAGCAATCTCATGGATCACATATTGCTTGACAGAGCTTGAAAAGTTATTTTAAATGTGGAAACACCCACCAGAGAAATTTCTTATGGAGTCTGTCAGGCGTATTCTTAAAGCAATGTCAGCCAATAACAACAAATTTGAAAGAAAATATTAAATAATTGCTGCCTGCATAAGGAATGGTTTGTAGTTCAATTTTAAGGTGAAGACTTTTTACTTTAAAGGACCAAGGTTTGGGGAATAAAGGCAATAACCTCCTTTCTCCTATCAAGAAAGAAACTTTTCATTGGAAGACAAAATGCACACTTAGTTAGCATTCAGCTGAGGCAATATAACTGGAAAGGAAAAGAAAAAACCTTTCCCTAACCAAGGAGGTAGGAAGCATCAAACAGCAAGCTTCCTGGTATTCAGGAGGAATTGAGCTTGTACCTTCTGTTTCTGGATCCAATATTTTAAATAAGGCTATCATCTCCTGCGGTCTTTTTAAGATAAAATAGTATGTCAAGAGGAGCGGGGTTTTTTGGTTTTGTAATACATGCTTTCTTGTGCATGCTGCTTTTTATATTATGACTGTCACAATTGGAAATATAACAATCTAGCGCATATGATTCACATCACAGCCTGCATATAAGACTAATGGATACTTCAAGTGCATTTATCTTTAGCTTTTTAGTTCAGGTCAGGGCTGCAATCCTGGAGCGGACACCTGATGTCTTACCCACCATGCTTTGCTTAGCATCATAGAGTTGTCTTGGAGTGCATGTACAAGAGTCTTTTCGTGTGAAACAGAACTACAAGATGCACTTCAGCCACTAAAGAGCATTCAGTTAATAAGAACAGTGCTAGTCTGCAATCAAATTCCAAAATACAACATAGGTAAGGTAGGTCTTCTGCAAATACTGTGTCCTAAAGCCTTAAGCTAAAAGGTTTTGATTCCCTTTAGCAAGCCAAGAAATAGTAAGGCAGAACAGGCAAAGCAGGTAGTTCTACATAGCTAGGCAATAGGTCTAAACAGAATTATGGTGGAAATCTTATCTTCTTCCATCATGGGGTCATTTGTCTAATTATACCCTGTGGGAAGGCTCCTCCATTCACTAGCAGAGTCCAAACCCATTTCCGTGAAGCAGGGACCCTTACCTAGAGCTTGGAAGAATGAGTTTGGCATACTCAAACATACTCAAAAGAGAGCACAAACACCCAGTCTCACTTCAGAACAGAAGCTCATGAAGTCAGAGATACAGGTTCAGTGTCCGGTGGACCCAAGAGAGAGTTCATTTCCACATGTTCCCCACACAAGAGTGCTCTGTGCCTGGCTCCGAGACAGCAGCAGGAAGGGGCAGAAGAGAACATGAGGCTATGAGAGGCCAAAGAAAGGAGAGAGAGTTTTCCTGGATTCCGCTCCAAAGACGATTTCTGTTTCTGGAACCATTAGCTATTTTAATATTACAAATGCATAGAACAAATCTAGGCACCTCTGGTATCTTTAAGTTAAGTAGGGTGGTAATCAGGAAAGCTAATGTGAATAAGTTTTGGGATCTAGAAATCCATCTGCAGCCCACTAAGTCTTACCCTAGATTCTTAGCTAAGGCTCTATTGCATAAGGAAATGCTTTTGACAGCAGAGATTTCCTTCATTTAGCAAACAAAAATATATTGAGATTTGGCAGTTAAAATTCTTAATGAATTCTCCTGATAAGATCCTGATGGTTGGAGGCTATGATGTAAGTTCTGACTAGTAATAAGAGTCATTAAAAAAAAAAAGAAAAAAAAAAACCCTACAATGACCGTAGCTAACAACTGGAAAACTTACCTGGGTATGTGGTGGATTCTTCAAGACTTTAAATCACTGAAAGCAATTTGAAAAATATACTGCAACACAAAGAACTTTACCAGTTTGAGATAGAGAGCAGGTAGTACATCCTGCTCAGAACACCAGAACATAATGTTTTTGAGACAGAAACAAGCAACGCAGACATGGGGTAGACATCAAGCAAATAAACTCAGCTGCGTGTATCCTCATTTACCACATGAACTGGGTCTGATGAGGCTTAATATTGTCATAGCTGCCTAGTGCATAGGGCCAAGGAGGCAGAGTGAGAGGCTCCAGGACAAAACAGTCACAATCGTAAGGGTCCCTCCTATTGTCATTAGAGACACCACAGGACCCTCACCCTCTAGAGCAATTTCCTTAAACTAAACAGGCACAAAGTGTTCTGTTTACCAAAGGCAGGCATGCCATTTCTCTCACGTCAGGAAGCTCATCCTATGACAAGAACAGTTCTGTGGTAATAAGGCAGTATGAGTCAGGCTCTCGGGGAGAGCCAGAGGAGATGATGCCTACCATGTACTTACCAGCCCTGAACTTGGTGGGCTCCTGGACAATTTGCTACTAAGCAGAAATATCAGTGCTTATTAAACCTGATGATATAAAGGAATTAAGCAGGAGCTGTGATTATGGATTTCCTGTAGTGTGGACTTTATAATTGTGTTTTTTTATTAAAGCACATTTCAGGGTAAATTCTGTCATTTTCTGTCTCCATGTATAAGGCATTGCATTCTGTTTAATGAGGAAAATAATGTATTTGGAACAGACTTAATCACGGGGGAAAAAATAATCAGAAAAATTAGTGAAAAAATATGTAAATGGAGGTTAATCAGTACTTATTTCAAATACTAATTTATTTACTGTGTTTGCAAAGAGAAGAAAAAGTAGAAACTGAACAAAATTCTTTTACGCAACTCCTTCCAAGCAGGAACTAACAAGTAATACAGTAAATTTTCCTCTTTATGTTTTGGTGGAAGTCTTTTCTGCAACATTGTGCCCACCTGCAGAAGAACACCAAGAATAAATCAGATACAATCAAAACAGGCTTTCTGTGTACAGATGATGGAAACTGGAGGCAACTGCAAATGATTCTGTTTAAGGACACTTAGAAAAGGAGTAGCTGCAGTTTAAGTGGCACTTCCATAAACTGAATTTGTGCTTAGCAGACGTACTTAAAGAATCAAAGTTGCCTATGCTTCGGATCGTGATCCAGCTAATTACCTATCGTTTTTGCTTTGCAGCACCACTTTAATTCAGTGCACAAGAAATTATGCTTAGTAGCTGCTCAATGTTTTGTTTCATCCTTTTGTTCAGTGCAGTGTTTGAGTAACAGGAAGAAAGTCGCGGGGCTACACTGAACACATTCTTTTCTTTCTGCACTTTTCTATGGGAGTGGTAAAGTAGAAACCCAAGAAGTACTCATAACATCCTGATCACATGAGAGAACATTATTATTCCCATTATAGAAATATGGATCTAAACTGTAAAGGACTACAGAGACCTTCTATCTTCCCAACCTAAGGTGTCATAGCATGACACACCCTTTACGTGTTCAGAATATATTTTCCATCAACCTAGTATTGTGAGTAGCCAGCACTGCAGCAAATTAGATACCAGTGTTCCAAAACAGATAGGTCCTTACCATCACACACACAACTGGAAATGTGGTTAAAAGATTTCATCAGCAAAGTAAACAGTAGGCGGACAAAAAAAAAAAGTCAACCAGCAATACTTATTTAATGATGCTTTTATTTTACAGGATACAAATTTCTTTTCTTTTTTAAGTACTCAAGAGGAATTAAAGTGCTTAATTTTTACAATTCTCCACCCACCTTATGGCCAAATATACATATATTACAGAAAATATATACATTATCTGCAGAGTTTTTTACATTCACATCTCTCGACCATAAAAATGACGACTTACATTTGCACAACTCACAACAGCATTTATATTTCACCTTTTAAATATTTTTTACTTTATTGCAAAACCAGAAAAAATTACACCTCTTCCAAATATTAATGTTTTGCAATTAAAAACAGAAATGTTTCTATAATGAAGGGGAATTGACATGTATAGCCTATAATTCTGATGTCAAACATTACAGCTGATCCAGCTCCCACTAAAATCAATTTATTAATCCGCCTCGAGGGCTGCAGAATAGAAAACATGCTAATAGAAAAAACCAATACTTCTACTGCAAACTGTTCCTTATATGCAACAAATTTGACTTCTTTCTTAAAAATACTAGGGCACGTACACAGAAAAATGCTTTGACATAGTTCCCCCTTTTCTGAATGTTTCACCATAAATAGTTAATGAATATACAAGGATGAACCATAAACCAAAGTAGGCTGGTGTTATGCAGAGGCTGAAAACATGTTTTATTCAAAGACATCTGCTTGAAAGTTTTAGTAGAGGAAAAACCACATTCTACATGTACTTGTGCTAGGAAGAGGTAAAAGCAAAATGCCATAGTTGAGTCTGGGAAGAAATTTAATCATAAGGTTTTAAAGGAAGCAGACTGAATGCCTTACTGAATTTAGCATGTTTATTTTGTGGTTTTGTGTTTTGTTTGTGTTTTTTAAATCAGGCTGAAAGAATAAACATTCCAAAAAAGTGAATCTACTTCTGTCGATTTTTTCTCCTGAAAAGTATACTCAACATAGTCAATATACATTATATTTTGAATGCAGCACAGTGTATTTTGTTAATTTTAAAATACTGCTCAAAAACAGGTCATCTGAATAATAGTCTCAAATATATAAATACACATATATACATATACACACACATACATATGCATATGTGTATATATACACTCATATACAATCATTAAGTTATGTTCTGTTAAAGGAAAAGGATTTAGGAAACAATCTGACTAGCAGATTAAAACTCCTACCCAAGGAACACACTTCACCACAGTTCCATGGGTCAGAACCAGTGAGGTAAATTCCTTTTACCAATAGGGCCACAGACTGGAGAAAAAACCATAACTCCATATATTTAATTTCAGATTTCAAATAACAGTACACCACAGACCAAGAATTATGCCCGTTTCACCAACTGATTTATCTCAAGGATAGTCAATTCTGACACAAAATTATTTCTCTTGTCCAGTCATTTATCTTTTGGATATATATTTCCAGCTGTTTACATTCACCCTTACATCAATTATCTCCAGCTGAAACCTATTTGAAGTTCAGCTGAGCACTGTGATTCCACATGAGACATAGTAAGTCAGCAGCTCTCCAACTGGTGAAATATTGATTTTCCACAAGTGCCTGTATACAATGTAAGGCAGATTCTACATTAATTTAAATCGCTGAAGGTATAATAGCTCTATCAGGTCTATGCTAGTTTACACCAGCTAAAGATCTCTAAATAGCTTTGTGGAGAAAACTCCTTTTTTATTGCTTAGAATTATTTCTACATGGAATGTTTATTTTTTTCTTGAAAGCCTTTCCTTCAGTATAAAGAATCACTACCCTCTGTTCATTTTATATAATCTTGTCTTGAAATGAAAAGCTGACCAGTTTTTATACTAGCAAGGTGGTTGGATGTAGATTTAAAATAAACTAACAAACTCCAAAGAACCCATCAAGTGTTTTCACATCTTTTCCACTTATTTTTATACACACATAGGTTTTTTTTTCTCCCCTGAATCCACTTGGAACTCTTTAGAGCATACTTCTGTAACCTCACCTAAAATTTACTAAGGTAGTAGTGTATTTATTCTACATTTAATCAGTACCTTGGCTTCATTTAAAAATACAAAGAATAGAAATCCTCTTTTCCATTAAAGGGATTTAGAATCTTTGAGATTTATAAAAGCACTTTGAGATGTTTTTGCATAAAAAGGTGTCACTATGTATGACATGCAATTAAAGGGGTTTAATAGTCTACTCCAAACAGAAGAGAATGTTTTCTGTTCTCAATATCTGTTTTGCACATAAAAATTAAATATATTTTGGAATAAACAAAACTACTCAGTGTAAAGGATTTGAAAGTACTAGATGCAATGGATTTTACAGTAGCTCTTCAACTAAGCAGGAGTACCTGATATCAAAAAACAATTTTTAGAGCACCTGGAAGAACGGTACAGACATACAGATGTCACAATACACTATTTTTCCATGATGGGGGGAAAATATCGAGTCATTTTGAAAAATATATTAATATGTTCCAAACAAATGTCATTATAAAGTTAAGCCATTGTTCTGGTTGAACATAGATAAAAATGCAGAAAATAACTTTTGATCTGCTTTAAATTGCACAGAAGACTGATCATTTTTAAAGTAAGAAACAAGTATTTCTTGAACACAAGAATCATAAAGCTTAAATAATTCAGCAGAGCCATTCACATCCATTCATGTATTATGAGTGAATGCTCAGTTATAGTTTATTCCTTATAGACACAGCTTTATGCTAATAATTTAATGCTTTTTTGTTTTAGAGAATTTAATATCTGAAATGGGAACAGCCTATATTTTGTTAGAATGATGGTTTTAATTTGACTGCTTTAGTCACGATACTTAAGCTGCAGCAGTTACTACTTTGAATTTGTTTCTCTGTGGTCATAATTTACAATTTAAAGTTGAAGAAAAAGTTTTGAATGCTGTAGTGGGGCTTGTCTGTGGAGAACAGAGAAAAACAGTTAGGGTAGTTAAATCAAGGAGCAACTTCTCCATCTTCTGATCTCCTTTAATATTGGTGGTACGTACCTTTCCCACAAAATATACACGGAACCATACATGTGAGTTCCAGTCATTCTGACTCAGAGGAGAACATTCTGACCAAGCAGTTGATTATGAGAACATGAAATAGTGTAAATAAAATATGCCACACTATATAAGCTTCAGTGGTTGAGAGCAAACATGAGGCTATCATCCAAATAAATAACTCTCAATGCTAACTTAATTTCAAATTGTTTATGCCCAAGTGCAGGGCTTCACCTGGAAGATACTGAAACCATTCAAGCAGCTTCAGCTACTCAACACCACTGTATGACAGCCCAGAAATTGCTGTTTCTAACCATTTCCCTAATCATTTAGCTGGAATAGGTGTTCCTACTTGGCTCAGAATTAAGTTTGTGGGAGCTTAGAAAACAGAATGTATACATGATTACAATCATGCCATCATAATTATTTTCAGTATAGCTCAGTCTGTCTTATCTGGGAACTCCTTTAAGGCAACTTCTCCTCTCACACTCAACAACTTGAACGTGGGAAACAATGTTTTTATACATTAGGTAAGAAGACTCTCCCAGATCCCACAATCTTCTCTTTTACAAGATACCCACTTTCAGGAGATGACCATGAAAGCAAGTTAGCCACTGAGAGTTCATCTTGCTTACCTGAATGTTCCCCCTTCTCTCACCAAGGTATACACAAGACAACACGTGCTAGCTAGGGAGACCCATGGGAAGATTTGATGGTACTCACCAACATGAATCAAAATGGGCTTGAGCTGCCCATAACAAAAGATAAATACAGCTAACAGGAGAAATAACTTAAAATCTCTTACTGAATTACAGAAGAGCTTGCATATCAGATAAAAGTAATACTAGGGTTACATGCAGAATAATCTGGACACATGGAGCACCCAGGAAATAATTCAGAACTGATGTGTGGAAAGTCAGTTGTAGAGTTAGGAGTCTACAATGCCATGTCATTACTAACACTAGTGTAAAACTTTAAGTCTAAAGGCCATGACAGATTTTGGATTTGTGCAGGCGAGGGCAAAATCCAGCCCACTAACATTAAGCTGAATGACATTCTTTTAACCAAAGAATGATAGACACTGTGTACTTGTGTACACCTGACACTGAAAACAGATTACTTTGACAATCCTTTGCTAAATGTAAACAAGTATTTTCTTCCCTATAGTGTCACAAAAAGAGTAAAGTGGGAGTGGGAGTTCAGTGAATACTTTGACTGAAAATCATATTATGAAAAAGCGACAATTTAAATCTGCCCTCATGTTACTAACAAAACTGGATTTGAACCTGAGCTCTTCAGCTTGACATGATTTAAAACAGAGATTGCAGTAATATTGAGAAGTAAGACTCCTGCATGTTCTTATGACAAGTTGACTGTAGAACCTACATATTTTCCTTCCTCTGAAGGTTCAGAAAAGGAGAGATGGCAATGATTTCAATTGTCTATTTGATAGTCAATCATTACCTCTGAATTTGTTGTATTTCATCCAAGGATGTTACAGTAAAAAATGTAGGGAGGTCATTTGCCTCTATGGATAAGAATCCTAATAGAAACAGAAGTTCATAAGGGACTTAACACTGTAGAGCCCACAAATCCTTATTCCCATAAGCAGAATATGAATAATGTCAGTTAATACAACGTGAGATTTGCAGACTCAGACTTCATACTAGATTTGTATAAAGCAGGCTCCACTTTACAACAATAACCCTTGAAGACTGCTGTTATAAATAAGTATTACAGTATCTAATCTTCTGCAAAAAATAAAATATTTAAGTTAAAAATGTTGTTTTGTTCCAATAACCATAACAGCAAAAGTACACATTCCCAGAAGGTTACTAGAATCTGTTGCTTTTCTCAAACCACATACTGCATTTTAGTAATGAACTATGCACTCTTAAAAGGTTACAGTGATAGGACACTGAAGAAAAGCAACTACTCCTTTAAACACAACTGGAACTTATTTGTCCATTACATGCCACTTAAATTACTGCTGGTTTTTTTAATGCATAAAAATATCAAGATCATTGAGTGTCAGCTATCAGAACAAATCACTGAGCAGTATTTGTTAATTTAGGACTGTGTTTAATTTCAAATAGAAAACATGCTTTTTAAATAAATTACTCACTAATAGGAACCCAGTATCATGAAATCGAAGCAAATATAAAGTATTGTACATTTTCAATACTGTATATATATTTTATATTGTTTTCTCATATTTTAGGTATTCATTTATAGATTGAAAATCATTCTATTGTTTCCTTGATAAACTGAAAGTTTAAAAGCCAATATACCTATGAAAGCAATTTGCATTCATTAAAAGAGACAAGTGAATACAACATATGTACAGCGGAATTCAATCTATAAACTACATACATTAAACCAAACTGTCCCTGCATATTTAACTACAGATCTGTTTTGGCTATGTGGAGGTATATCTTTTATCCTGTTGCAAGTCCTAACATGTAAGTAGGAAGCTTCAATATTTGCATTCATAATGAGAGTAGTAAATGTTAACTGAAGAGCAACTGGATTTTCAAAAAAATTTTGCATCATGACAAACAAGTAGTACTGTAAAGTTAGTAAGTATTTTTAATAGCATTCACATTTTTTTAAAAAAAGTCTCTGAAATGGACCTGTGCATCACTTTTACTGACAGAACATAAATATAAGAAAAAGATCCCTAAAAAGACCAGAATTTTTCCCAAACATAAAGTGCTAAGATGTGTACGGTGGTAAGAAGTTGGTTGGTTTTTTTTTTTGTTTTTTTTTTTCCTTGATTGAGCAAAGAAAGGTTAACACAAAGGTTAACACCAATTCAATTGAAATATTTTTAAAATACCACGTGTTCTTGAGCTTCATTATTCACGTTTTAGAAGCTTCAGGTTGCTCTTCTAAATTCACTTGCAGTTCATTTTGACATTCTGGTGTCTCACCTTTGACAGCTAAATGGATAACTTTTAGCCATTTCTGTTTTAGTTCCTCATTGTCCGCAGCAAAGCTGTGCACAGACTTAGACTGGGTCAGTTTGAAGCTGTGCGGGAGATCAGCACTTCTTGGAGTGTCATCTACCGTATAGCCCAGAAGTGGTATTGTAGCCAGAGCTTTAACATCCTAAGAAGAAGGAAAAGCACTTGGTTAAGAACAGCCAATTAATCTGCCTGCTACCTCTCATTTATTATATAGGTTGGTAAAAAACACCTGGGTCTTTCTTCCATTCCCAAGCTATTTGGCTCCTCTTCCTCAGGTGTCAGTGGTAATAATTACTAAAATCTTTTCCATTTTCTGTGTACATACCTGTGGAGCACCATACATGTACAGCACAAGAGCTTCCTGCTTAGGTATAACACACCATGCTTTCTGCCAGGGCCTTGATTTTTCCATGTACTGAAGAAAGCTACATATGACGCTATTTCCAGAGACTTCTGCAGATTCAATCTAGGAGACAGTATAAAGCATAAAAAGGAAAAGAAACTTTGCTTAAATAAAGACTAAAACCATACAGAGCAGAAAAGCAGAAATTCATCACCATTCATACCAAATCTTGGATAGCATCTGCAAAAGAGTTTGAGCAAATACCCAAGATCATGAAGGACTGGATTTATGGAGAATGTTTATATATTACATACATACAATCACTATGTGTACTCCCTTAACATGTTTAACCTACATGTTTAACCTGTTCCTTCTTTCATTAGTAATTTTGGATCACTCTAAATTTCATTTTGCCACCACAGCTAGCCTTTCTCTGTTATTTTAGTATCTACAACAATGTCTGATTTCTAAAATAACATCATGTTAGGCATTCAAGTGATACTAATTATCCAATATGACAACAACTCCATTTTGGCAGTCAAAATATTATGACAGGATCAGATGCAAACACATTTTTAGGGATAACATAAGAATGCAAGCACTAATCCTGGAGAAAAGAATAGGTGAATGCCTTAAAATCTGAAGACAGAAAGATATGCTACTTGGGTTATATAGTGATCCTGAGATGAACAGAAAGTACACAAAATGATTATGTGTTAAAATTTCTTTGCATCATTTTTTTTCCTCTCCCAGTAGTGATGCTGTCTGGATGCTGCAGTGTAGTACCAACCACTCCATTGTCGTAAAATTCAGCATGCAGACAGACATTTCTAAGAGATACTATAGCTCCTTCAGCTACCTTAAAAAAAACCATCATGCCAAAGAACAGGAGTCTCTGGACTATAAGGTAAGTTAGTGGCATCCTGTGCTCCTTACTCTTTCTCATTTAAGAGAGTGTAGTCAAGCCAACATGGACTGTATATGGAATTACAATCTGTATCTTATTTTTGCCTTGTTCTTCTATTGGTATTTAGCTCACAGGTCAACCCTCTTCAAGTACAAGACAGTATTGTCTTGACAAAGTTAGTATGATACTTCTCTAATGTATGTCAGGTATTTTAAAAGGGCCTATAAAGGGTGATTTAAGAAACGTGAAGGTTAATTGCTATTGCAAGATGCCTATTTCTCCTCCTGATCATAAGAGAAACATAGGTCTTTGTTGTCTGATTAAGACCTTGAATTTTCAGATGTTAAATGCTGAGAGCGACTTGATGACTTAAAGGTACAGTGTATATACTGATCAAAACAGTATCTAACCACTCAAACACTGAACAGCAAAATTCTCCCGTGTTCTCCTCTCCTCCATCCCCCGTTCTTTCAGTTTGGGTATATGTTTTCAAGAATCATTGTAGGAGCACTGGTTTTTGTTGCTACAACAGCTTAAGTGCCGAAGATGAAAACAAGATTTACAAGGAAAGGTAATGTTTTATCACATTAGCTGATGTAACTGGAAAGAAGCTAACAAGCTGATGTTCATCATTCCTCTTTTAAAAAAAGTTGTAAGAAACAAAGTAGTACTGTAAAGGATGAATGGTGAAAACCAAAATCCATTGGATGGGAAGAATTTGGTCCATGTATTTTTATTGCTGAAACAGAAAATAGCCTTGCAAGAATACTCCCATCTTTCACCTACTGATGATCCAAAACTGCAACTATTCGCATATAGTATTTTTAAATAGTATACCTCCAAGATGCCTTTCTTCTTTTTTTCTTCACTGTCTGTACAACCAATTATAACATGATAGCAGTCCTTACAGACTTTGTTTAGTTTATTTCCATCGTATTCAAGATGTGCCTTATAATCAGAACATTTCCAGCAAACCACCTTAGAAACAAAAAAGATAAACAAACAAATAAAATTTAAGTACTTATAAAAGTTTATGGAAAGATAATTTATTTTCAAATATTATCATTCCAATTAGTAATATTTTCTTTAATTATCTAGAACAAGAAATATAATTGCTTTATGATGCTATTATGTCAATGCTAACTTAATTGAAAATAATGATTTTTCCAAATTTGTGCCACTGCTTCTAAACTAGAAGTGCTTTTTACTATTTGCCTGGTGGGAACTTTGTATAAAATCACATTAGCCTTTCAATTATATCTAGGTTAAAAGTCAGGAATAGAATCAGAATATAGCACAAACTGTGCTGCAGGAAGAAAATCCTCCAGTTTCTTTAGATGCCAATCTGCAAAGGTACACTTACCATTTTTTTTCTACATAACTTCAGAGATGTACAACTGAGATGCAGTTTTAATGATTAAAAATTAATAGAACCAGAAATTGTTAATTTCCTAACCTAAGGAAACCTAAATTTACAGGTTCAGAATGTGTTCATGAGTACATAGAACATATAAGCCAAAGTAACACGGTCAAAAAATATATAAGAAAATTGAAAAGCAAGAAGATCTGAGAGGAGTTCTTTCATTAGAAATATTTTTCTACAGAAATGTTCTTTGAGGGCAAAGAGTGGCCTTACATAAAAAGTGAGAGTACAGTTATTTCAAGGAAGAAAGGTAGACAAATGGACTTGAACCACTTAAACACCTGAACAAAATTTTATTGTGGACCAGGGCTCTGCAGTACTAATCTAGATCACTACCTTCCACTAATATCCCTAGAGAATACTAGTTAAGTATTCCCCACTAGTTACTGCCGCAAAGACAGTGACTCAAATTAATTCTCATGAAAAAATGTTTTAAAGTGCAAGAAGATGTGATAGAACTACAATGAAAGTTATATAGTAGAGCAATCAGGAGTCTAAATAAAAGGGGAGAAAAACAGGAAGGGTTTGATCTTAAGATTAATGGAGGAGTTTTAAGACAGAATGTTCTGGAAAAAAACCCTAGATGACAACTGCATAAGCAGTAATTCATAGCTTCTGAAAAAGTCTCTTGTGTCCTGGAAAGCGCAAAAGCAGTGCTGTGAATGCAATAAGCCCTCATACCACATTCATACCACATAAAAAAAACTTTAGAAATAAATCATACAAGATAACCTGTAAAACAAAAAATTAAACCTGGCCTTGCACTACCACCTGCTGGAGAAAGGCAGAGCTGCTGGATGGCAAGAAAGAAAAGCACAGTATGTTTGCTCTTTCGTTAATTTCTGAAAACTCTCACATCATACCACTGTCTCATAGTCACTTTAACGTGACATACATTACTGCAGCATCATATATGGAAAGCAGCAGTAATACTCTCTCCCCTTTCTAACCACCTCTCCTTCCCTGATGCTTCATGCATGTTCACACAGTTACACACTGAGCCCAGCTGGGAACTGCTCCAAGTTAACCCAGTCAAAAAGATTTAACTGCAGGTCTTCGTGGTCTTCTTGAGGAGAGAGAAGGTAGCAGAATGGGAAGAGGAGGCAGCCAGTGCTGCCAGGGGTAATGATGGCTTAGGCCAGTTTAACATGGTCTTGAAACTCAAGATCAGTGAAGGCCACTCAGGAGTAACAGTATAGGGACACTTTACACAAACGTGCATCTTCCACTGCTCCGAATTACTTCCAAATTTACCATGACAACTAAAGCAGACAGGGGATCCTTTGTGGTATACTATATACAGCTTCTCCTTTCAGCCACAAGCACAGCAACAAATTCTGCAGCGCAACAAGCAGCCACCATAAGTCAGCTAGGTGCTTAGACCCATTTCCCAAGCCTGCTCACCAGGTACAGCAGCTAGGGTTTTGCACTTACATGTCCACAGGCTCGGCAGTGGTGCCTTCTCCTTGTCAGTGCATTAAAGGGCTCCTTGCATTTCATGCACATGGTTACTTCGTTGTCTCGAATCCACCTTGGTGCTCTCTTCCCAAGCTCAGCATTCTGAAGGGGGGCAGGAAGAAGATGGGAGAATAAAAAAAGTCAGTACAAAAAGTTGTGCAGTACTTTAAACAGAGAAAAATAATTATTCTCTTCCTCTAGAAAGGAAATGGCAAAACACAGCTCCAGATGTATTTTGAAATCTATACAAGAAATAACAAAGAACCAACTCAAAAATCATTATGTATCACTGAAAGGGTACTCTGTTATCCATTTCAAGAAAAAAAGAGGCTTGTTTATAAGATTTGGCATTATGAAGAAAAACAATTACCAACAAGATGACTTTGTAATCCCACTGCTATAAGAATGAGGAGCTTGAAAACAAAGTTTCTGCCAAACTTTTTCCAGTTATTGAAGAACAAAATGGGTACTAAAAAAGGGTACAAAGGAATAACAGCAACTTACAGAAACCTCAACAGGCATGTCTTCATATTCTTTAGCAATAGCATTTCTGAAAGTTTCATTCCTCTGCTGAAAAGCTTCTATAGTATTCTGAAGCGCCTAAGGAAAAAAGTGGAGAAAAGCCAGAAAATATTAATATTCCTTTTTTGATTGCTTCAGTGCAAAAGTGTTTAGAAAATAGAGAATGTAGATGAATTTACCTTTATCCATTCTTCCTTATCTTGTTCAGAACTAAAAGAAATATTTGACAGATTAGTCCAAAACTAGTTTAGGAAACATTATCTCACTGTCAACAACTTCTTGCAAAATCCAGGCTTCTGGAGTAATTGTCAGGAATTTATATTTAAACAATACTAAAAGTTAACTGTCCAATTAAGAAAAAACCAAAACCCAAACAGAACCAAAAGCAACCCAACAAACCAACAGAAAACAAAAGCATGACTTGAGGCTTCACAAGTTTGCAACCACTAAGCAGTGAATTCAAGTTGAAAGATAAGTGTAAACACATTTAAAATTAGCAATAGTATTTGCCTTGTTAGACTTTTCTCTTTCACATACATGCATTTCTCTTGCACATCTCTTAAATCTTCCTCTTTCCCCAACAAAAGCAATTTCCTTAATGCTTTTTTTGTTGTTGCTGCTGTTTAAACTTGTCTACAGTGGCAAGAAGAGCATTCAATTAAACAAAAGGAAAGATGTGTTTTAATATTGTAAACCAAACAGCAGATATTTCCCTTTTATGCATTAGAGCAGATACAGATGACTTAACAGTAAGCACAGATAAGATATACAGCCAAGACAGAGGTGAGAGAGGAAGCATATTCAAGTCAGATCTTACATGACAGCTTTGTCTTTAAAATACATCACTAGTACTGTTAGAAACTACTGGCTAGTGCTAGTAATGGATGAAAATGGTTTCTCTGCAATCTGTAAGTCAGAAAGATGAGAATTAACACCACAGTATATCTGGCTCTTCAAAAGTGGTCTCCCTCCTTGGATAATGATGTGGGGGGAAAAAAAAAACAAAACCTTTCTGTAGCCATGCTATATCAGCCACGTAAAATTTTATTTTTCTATGTACTGCTCTGAAGGATGTAAAGGAGAGCTTTTACATCATCCAAATAAAAATGGCTCCTCAGATGTTGTTTTGCAGTATTAGTAAAATTTTTAAGCAGGCAGAATCCTAAACAAGTGTTTCCCCTTCCCACCTACCATGCAAGGCAGAAGGAACCTGCCTAAATAGGCAAAATAATTCTCCCTGCCTGCTTACACTAAAAAACCAATAGCTGAGCTGTTAAATGTTGTACCAGATCAGCAGCCTCTCAAAGAAATTAACTACCAGCTGTTTAAAACCAGTGACTGAAAATGTACTCAATTAGTATTCTGAAAAATAATTACATGCCTCCTAGTAAAGAAAAACCCAAGGCTAGTATAAATATTATAACACTTAATACAAGCTCATGAATTAGGGACATTAATTTAGAGGATACACACAATATCCATACATTAATCAAGATTATTCCAATATAATTAAATAAGATCTCATTTGGTACTTATTCTGTCACAATTTTGTACAGACAATGCATTCTAAAAATGTTCATAAAACAAAACAAAATATGAAAATGTTTTTCTCACATCTAAAATAAACTAATACATTTTCACTTACTGGTAATATGGGAAAGTTAACAAAATAAATTGCTCTTCCAATTAAAACATACTTCACAAACAGTAGAGCAAGATGCCATCTTTCACCACTGAGATGGATATAGGGCATAACAACTTGCCAAATACTTAGCAAGTCATCATACAGCAATTTAAAGTAGATGTGACTGATCATCCAAAAACGTGCCCCAGAAGACTTGCAGACCTTAGTGGAAAACTTTTTTCCTATAATTTTTCAAAAGTATATATTTAATTTCAAATTCAATTATAGTGTAGGTAAGTTTCTACATGCTGTTATCTTTCTATATTCACTGCTGTAACTCTCATTACGTATTACAAGTTTTTTTCCATAAAGGAAACTAGCGTGCAAGCTCGTTTGCTAGCAAGCTATGGTTTGTCTGCAAATACATGGTGTCAACACAGAACTGTATCCACTATGGCCATCCTCCTGCTTATTTAATCCTTGCCTCTCTCTGCAATGAAACCCTGGCTGCTAAGAATAGGATATTAAAGCAGGTCCAAAATGGTAAGTGGAGCACCCTACTTTATTTTAAGTGAGGCAGTCTAGATGGGGAAGGTTCAGTCTAGGCAATGCACAAAGCAGCAACAGGAAGATATGAGCAAGAGGAGGATATGAGTACTAAGCAGAAGAGTGCCAGTCAGAAGAGTGCAACAGGAGAAAAAGGACTTAAGAACTAAAAGGAGAACTTGCCTTCCAAGGCAACATTGATATTTGGGACTGAAAGAAGACATGGAGACTGGGAACAGGCTTGAGGAATGAAGGAAAGCAGGTGCCCATCTACCACTGTAGAAAACTACATTCTGTAGATATAAACCCACCAGAGTGGAGAGTTTTGTTGGGTGGACGTGCCCTGAGGTGAACAGACCCATTTGTACCAAGGTGGCTCAGGTACCAGAGGCAGCAGCAGCGCCCAGAGATTAAGACACGCAGTGTCCCAAAAAACTTATGTCAGACAGATTGCCTTTGCACCAGTTAGGTACGCTGTATTCAATTTTCCACCCAGAACATTCACAGCTATCTTAGATATTTCTGCAAAGCAAGGGACACTATCAGGGAATGCAATGGTAGGAGGAGGGAGTAACATTTTTAAGCTGAAAGAGGGTAGATTTAGATTAGATATTAGGAAGAAATTTTTTACTGTAAGGCTGGTGAGGCAATGGAACAGGTTGCCCAGAGAAGCTGTGGATGCTTCATCCCTGAAGGGGTTCAGGGCCAGGCTGGATGAGGCTTTGAGCAACCTGGTCTAGTGGAAGGTGTCCCTGTTGACAGCAGAGGGGTTGGAAATAGACAACCTTCAAGGTCTCTTTCAACCCAAACTATTCTATGATTCTATATGATGTAGATACATCTTCTATTCCAAGAGATTCTAGGACTGTTTTGGCAGCCTAGGTTATTTTCAGAACACTGATATTAAGATCATCACTATTTATCAACAGTCCTGGCTAACCAGTAAGTTTGCTGATGATACCAAATTGAGCGAGTGTGTTGATCTCCCTGAGGGTAGGGAGGCTTTGCAGAGGGATCTGGACAGGCTGGACCGATGGGCTCAGGCCAATTGTATGAGGTTCAATAAAGCCAAGTGCCGGGTCCTGCACTGGTCACAACAACCCCCTGCAATGCTGCAGGCTCAGGGGAGAGTGGCTGGAAAGCTGCCCAGCAGAGAGGGACCTAGGGGTGCTGTTTGACAGCTGGCTGAACATGAGCCAGCAGTGTGCACAGGTGGCGAAGAAGGCCAACGGCATCCTGGCCTGCATCAGAAATAGTGTGGCCAGCAGGACTAGGGAACTGATTGTGCCCCTGTACTCGGCACTGGTGAGGCTGCACCTTGAATCCTGTGTTCAGTTTTGGGCCCCTCACCACAAGAAGGACATTGAGGTGCTGGAGCAGGTCCAGAGAAGGGCAACAAAGCTGGTGAAGGGGCTGGAGCACAGGTCTTACAAGGAGTTGCTGAGGGAACTGGGGTTGTTTAGTCTAGAGAAGAGGAGGCTTAGAGGAAACCTTCCCACTCTCTACAGCTACCTAAAAGGAGGGTGTAGTGAGTTGTGCGCTGGCCTCTTCTCCAAAGTAAGAAGTGATAGGAGAAGAGGAAATGGCCTCAAGTTGCACCAGGGGAGGTTTAGGCTGGATATTAGAAAAATTTCTTTACTGAAAGAGTGATCAGGCATTAGAACAGGCTGCCCAGGGAAGTGGTGGAGTCACCATCCCTGGATGTGTTCAAGAAACATGTAGCTCTGGTGCTTAGGGACATGGTTTAGTGGATCAGGTGGTGTTGGGCTCACGGGTTGGACTTGATGATCCTTGAGGTCTTTTCCAACCTTAACGATTCTATTATTCTAAGATCAAGCCTATTGCATCTTACTCCAAATCTATCAGTCCACTCTTTTGTGTATATATTTAATATTCCAAAACTTAGATAAAAAGACTTTGCTTACCTGGCCTGCAACTCCAGGGTTCGCTCTTTTCCAGACACTTGAAAAGTGTGTGGATATTCTTCATTATGAGTTTCTATGATCTTCATACCATCTATGCCAACTCTGGTTCGAACTGAGAACTTTGATCCTACCAAGCTGAATTTGGGGACGCAGTAGAGCAACATATTGTTAAACTGGGAAAAGAATAAACACATGGCTTTGTATTAACAAAATCACAGAGATCTGAGACAATATAGCAAAGCTGGGCTCAGTGGGTGAGAAAGCAGGTTCTTTCCTGCTCAGTTAATACACGAAAAGACTAAAGCCCTCATGAAAGACAACTTCTTTTTCTTATTTCTTGAGAAATAAGCTTAAAGGACAGCTTTAGTGGATATAAGAATAATTGCTCTGTCTATGCAGCATTCTTCACAGCATTTATTACCAACTATACTCAGGCTGGATATTTTATACCACTGGAAACCTTTTGTTAGAAAAAAAACATTCTTACGCACCAATTCTGTGAAAACCACTTCAAATGGCAGAATAATAACTCTTTTTTTCAGTGTATACATTTATATTTACCCTATACCAAAAATATTCGGTTTTGCTGAAGTTGTAATTAGTGTTTGAGGACATTATTTGTCTGTTCTCCAAGGCAGAAGAACATTTCTGTCACACAGTGTTTATTCACTGAAACCTTCAATATCAAAGGGAGAAGAAAAGACATGAGCAGGAGAAAGATATATTGCTTCATTAAAGATTAGAACTTTAAATAACGTTTAAATGTCTGAAGCCCCAGACTAGAAGCACAGTTATTAGACCTATAGTGTTTAATTTTCTTGCAATTAAATATTAAATAGAGAAATATTTAAATATTAAATATTAAAAAGATAAACTTGCTTCAGTTAAAGCTGGTAGACAGGGACAAACAGCAGAATAACCCTCCCACAAACCAGAAGGAAGCAGTTAATGATCTGCTACACCACCTGGATACACACAAGTCTATGGGGCTAGATGGGATCCACCCGAGAGTACTGAGGGAGCTGGCAGAGGAGCTTGCCAAGCCACTCTCCATCATTTATCAACAGTCCTGGCTAACAGATGTCGCAGAAGATGGGAAACTTGCCAATGTGACTCCTATCTACAAGGAGAATCATAAGGAGGACGTGGGGAACTACAGGCCTGTCAGCCTGACCTTGGTACTGGGGAAGATTATGGAGTGGCTCATTTTGAGTGCGCTCACACGGCATGTAAAGGACAACCAGGGGATCAAGCCCAGCCAGCATGGGTTCATGAAAGGAAGGTCGTGCTTGACCAACGTGATCTCCTTCTATGACCAGGTGACCCACCTAGTGGATGAGGGAAGGGCCGTGGATGTCATCTACTTGGACTTTAGCAAGGCCTTTGACACCATGTACCACAGCATTCTCCTAGCAAAGTCAGTGGCTCATGGCTTTGACAGGAACACCCTTTGCTAGATAAAAAACTGGCTGGACAGCTGAGCCCAGAGAGTCATGGTGAATGGAGTTAAGTCCAGGTGGCAGCCAGTCACCAGTGGTGTTCCCCAGGGATCAGTTTTGGGGCCTGTCCTGTTTAACATCTTCATCAATGACCTGGATGAGAGGATTGAGTGCTCCCTCAGTAAGTTTGCTGACGACATCAAATTGAGCAGGTGTGTTGATCTCCCTGAGGGTAGGGAGGCTTTGCAGAGGGATCTGGACAGGCTGGACCGATGGGCTGAGGCCAATTGTATGAGGGTCAATAAAGCCAAGTGCCGGGTCCTGCACTTTGGTCACAACAACCCCCTGCAATGCTGCAGGCTCAGGGGAGAGTGGCTGGAAAGCTGCCCAGCAGAGAGGGACCTAGGGGTGCTGGTTGACAGCTGGCTGAACATGAGCCGGCAATGTGCCCAGGTGGCCAAGAAGGCAGCCAATGGCATCCTGGCCTGCATCAGAAATAGTGTGGCCAGCAGGACTAGGGAAGTGATTGTGCCCCTGTACTCGGCACTGGTGAGGCTGCACCTTGAATCCTGTGTTCAGTTTTGGGCCCCTCACCACAGGAAGGACATTGAGGTGCTGGAGTAGGTCCAGAGAAGGGCAACAAAGCTGGTGAAGGGGCTGGAGCACAGGTCTTAGGAGGAGTGGCTGAGGGAGCTGGGGGTGTTTAGTCTAGAGAAGAGGAGGCTGAGGGGAGACCTTCCCACTCTCTACAACTACCTAAAAGGAGGTTGTAGTGAGGTGGGTGCTGGCCTCTTCTCCAAAGTAAGAGGTGATAGGAGAAGAGGCCTCAAGTTGCACCAGGGGAGGTTTAGGATGGATATTAGAAAAATTTCTTTACTGAAAGAGTGATCAGGCATTAGAACAGGCTGCCCAGGGAAGTGGTGGAGTCACCATCCCTGGAGGTGTTCAAGAAACATGCAGCAATGATGCTTAGAGACATGGCTTAGTGGGTCAGGTGGTGTTGGGTTGACGGTTGGAGTTGATGATTTTTGAGGTCTTTCCCAAACTTAATGATTCTATTATTCTAAATCATATTTCATAGAATCCTGTCTAGCCTATTGCCTAGTCTTTATCACAGATACAGCACACGTGAACTTGTCACCTCTCATATGAATTGCGCATCAGTTTAATCAGCTGTCTAGCCCCATTTGAGGTCTTACTATTCAATGATTTTTCTTTTTGTTTGGAGCACAGATAAGCAGTAGTTGTGCCTCAGGAACCTGTTAATGGTCTTTATTAACCAGAAGACATGCAACGCCAGAGGCCCATAAGCAAAAATGTATTGGCAATTTTTAATGCATGTGAAGCAACGGGCTACATCAAACCTTTTCCAAGGGAGTTGTAAAGGAGCAGGGCTATAGTTTGTTAATTCCAAGACAGGACACAGGCACGTGACGGGAGGATGATCTGCCATGATAACAAACTCCCACAGAATCATGAGACTTATGTGGGACACACGTAATCAGGACAAAAACGCTAAGCTTTTACATTTCAGTTTCAGGAGAACATCAAAGTTCACATACTATAGGACCTGCATTTGTAATCAGCTGCTGCTTAAAAGTGGGTTGATGGATACTGGTTCCCTTTATTTAAAACCATGTATTCTATTCTAAATGGTGTTTGCAAGCGTTTCTGTAAGCAGTATAAGGTTTACTCATGCTCTAATATCACTAGTGGAAAGGCATTGACATCAACTAGAGAGGATTTCCCCCTCTCTTCAGTAGTTCTTTCAAGTCTAGAAAGGTATACAGCCACTCCGGCAAACACAGGCCACCATACTTACTAGGAAAAGATACCGTTCTTGAGCAGACGTATTGCGAGCAGCGAGTTTAAGGATCTGTCCTTCTTTTATCAGTTCATTTGAAGGGTTCACAATGTCTTCCTCTTCTCCCAGCATCTCATATATCTCCAACAATTTCTTTAGATTTTCCTTTACAGTGAAAGCATAGTTATTAAATTTATTAATTAAAAGCACAGATCTTTAAGCACATTTAAAACAAATGATGGAAACTTGTGTAAGTCTGGAGAACACATATGTACCCAGTATGTACGGTCAGCCACACAGACTGCTTAACTTAGTTGATACATTAACAAGTACTTTTAGAAATGTTATCTCCATGGTAATTTTTAAAATACCATTATACATACAGCCTGTGTTATTTCTTATCCAAAATATCTCAAATATTAATGAAGTACCTATCATGCTAGCCCAATATGGCAGACAAACAGTAACTACTCCTTAAAAACATTATCCTTGCACTGACAGAAACACATGAAATAAGGTTAACAGTCCAGCGCAGTGTCAGCTGTTTGAGCCAGGAGAGAAGCCTAGTCTGTGTCCCATCTTCCACTTGAAAGAACTAGGTGCAATGCCAAATTTTGTCTATCATTCACAGGAGCTGTATAAATACATTAAGTAGGAGCAATCACTTGGACCCAAGAAACCCATTTTCCCATTTGAGGGAAGATTTGCAATTTATACTTCTAGCTTCACCAAATACTCAAATATAATATATTAAAAAATGAACACGAAAAGAAAGATCATTTACCATTTTTCTTATTGCACTATTGGAATGACTTGCTGCAGTGGATATAATTTCCAGGGATTCTAGACAGAAGAAAAAGGTAGAACCAAAAAAGCTGCATTTTTACATATTTCTATATTACACAGGAAAAGAATTGATTATTCTACAAAACTGTTTGTCATTTTTATGTAAATTACATACTACAATAAATTTCTTAAATTATCAATAAAAAATAACCAAGGTAAAGTGGAAAGCATAAGAAAGTCAGCTACCAAATAGAATTTATAATCTGTAAATATCAGAAGAGAATTATTGCAGATTACTTCAGAGCTTCAGCACTTAGAATCACTTTTTTTTTGGTGACATGAACAGTCATGGTTCTCTCTCCTCTTTTCTCAAAGTCATCCAGAATGTCAAACTATGTTTTTCATTTGAAACACTTGACATTACAAATATTTACAGCAATGGTACTAACAATGAAATGTTTCAAAAAATTATCTGGCAAGTAACTTGAAAAATCTGTGGAAATATCTTGAACTGTTCTTGTGTAAATATAGGGAGGAGTAAGTTTTTAAATGGGCTGTTCTTTTTCCCTACAGGAGCTTAAAAATACAATAATGAGGCTAACTCCACTTTTTTACAAATAAAAGACATACATTCCAAGTATGCATAAAGCAAACCAAAATGCTGACAAAAACACACACACAAAAAAAAAAGCCCCAAAGAAAAACCACTGCAACCCCTGATCATCTGCAAAGTAAACAAATCAAAACCTGCGCGCTGCTCAAACTATAGCAAAACTTACATGCTCCAGGAAGAGAATACTAAAGGCTTTACAATTTTTATATTAACTTCATCCACTACTCAAAAAGAATTTTTTCAAATAATCTTACAACTCCACTGAAGAAATACTATCATTCTTTTCAGAGGAACTTTGCTTCTTCACTTTATTTTTCCTGAATATATATTTAATTTACAGTATCCTCTTACTAATATCTTATTACACCTCTTTTAATGGCTAGAAGATATTTACTTTCAGCATCTTTCCAGTCTAGAGAATCCTGAGGCAATTTCCTTAGGTAGTCCTTTAGAAGCATCTCGTAGCGTGGAATGCGTTGTACTGGTTCTAGCATGTGATGTTGCAATGTCAAATTTCCACACACTTTTTCCTTCTAAAAAATTGTAAACATATTTCAATGTAGTAAGCAAAAATGTTATTAGGATACACTAAAATAAAAGCGATGATTGATAAAACATAAATAATGTATTTTGAAACATGCATGATAGACCTTCTGAAAGAAAATAGAACTGCTTTTCTAAACCAAATAATTAAAAATTCTTTCCTAAAAGTAATTGTAAAAAGTTCTCCAAGTACCCAGTAGAATTCACAAATAAAAATCCTACCAAAAAACCTCCCAAACTACAGGGTATTTTAACTTAGTTTTGTAATAACTCAGAATAAAGAATTACAACAGAATTAATAAGAACAGTTCATGACCATGTATCAGAAAACAATTCTTAAAATATACCTTTCTAGTCCATTTAGCTGTCTGAGAAAGGAGTGCTTTCTTTGGGTTTCATTCCCTCCTCAGAAGTATTTTAAGATGCAATTAAAAGATTACAATAAAATACACATACTTGTCTTCCCTGGCTTAGAATCCCAAGACCCTGCAGAGCAGTAAAATTTAAGCAGAAATACCTTATCCTATTTCTAGCCTCTCAGTCTGCAGTAGGAAGACGCATACCTGCCAATTCACAGAGAAACCCACAGGGAGCACTAGAGGGTATAAAACGCACCTTCAGAAAGAATGGTTGTACTGCTCAACAGTCAAGCTTGCTTTAGCTTTTGTGTGTCAGCATTTAGGATTATATACTTACTTCCGAAGTGTAGTGCTCTGCATAACAGCACTGGTGTGAGCCAATAGAGTACTTAGGGATTGAGTACAAGGATCTACAGCTGCACTGATATGTCATTCTGGCCTAAAACAGTATTTACTTTTGGTATCTAAGCCAAAACGTAGCACTTTTTTAGTCTTCTCGTGTTTCAACCTTTCTACTTTGGTTTCTATGTTGCATTGGAAAGGCTGGATTTGTGTGGGTATTTCTGCACATGTGAAGGGAGGAGAAGAAACAATGCCATGTGAAGCCTACAAAACCAACCACCCTTAATTCTAAGGGATTTGGTATTAAATTTTTTCTTTAATACTTTTTTTTTTCACCCACAGACCTTTATACATTTTATATGCTTGCATTACTTGGAGATCTACATTATTCTCCCCATTACCTGAATGTCTTGAATAATGAATTTGAATTGAGGTGACCGTTCGGTCCATGTTTTCACCAATTCCATTGCGTTATCAAAATTTTTCACATACTCTCCATACATCTTGAGGAAAGGAGCTAACTTTTGCAGAATGTCTCCAATTCTGGGGGTGGTGGTCCTGCAAAGTAAGAGGGCAGAATCTCAGAGCAAACTGGAAAGAAAAAAGTCACACACAGTGATAAAACATTTTCAAGCGTTTAACAGAGAATCCTTCTGTTTGGGATAGCCTCATATAGAGTTCCAACATAACCATCAAAACTGACCCGAGTTAACACAGAAAGATTGTTCATATCCTCTTAGTTCACGTACAAGCACGACAGGTCACATAGAGCACTAAAGAAAAAAAAAAACTATAATATAAAACTTGAAAGGTTTTGTTTACAAAACATGACCCAATTTACTTTATTTGCAGTTCCTTAAAACTACATTATCTTCTTTTTGAGCGCACTTTGCCCTCTAAATATCTAATCTATGACTTTGTCTGAGGCCTAAATCCATACTGCACAGCTTCCCTTCCATGCCTTATATAAATACATGCATTTACAACTTTTAAAAATCATTATTTATCTAAGAAAACCTATGAAGTAGAGAGAATCCCTTGGACTCCAGTTTTTTTCAAGAACTTTCCCACATCTTCCCAGTTACTGACATTATCTTCCAATACAACATAATAGTAAAGAAACTAATGGAGAGGCAGAGAGAAGCTGCACTCTCGATGCACACAAAGAAAGCAGAAAAGCACACATGTATCTCCAAGAAATACAATAGCAAATACATTTCACATTTAATTTTCAAGGAGAGATCCAGAAACTCAGTACTGCTGGATTTCTGAAAGTCTGAAACCAATGTTGTGGTGGTGGTCTAAAGCAAAGCAATCTACTGCAGCTACTTCAGCAGTCTACTCCAACATATCACTTCTCCAAGAGAAAAGCTGTGCAGAAGGGAAAAGCTATTTGAATAGCAAATATTGCCAGAAGTGGCAAAGGCTGGTCCAGCTCCAGCTGCTTCTAGGGGGGCAGAAGGTCCCTATGTGTGACCTGGCAGAGGTCTGCGCTACTGCTGGGCCTGTTAACTAGAGAAGGGGACAAGATGGAGTGGGAAGTTGGTCTCTGAAATCACTGAGGCTTTCCACTCTTAATTAGCTTCATGTGTTTGTTCAACCACTCCACACACAAGCAGATACATATGCTTTAAAGCTGGCAATTTAAAACAAAATCCCACTCCTTTGATTCACTGCATGTTACTTCCCTGGGTTGTCATTTTATTGCAATGAAAATAAAACACAAATCATGCCAATTCCAACAGAACCGAAGAAAATTTGAATACATTTTTAAAGGTCACCAGAAAAAAGAAACAAAAAACACAACCCACAGACATTAAAGATTTCTCATAAATTTAACACATAATTATAAAATTTTGCAATTAAAAAAAAACTTAAAGCAGAAAAGACTGTAGCAATCCATTGTATCTACAGAAACTGGCATAAAAACAAAGAATACTTCTGCTTAACTTTCGCAGCTATTACTAGACAGACATTAAAAGAAAATGCTACAACATTTTAAAACTAAGAAATAGGAACACTTTGCTATGCCTGCTCCTTGGATACCAATGGCTCCTTATTTACACAGAGCACTGCAATTTCACTGTCTGAAGATTCAAAAAATTTCACAACTTTTCATGCAAAGGCCTTATATGTTCAAAGACTGAGGCTATAAAAACACAAATTCATCACCATTTCAGGTAAGAAAGATAAGGTCCAGGTCACACAAATTGCCCTGAAAGAACAGGAAGGACAGGGGAAGTCACAGAAAGCAGAACCTTCTGAGAGCAGCACCACCCCTTCATGGACTTACAAGTACAGACAACTACTTCATCTCATATTTGAACACTCCACACCATGATCCAAAATATGAACTTCTGCTAAATGCCATCAGATGCAAGAGAGTTCCATTTCTCTTGGATAGAGATATCACAAAAAGAACCATTACCATGGACCCAAAAGAGCATTGCGCTATTAACAGAAAACAAAGATGCATCATTATATGGGTCAAGAAACAGGGCTTCACATTGTAACGCAGGTACAGAAACACTTCATATTTCTGTGTTTTCAGACAACAATGTTATTCACATTTCCATTCTAAAAACTCAAACATGAAACAGCCGACTTACTAACCATGATTTGTAACATCTCATTTAAAACTGTCATGGCTGCAAGAAAACTAAGCAGAGATCTGTAAAATGACAGTGCAGCAAAGGTGACTACAGAACAACTGCTTTCTCTTCCAATATACAAGCTAACAGGCATCCAACAAAACTGAAAGTTGCATTTTCAAAGCATAACAAATCATATGAGTAGGTCAGCTCTGCAATTGCCACAGATTCCAAAACTTTGTGTTGAAAGAGCAACGTAATTTCTTCACCACTATCACCCTTCGCCTCCACTCAGGCTATCACAGTGTTCATATATTCTTCCCCAGTGATCTGCTATCATCCTCATGTACAAAAGACAGAGTTAGATGAGTATCTATTTGATGTGGGATCACTGTTATGCTCTGTTATGCTCTTTTCATGGGAAATATATTGCAACAAGGCTGTTTCCAGTGTTTTCATCCATATGTTCTAACAGAGATATTCATATCCAGCTGTTGCTCAACTCACTCAAAATGCAACTACCAGACAATTTCATTTCCACTCGATAAGCTTAGATTTACACTGCTTTTTCTTCTAAGAAACAAGAATCTGCCCCAAATAGAGGTCTTACCCAGAAAAGATGAAGAAAAAATGTCCTCAAAACATTCCTGACCTGGATGTGGATTTCAAGCAGAAAACCAAAAACATATCCCACCTTATTACAGAAAGCAATAACGCCAAAGGTTACTGTGCTACAAGGGTAGCATGAAACACATACATGTTATTTATCTCAATTTTGTATTCTGTGCAATAAATTCATCAGGTCGCACAACTTCAGTCTGAACCTCCAATTCAGCAAGGCATTTAATCATGAGTAATCTCACTGGCTTCAGTAAGATACATGTCCTTTATTTTGAGCAAATGATGCAAGTGCTCTACTGAGTCAGATCCTGATGAAGAGTGGAAGAGCAGATGTTCTCCTACCCACGGTACTTGCTGGGCCTGGAACATTTAATTATGAAGGTACCTTCCCTAACTCAGCCTTGCGACAAAGTTCCTACAGACACAGTTTTAGTAGTACGTTAACCAGTGAATCGCCTCTTACCATTCTTGCATTCTTTTCTCAAGTTCTGGGAGCAAGAATTTACTGTGAAAGGCATTTATCGATGAAATATTAGAAAAGATTTTGTTAATCACTTCAGCTGGAAAGGAACCTCTGTTGGCTTCCTCAAGGAGTCTGGAGTAGAATACCTGCAACACAGAAAAAGAGCCCCAAACCTATCAGCCTATTATCTTTAATCAAAGGAAAACCACCTATCCACCCTTCTTACTCCAACTGAGGCAAGATTAATATTTCAATAATATAGACAGGTAATGACAAACTCATTTATTATCTTTTCCTCGCCAGACATTAAAAGCTTCTGAAGGGGGCCTACAGGAGAGATGGGGAGGCACTCTTTACCAGGGAGTGTAGTGATAGGACAAGGAGTAATGGGTATAAGCTAAAAGAGGGTAAATTTAGGTTAGACATTAGGAAGAAATTTTTCACTATGAGGGTGGTGAGACACTGGAACAGGTTGCCCAGGGAAGTTGTGGATGCCCCATCCCTGGAGGTGTTCAAGGCCAGGCTGGATGAGGCTTTGGGCAAGCTGGTCTAGTTGAGGGTGTCCCTGCCAATGGCAGGGGGGTTGGAACTTGATGATCTTTAAGGTCCCTTCCAACCCTAATCATTCTATGATTCTATGATTCTATGATTCTCCTCCCCTTACACTCTCCTTTTCGTTTTGTGAGCCAGGAAAACACTGCAGGCAGAGCAGACATAAGGAAAGCCAAACTGAAGTAGTGCCATTTTGGATCGTCTCCAGGCATCCTGTCTGTTTTAACAGCTAGATCATCTCAGCTTTCTCAGTCTTCCAGTCGTATTTTCTATGCTTGCTTTCTTTTCAATTAGCATGATGTCTGATCACCATTAGCCCAGCCACTCTTCTTGTATGCTGTATCCTCTTATCCTTTTGAAATCAAAGTAGTTGGCAGACTACAAATGGTTTAAAGCACAAAAACGGCCCATTTCTGACTGAACTCTACAATAGTGTCTTTAAAAAGTATATTCTCTCCCCAGTCAGTGGGCTCTACCTGAGGAGATGCAGCTACAAAATGTCTAGAGACGTGTGCAGCTGTTAACGTGCACATCACATAAAACAGTGCTTATGGGGAGCTATGGCCCCTCTGTCTCTCTCTCCCACACTTGAACAGGCTGCTTCTCCCTAGAAAAGGCTTCAGAAGTTTGGGAAACAAGAAAAGAGTCTGAAGACAGGGCCTGTGATAATCTCAACTGAGATAGCACAAGTGTCTTATAAGGAAAAAGCCATACACTTCCACATATACTTTAAAACACACTCTGCTGCATCCCTGAGAGGACAGTTAGTTAATTTTGACAAGTTACTTTGAAGGCTATTAAAGGTTACATAATTTTTTAACCAAGTTTGGAAACATAACAGTCCCTTCCCAGTGTCCTGCCTCCTTCTTATTAGCAGTTGAGCAGCTGTGCTTGAAACTCGTTTTACAGAACCCTGTCCAGTAAATATTTGGAAAACACACATAGTAGTAATGCACTCATTATCAAATCAAGGAAAATAATTCTACATTACCCTTCAGAAAAAACTATGAATGAAGTAAACATTTTTCCATATTTTTTTAAACTTCTCTAAATCAAAGGGGTTTGGGGTTTTTGGTTTTGTTTTCTCCCCAAATACTTTGTCTTTTAAAACACATGATATATCCATCCCAGTGTGGGTCTGCTAGCTAAACGCACTTCTGTGAGGACAATTAATAGGGTCCCCAAGCAGTCTGAACAATTATTGTATCAGTCAAGGCTTTTTACTTTTTCCTCAACTCTGTGTGTAAGACATGCATTAGACCCAAAAAATTTAAACAGTGATGTCTGAGAAAAATACCATGGAGTAAGGCCATGCATAACTATAGGTATCCAGGTAAAACAGACGTAGGTGTTACACGAGAAAGTAAACAAGGCTCATATAAAGGAAAATGCTCAAGAGTTACAGTCTTTCACATTGAAGAAATACCAATTTAAGTCTACAGCACACAAGAATTTAAACCTTTCCTTACATAAGGGTAACTTCTATTCACTTCAATAGGATTTAGTCTAAACATACAGTGGGAAAAACAGGGCATATACAGTTTAGAATGGGCATCTTCCTGGGTTTATTTTCACTAAAGAAAAATTCTGTTCAGGTGGCTCAAATTTGAAAGATTTAGTAATTTTCTAGTGGGCAGGTGATTTCAGTATTACAAAAGGATACCCTCCTTGTCCATGTCACCAGAAGCCAAGAAACGACTAAGCATTAATTTTATCCGTCTCCTTTGTTAGAAGGGCTACTAGCATGAGGTTTGCGCTACTACTGCTTATGGTAACATTTGCAGACACAGAACCTATTGCATTAATATCCACAAAAGTCTGATACTTTAAAAATCTGGTGTTCTTAAAATAGAAACATACGCAAAGTTACGTGGCAACTGCGAATGCCTGACTGAAAAAGTCTGCAAAATGTGAAAAGCATACCACCTTTTAATGTAATTTAGATACACACTTATGCATAGCCATTCAAGTGAATTCAAGGCAAGAAAATAAAAGCAAATTCAAGAAAAATATACCCCATCTAGGAGGTCAAGTCGGCTAACGTAGGCTTTTTCTGTTTGTAGAAGTTCACTGGCAATTTTGTGCCGTTTCTGTTCATCTGTCTCCTGGAGAAAAAACAAGAACAGCTTTAAGGATACTGGAGAAAGCATAATTTAATATTAAAAAAGAAAAGAAAAAAGATGAAGAGACATACAATTACCTTACAGTAAAAAATGCAACTGGAATCCAAGTTTCACGTTTAGTAATAGTCACCCCATTTTGGAAAATGCAAGCTTTCCAGTGGTTTAATCAACATATACACGTCAGAGGAGGATAAAAATCAAACTGCTAAGAAAAACTCAAAGGCTAAAACATTTTGCATTTCTCAGTTTGTTCTGGGCTCTTTGCCAAAGCACCAACTCCCTACTTAACAGATCAGCTCACATCCTGGTAATCGAGTACCGCTGACCTTTCAGAGCTGGAAGAACTGATTTACAGAGTAAGAGGGAACAGATGGGATTACTCGGTGTTCGCCCCCACCCCCGTTTCGAAAGTCATTTGAACCGCATGTTCTTTGCAGGATAATATTATTGAAAAAAATGTACAAAATGTTTTATGTTCATCAATAAAGTCACTGCTAATTAATTGTTGACTGCGATGAGAGGGCTTCTTTGCTAGATCTTTATGGAAGTAACTTTTGCATCTTAAGGGAAGTTTTCCCTTTAAAGTCTTTCATTCCACAAAATATATTTTTGATTCTTCTGCTGAAGGGAAAACTTAGAATGTCCATTTAAATTTCAATATTTAACTAAATAAATTAGAATACAAAATTATGAGCTGCTATGAGAAGTTACTTCAAAACAAACAATGAAAGCACAGCCTTCTAAAACTATCAAATCATTAGGGAAATGCCTCATGCTCACAAGTGTCATTCAACAAAATGACACTTCCATTACAAGATTATTTTTTTCCAAATTTAATGCTAGCACTGAAAAGTGTTCACATCTAACAACATCTGAGTCTTCCCTAAGTAAATCGCAGTCTTATCACAGCACTTATGGGAAAGTGGTAATTTTCTAGACAAACCATAGAAAGTCTCCATAAAAGAAATAAAGAGGAAAGCTTGAAAGAGTTATTTCTGATTTCAAACTGCACACTGCTTTCCACAAGAGTACGATAAACATTTGCAAGTACATTTATAAAGATGGTTTGCAGAATACTGAATAAGTACAGTCTTTTCATTTAAAAGACTTCAGTGGTTTTTTTTACCCCTCTTTTCACTATTCAATAAGTATTCCAAATTTGAACACATTTCAATTCTCATTTGCAGTGTTAACAGCCACACTGCTACACGGCAAGCCTCCTCCCTAAATACAGGCTTTCGATAGGGACTTTAAAGCTGTTCATTAAATCTGTTTCAATCAGCATAGCAACCACAGTAACCTACAGAACAGCATTTTAAGTGCTGTCAAGAGACATTGCAGGGATCTGAAGGATTAGCTACTACAGCTACAGCATGCCATTTAGTGCAGCCACTTACAAGGGATCTCACATGTTGACTTGAGGCACAGAACCATGGATGCTACCAGTTCCTCAGCAATTTTATTTTTCTTTCCCTCTCCAAAACCCCACTTTCTCCCTGAAGCGCTGCTACAGAACCAATCCGAAATTTTCAGAAGATTAAATGAACTAATGAAGAGATGGAAAATCACACATAGCAGACTCAAAAATATCACACAAAGTGAGCAATTCATAAAAAGCATTTAACCTTCACTCCTAAATCAGGGCACATACCTCTTACTCTCCCACTATTCTCTGACCACAGCTTTCCCACCCTCTCATTATCAATCTTACACATCATCTTAATTCTTGAATCTCAGTCTCTACAACAATCACACTACATGACTCACGAATCCTGTACATGAGAAAAAATAGACACCACAGATGATGTGGTCTATCTCGATTTCAGAAAAGCATTTGACACTGTCTCCCACAGTATGCTTGCGGCTAAACTGAGGAAGTGTGATCTGTATGTTCGGGTAGTGAGATGGATTGTGAACTGACTGGAGAAAAGAAGCCAGAGAGTTGTTGTGAATGGGATGGAGTCTAGTTGGAGGCCTGTATCTAGTGGAGTCCCCCAGGGTTCGGTACTGGGACCTGTGCTGTTCAATATATTCATCAACGACTTGGATGAGGGAATAGAGTGCACCCTCAGCAAGTTTGCTGATGATACGAAACTGGGAGGAGTGGCTGACACGCCAGAAGGCTGTGCTTCCATCCAGCGAGACCTAGACAGGCTGGAGATTTGGGCGGGGAAAAATTTAATGCAATTTAACAAGAGCAAGTGTAGAGTCTTGCATCTGGGCAAGAACAACACCAGGTTCCAGTATAAGTTGGGTACTGACCTGTTGGAGTGTAGTGTAGCGGAGAGAGACCTGGGGGTCCTGGTGGACAGCAGGATGACCATGAGCCAGCACTGTGCCCTCGTGGCCAAGAAGGCCAATGGCATCCTGGGGTGTATCAGAAGGGGGGTGGTCAGTAGGTCAAGAGAGGTTCTCCTCCCCCTCTACTCTGCCCTGGTGAGACCTCATCT
>WKFP01014850.1:563597-580347 GCA_011057875.1 Pterocles orientalis | reverse complement strand
AGCTATAAAACCTTGGCCATTTTTCCGCAATTGTATCAATGAGTCAGTAAAAGAGATTGCTGCTTCCTACATATCCTTGCTTAGTCAAGGGCAGGTAACTCTTGGTGCTACCACTCCTTTCCTTGAAGCACATCCTAGTTTATATCAGCACCTATGCACAGTACTTGCATGTGTGCAATGGTTATTAATTAATTATAAATTCAGCAAAAACCTAAATAAGGTAGTAATTCATGTAACATTTTCTGTCACAATTTTGAAAGCTTATCATGAGTGCTGTTGGCTTATTTTGTCTGTCCTTAATTCCAATAATATAATAAATCTGAAATACTTGCATAGCATGCTTTGAATACTTCAAACAGACAATTAATTGTTTTCTACAAAAAAAAAGATAAATAAAGCATCTCTCACAAAAAGTAAATGGTCAGTTCTGGAGTGGTCAGGCAGTTGGACTAGATGATCACTGTAGGTCCCTTCCAACAGAACCCTTCCTTTCCTTTTCCCTTCCCTTCCCCTCCCCTCCTTTCCTCTACAGTAGAAGCTTTCTGGTTTTAATATTTCATTTTCTTTCTTGCTACTTTTGATAAAAGATTCCTTGTTTTATATTTTGTTCCTGTGCTATTCCTTTTTTCTCCTCTTACAAACAACCTCTCATGCTCAATGAATGAGCAAGTCCATCTCTAGCAATATCATGCCCTGACGACGGTCTCTAGATGTTCACTATCATGACAGTAATAACTACAGTTCCTGAAGATCACAGAATACACAAAAGTATTCTAGGATAATGCTGTTTATAAGGTTGTCTTATTATTGTATGTTTGGGCATCACCTTAATTACTGAAAATTATTTGTATTCAGCTAGTAAATTTTCATTTATAAAGGGGAAGGATATTAGACTATTATGCTCCTCTGAGCTTGATTTAAAATTTAGCAAGGAAAATGTTTACTTCATTTCATATAAAGTACCAAAAAGAATTAATTTATTGGCTTTCAACCAAAGATGGTAACTTAAACTCCTAACTGTGATTTTTTCTTTATTGTATCATTCATCCCACTTCAACCTCAATTCCTGAGGAGGCAATACATCCATAAAAGGACACCATAGTTGAATATTTATTGCTTCATCCACCTTAATATCTTTTTAAAGTAGTGGAATGGCTATTAATTTAATTTTATTTGTTTGTTATTGGTTTTCATTTTGGCAGTGAGCTCCTTCCTCAGCAGCTGCCTGTGCTTCAAAAATCCATTCTTTGGACATGTTCTGCACTGTTTCCAAAGGCAGCTGGAATAATCAGCCCAATGAGAGATCTGGGAAAACAAATGGACAATGAAAACAAAAATAGAAAAAAAAGTTAATAAAGTGTAATCCAGTCTTCAGTTTCAAGTCTGTTCATCTTCCCTTACAAATATTGAGCATAATCCAGTATCAGCTGTTGTACAGGTCTGCATCACAGTGGTCTCAGGTTTGCCCCAAGGAACGGGCACAAGCAGACACATTAGCTGAACAAACTGGCACATGTGGCATGTTCCTGGATGTGCTAATGAAAGAGCTCTAGGGGGAAACCCAAAGGAGACTAACAGATTCAGGTAAGTTGAAAAATATGTCAGTAGACCTATTAGATATATTCAGTCTAAGTAGCAAGAACACTAAGTAATAGCAGCTTTGACTGTAATGGACAAAGCTGAAATGGTGCTTTGACATTAAAGATAGCAGCAAAGCCATCCATGAATATGGTATGGTGTCAAGATCAGATATGCAAAACATGATGAGTGGAAAATAGAATCATAGAATCATAGAATGGTTTGGGTTGGAAGGGACTTTAAAGATCATAAAGTTCCAACCCCCCTGTCATGGTCAGGGGCACCCTCCACTAGACCAGGTTGCTCAAAGCCTCATCCAGCCTGGCCTTGAACACCTCCAGGGATGGGGCATCCACAACCTCCCTGGGCAACCTGTTCCAGTGTCTCACCACCCTCATAGTGAAAAATTTCTTCCTAATGTCTAGTCTAAATTTACCCTCTTTTAGCTTATACGCGTTACCCCTTGTAGGGTAGCACACCATCTTAAAGGAAAAAAAGTGAGCATAAAAAGTCAAGTTAGATAAAACCACCCATTTGCTGTACTTTTAACTCTATGAATCATGCACAATTTGTCAGCATGTGGAATTGCATCAGCAAAGGGAAACAATATGATTGCTTTATGTCATTCAAGATCCATACATATTTGCTGCTAGTAAGATTTTGGCAGAAATGACAAAACCACCAAAAACCTAAAAGCAAGGGTGTTATGCTTAATAGCAGCCTTCATTTAGTGCTCACCTCTCTGACTGTGTTCAAATACTAAATAAAGATTCCATTAAAAAACTATATGAAAAAAACAAAAAGTGACTGAAAAAAACAGTCCAGAAAGAGATGTTGCATTCACAGGCTGAAATTCTTACTGTTACTAAATCACAACATTATTTTAAGGCATTTGGGACTCCACAAGTACAATTTGTTTATTTTTTTTTAATACATCCATCTTGCAGTTTGACACTGTTTCCTACATATGCTTATTTCATCAGCACTATATTTTAATAAACTTATGGGGAAAACTCCCTGCATTTAATTTGATATAGAGATTTGGGATACAGTTATACTGTGGGAAACTACCTGTAGAAAAGGCTCTCTTTAAATGAAACGGGTGACATCTTTCACAACTGCAAGGGTGATTCCAGCTTCCAATGGCCAAATGGAGTGTTTGTTCACCCTAGGAAAGTGAGGGTGAAATAGCACAAATATATTCTTTTTCCAATGCTTCCTGTCAAACATCATCATTGGGCCTCTTTTGAGACTAACAAACCCTTGGAGTGTTTCTAAGGGAGCAAGAGGCTGTGTAGGGAAAGAGCAGACTTCCTTGGGCAGATTCATCCTGTTCTATACTAATATTCCTGAAAAACATCTGTCATCTGCAGACCAGTAGACATCATTATGGGTTGTTATTCTGCAGACCAGTAGACAATATTATGGTTTGCTATCCCATAAAAAGAAGCTTGCTCCTCAACAGATTAACTCAGGAGGAGTGGGGAAGAAGGCAGCTTTTCCTTTTAGTACCCCTGTCTGTGCTGTGTACACTCCAAATTACAGTGGTGAAGTTAGCACACAGACAACAGATAATTGTTCATCTGGGATTTTTCCACCATTTTTTCCCCTGCTCTAGCAGGATCACTGATACTGTGTGGTATCTAAAACTGCCTGGCATGATATACAGCAGTATTTGAGAAATAGTACAGGATGATATAAATAGACACTGTATCTGACTTTCCTCCCTTCACAATAAGGTGAATCAAGATGACCACCACTAAAATTTGGAAACACCTTGCCATAAAATTGGTATAAGAGCACTGTCAGGCTCTCTGATGTGATCCACAGAAACAAACTACCTAATGTAGCCACTGTGACTATTCCTCTTTGCCAGCTGAGCAAAGAGGAGCCTGACTGTGCTCGGTAGCGAGGCAAATCACATCACTGTTTTGCCATTCAACAGGGTTAGCGCAAAAGACACAGGCATCAAATTAAAGAAGCAAGCTTATTTTTACTTATGTTTAAAGTGATAAAATAATGAGGAAAATAGTACGGTGAAAGTAAATAGAAGCAATATAAGGTAAAGTAGCAAAATAATAAGTGAACTACTACAGCAAGCATAAAATAAGGTAATGCACCTAATCGTTACTACATAGAGTTAGCGATAGTGATTAAGAAAGATAGATCACCAATTGCCCTAATAATACGTTACCATCATCCAGATCCACAGTCACTGGGGAGCTTGGTTGCAGTGGGGATCTGGAGAACCCTTTCTGGCAATTGGGAAATTTCTCTACAGTATGTCCACTGTATAGATGAGGCTTCCAAATTTCCCTGCAAACGTTCCCCACTTTTATACAGTTGAATAAATAACTTTATATCTCAAACTGCAAAAATAGCTAGTGTAGTTTTTTCCTTGTTAACTTCCATCTCGAGTTTGGCCAGAACATAAAGAAGAAAGATAACAAGAGTACAGAGTGCTATTACAAGAGTAACAGCATCTGACAATCTTGATTATGTATCTCTCAACAAAGCCTGTCACAACGTTGCCATGTTCTTTTATCTAGAGGTCTGTCCATTGGTTGTGACAGGCATATCTGTTTTTAACAAGCATGGCTACTGTTACACAATTAGCACCTTTCTGCTGACTAACCTTACACAGCAACGTTCCAGCAATGCTTTATAGGCATTACAACAAAGCTTTTATAAATGAGCATATATTAATAAGGTAATACATTGCACATGTGATCAATATTATATATATTAGATATATTGTTAGATTGTGAGATTCATCTAGAGGTCAACTTTGTTTCAGGGCCTCACTGCTCAGGCCCTAGTACTTCAATCACACACTGCTCTCTTGCACTGGCAGCACTGGCTGATGTGCGGTGGCACATTACACAGCCACAGAGTCAAGCTGCTGCTGTCCCCAACCATCCTGGCTGACAGATGCTGCCACCTCCAAGTAAGGACACCCAATCTCATGAATCCTCTCCTGAACCACCATGGCACTGAAGACTCACATTACCTTAGAAGAGAGAGCTGAATCCTGCAGTGGTTCAGGATCTGATCCACAGCAAGATCTGATGGCTTTGTCTTCCAGGATAGTGACCTCTCTCAAGAGGGTGAGCTCTCAAAGCATTTGGGTGCAAAACCAGGTTTAGTCGTTCAGATTTTATTCATGTCCACACAACTGTCAGAGCCCTGAAATACTATCACAGAAGCAGTGAGTGCAGCTGCAGGAGGCACTGTATTGAACAAATTAACTGTCTTTGATTTCTGGTATAATTGATATATCATTGATATATTTGATATTCTCCTGACGTGTCTGCTTTGAGAACATTTTCTGCTGGCTTATACTTTTAAAGACAAATTCCATAGAGCTGTTTGGGCAGAATGACACAAAATCAACTACCCCCGTTTCCCCACCAACTGTGGCTTTCCCTGAGGAGAAATTACTTGGATTGTCCTTATAAAAACTGGTTCTAGTTCGACTTTAGGTATCGTCCCATGCCTGGCATAGGGGAAGAGCTGTTTGTCACAGTTTTTCTCTAAGTTGTTAAACTATGCATTTTTGGGCATCACAGCCTATCTTAACCACAAAAGGAGGTATGAAAGGAATCCCAAGTGATGATGTCATGATCCCACCTCAGTTACAGCCATATGCAACAGAGACACCTCTCTTCAAAAAGAAAAACGGTCATACCAACATAGTTTTTTCTCCACAGTTTTGTTCACCTTGGATGTAAAAAAAGATAATTTGTGAACCTCGACCAGTTATTGAAAGTGGCTCACTAATTTCACCTGAATTTGTGAATACCTGTTATGCTGAGGGAAGACCTGGTGAGTAAGAGTTTCTAAAAATTCTGAGGGCCTACAGCATGGGATGAAAATGAAATTACTAAAGCAAGATTCACTGTTGCTGCTAG
The DNA here is from genome assembly GCA_011057875.1 of Pterocles orientalis. NCBI lineage: Eukaryota > Metazoa > Chordata > Aves > Pterocliformes > Pteroclidae > Pterocles > Pterocles orientalis. The sequence continues at coordinate 574,858 of WKFP01014850.1, read as the reverse complement.
GCTTGCCTTCCAACAGCCAAACCAAAAATGGGAGACATTGATGGAAGCGCAGTATGTGAGGTGGGCTGTCATAGCTTAGGGAGTGACCTTCAACCAGGCTGATGTTAGGAAAATGAAGAGATGCTGGTCCCCACAGAGAAAAAAACCTACATAGCTGATAAAGATGTTTCTGAGCCCAGTGCATACTTAAACACTCAGGAATATGGTGATGCTGCAGTAGTTTGCCCTGCAGAAATATGTTATGGAAATGCTTTCAACAACCAGCAGCAGGAACAGATTGGAGGGGAGGTCACGCAGGGGTTTTCGGTCACCCACACTGGTCCAAGCTGTGTGAGAACTGGCTGCTCTCCATCAAGGAGTGAATGCAGACAGAAAGCATAGACTTGCATAAACCCAAGCAAAATGACACATTTTACACCTTCATTTTGGCACACACATTTAGATGGATGGGTGTAATTTCCAATACAGGAAACAGAAGGCTCAAATAGTAATGTAATTAAAGAATGCAGTGTAGATAGTGAATAATATAGATAATTACTAATTCTGCTCATAGCCCCTCTGCACACACACCCAGAGAACAGGAATGCGATATGGCTTCCCCAGATATTTTAGCCTCTCTCAAGGAAGCTACTTTTTGGGTGACTGTGCATAAGAAAATTGCAGAGAGGCCTCAGTATGGTGGCAAATCCATCTCACGATGTTTTAATTAGACACTTCACTGTCACATTTCACAGTTTAGTGGAAGATAGATAGGAACTAAAATAGCTGCACAGCCATCCCTACTACTGAATCATGTGTATGGATGTGTATTCTATAAGTATGTCTTATCTCTGCCAAAGGTGGTTTTTTTCTTCATTAAAAAAGGTAAAATTTGTGCTGCAGAGTAATAACAAGACTTCATGATACCTACTTCCCCATAAACCTGAATTTTGGCTTAGTTGAAAATTAAAAGGTCCTTTTAATTGTGTCTTTTTTCAGGGATTAATGTAAAGAAAAACAAAGGGAAGAAAATCTATTTGTCTGCAGTATTGATGGATTGTGTTTTGCTTAAGTCAGACTAGAATCTAAAATAATTTTCCAGTGCACACTGTGTTTAGCCAGTGTTATAGACCTGTCCCTATTGCATGCCTAGTAAGCAGCACTGGATAAAACCTCTTTGGTCAATATGGAAAATACTTCACACTTTGGTGATTGACCATTCAATGCAACTATGCAGATGAGCATTTTCTGCCATTGAGCAACAATAATTCCTGGCATTTACAAAGCATCTTTAATCTGAAAGCCTTAAATTGCTCTGCAACGATAATAAATTCTCAGAGTACCCCTCTGAATTAGGTCACGTAGTATTTGATTTACAAAGGAGCAAAGTAAAGAACAGAGGAGTAAGATAATTATTCAAGGTCAGATAGTGAATTTTTGGCAGACCCCAGAAGAACATCTAACCTTACAGACTTCTAGATTCATGAAAAATAGGTATACACTTTGTTAGCAAAGCAGATTGTTAGGTTTGTATCTGCTGTTCACTTGCTCTGCACAGATGTGAACCTGTCTGTAATGGCAACATCAGACAGAGAAGAACCATGTTTCCAAGCAATCGTGTTACAGACTGTGAGAGGACAGAGAATGCTTGAAGTGTGGAAAACTTCTCTAACTTCCAAATCACTGCTAGCTTTTGAATGAAGAGCTCTAACACAGAGACACCTTAGCACATTCCTGTATTCTAGCTCTGCTCTTACTTGGTGGTAAAAGGGACACTCTGTCCTGAAGAAAGATGTAGTAGGCTGCACATGAACTATATACACAGACAAGGCCGCAAGTTTAATGATAAAAATTTTCAGTACAGATGTCTCTGAGAACAGAATTGGTTTCAAAATGTGTAGACCTGTGAAGGATAGGGTATAAATACCAAGACAGATGTCAGGGCACACATTTACAATCCAGTTCAGAGCCACAAGGTGAAGCACAGCTTCTTTACACTTGCAGGGAAAAATAATTTGCATTGTAGAAATACTATAACGATTTTTGGTTATTTTATCGACCTTACTATTATTATAAATATGAGCGAAGAACTGTAGTGATTGATAGGATTTCTATTTCTGGGGCTTGCAGGGGGTTGAAAACCCTCTTTTTCAGGCAAATCAGATTGCAAATTATATCTAAGCCCTCGTACAGTTAGTAGTATACACTGTTAAAAAAGGATCCTCTCCTGTATACTTTGTGTCTTGTTATACGCTTTTAGCACTTCAGTACCTTATGATTCAAGTCTGTGCTTTTAGACCTGTTTCACACCCCCAGTTCTAAATCCAATGTCATTCTTCTTATTATTTTAAATTTAAATATATTTATACAGCAGAAAGATATTTATGGTTTAACATTTTAATAATGCTATAGCCATGATTTTATTAGTGCTTCTCTATTACATTTTGCATGAGATAGGAAAGAGTAATGAAGAGAATATCATTGTGGGTTTTTAGGCTTATAAGCTTAATGTATTATCATGCAATAAAATGTCTAAAGGTCTCTTTCTCTCACAAAGGCAAATGAGAGCACCATAGATATGACAATATAAAGCTGCAGTCAAACCAGCGATAACATTCTGTAAACGGGATTTTTTTTTTTATTAAAAGGCAACTTGTAAAAAATAAAATAAAGAGCCTTAGGATTTCTAATTATGGTTGTCTGCGTATTACACAGCTTGTAAGAACAGAAACGACAAACTGAACAGAACCAAACCTATTTTCCTGCAGGATGTAATTTGACCCCCGAGTCTGCAGCAGATAGCTTGGCCATCTGGATTGTGTGTGTGTGACAGGATGTAAGAAATCACCAGTGCAGTTGGGTAAGGAATTCTTTCCATAAGGCTTCAGAACTGTCAGGGGGTTTCATTCTTCCTGCAGCTCAGAGTGAAAACCTTATAAAACCTCTCTTGATTTCTTCCCATGCTATCTTTGCTATCTAGTAGGCATGAAGAGAACTTCCAACAAAAACTGGACAGACGCTACTCAGTCTGGAACCATGCCAACATTAACCGTACAAGGGAGCTCTCCTTCTGCTCTTATTCCAAATTACAACGAACTTAATTAAGCCGAATTATCTCCCAAAACCTAAAGTATTGTAAATATTAATTTCAGAAGCACCGACATCGGTAACTCCAAAAAGCAACACGCTTCTCCAGACAACAAAGTTGCTACCAGAAGATTTCCCTCAGCGCAGTGGCCGTGAGGCCGGGCTACCCAGCAAACGCGGGCCCCGGCCGGCTCGGGGAAGGCAGGCGGGCAAGCAGGCAGGGGACCACAGAGCTCTGTCCTGGAGATCTGGCAAAGCAGCCTGCAGCCTCCCGGGCAGCGGAGAGCGGGAGGCCGCCCCGCTGTGCCGTGCCAGCTACCCGCCAGCTGCGGCCCTCTGCTCTGAGGCCACCCCGCAGCCTCCTCCCCAGCCTGCCGCCGGGGCTCCCAGGGCCATTAGTGCCCGTTGCGCTGCCGCCGCCGGGCTCTCCCAGCGGAGGCGGCTCCCCGGCACCGTCCTTTCCGAAGAAGCTGTTGGGGAGCGACCGGGCTCCGGCAGCGGGCGCCAGAGGCGCTGACGGGGCGCCCAGGACCGGAGCGGCCGCTCCTTCCCCGCCGCCCCTCAGCGAGACCCGATCCTCCCAGCGGCCGCACGCCCTGCCCCCGTCTGGGGCGCCAGGGGGCGGTACGCGCGCGAGCGAGCGCGGGGCCTAAGGCGGGATTGGGGGGTGGAGGGGGTCGAGGCGAGGCGGGCGCGCGCGCATTACCCGGCATGCAGCGGGCGGCGGGTTCGCACCAAGATGGCGGCGCCTCTGGAGGAGTACGAGAAAGAAGCGGGCTGCGTCCCCATCCTGCACCCGGAGGTGAGGGCACCCTGCCGGGCGGCGGCGGCGGCACCGGCACGTCGGCTCGGGGCGCGACGGGAACGGCGCCCCGCTGAGGGAGGCGGTGGGGTGAGGCGAGCGGGCGGGGTGCGCAAGGGCGGGAGGTGCGCCGCCGCCCCCCGCTGCCGGCCTGGGTGTGCGCGGCGGGCCGGGGTGGGCAGGGCTGGGCTGGGCCGGGCCGGGCCGCGGCAGGGAGGCGGCCAGGCGAGGGGAAGGATGCAGGTGCCGGTGGCGGGGAGGAGGGCAGGATGCGCTGCGAGCCCTCCTGTGGTGCTGTCACCGCCGGTGGCGGTCCCGCTCAGCACTGGGCCGGGGGTGAGGCAAGCGGCGAGGACCCGGCCGCCCCCCGGCCCGCCGCCACCCCGCCGCTCCCCCGCGGGCAGAGCCGCCCCGGGGCGGTGCCGCGGCGCTGGCGTCCCTGAGCAGCAGCGCTCGGTGCCCGGCTGGGCTCGGCGCCCGCCCCCGCTGCCCCGGAGACGGCTGCGGGCCGGTAGCCCTGGGGAAGCGATTCGGAGAAGGAGAAATAAATGTTTCCTCTTGCGTTTCGCTGGCACTGTCCGGTGGCTCGCCTGCAGGTCGGGCCTGGTCCGATCCAGCCCAGCGCTCCCTGGGTGGCGTGGGGGTTTATTTTGAAAGCAAACGGTCTGTGTTTTCCAGTGCGTTGGCCAGGCAGTGGGAGGAATGTTTATAAGGTAACATATAGAGGTCGTTTCTTGTCATATTTTTGCCCTTCTTTTGTGCCACCTGCCTTTGTCAACAGCATGCGTGCATTCTTGAGGACTAGCATGATTATTTTGAAATATTTAGAAAACCTTTTATGTGTAGACTTGTCACCTGATACATTAAGGATTGTAAGAATGTATTTTTTCAGCCTATGAAAAGATGAGTGCGTATGCCAGGCTCCAGTTTTTGCTAAACAGATGGCATGGTTTTTCCTTAAACAGAATCATAGACACTAAGTTTTCTTGATGACTGAAGAGTCTGTATAGGCCTCTATATGTGACTGTGTGTCCTACCCACTGTTTTCTACCTATCCAAACTGTGCTCACTTATGACTTTAAAATACACCCAACTGTTCTGAAGGGTAAGTACGAAAGAGATGTACCTCAAATAAGTGTCTTTTTTTTTCTTAGTTATTTTTTTTTCAGATGATGTGTGAGCACTGATACTATATATTTCTTCATACTGATTGGAGAAATACCCTTATTTGCAGTGTCTGTTTTTCAGAAGTGACAGAAGTTTTCAGTAATGATCCAGACTGTTGGATGTTGATTTTTTTTTGAAACAAAGTGTTCTTAACTTGTGGAAACTTTAGATGAGCAGTCTAAAACAATAACATGGAATAAAAAGCATGTACAGGCTGTTAGAAAACCATTGTGTTTTAAAGACTGTAGATTAGTATTTGTTAAATTAACTTTGAGTAATTACTAAATAGTGAACAGAAGTGTCTGGGTTTAAATTGGTGATTTTCACTAGTTAGGCAAACTTATAGAGTTTTGTACTGTTCCTTTGATATATAAAGTTGAATGTGTACAAAAGATGGGGAATGAAGTAAGTTAGTATATATCGTGTGCTGTTACACCAACCCAAAATCTTTTAACATGCAATAAATATCACTTGCCTAACTGGTCTTGAGGGTTTTTGATTTTATTTTTTCTGGAAACACTGAGTATCTGACTATCTTATTCAGAGGGTAGTATTTACATGGATCACGCAAAAACGTCAGGAGGCCTGTGTGGATGAAGAAGGAGCTCCTGGATAAAATTCAACTTGGAAAAGCCTGTAGAGGGTAGAAACAAAGACAGATAGCCTGGGAGGAATACAGAGATATTGTCCGAGCAGCTAGGGATCAGGTTAGGAAAGCTGAAGTCCTGATAAAATTAAATCTGGCCAGGGACATCAAGGGCAACAAGAAAAGCTTCTGTAGGTACATTGGGGATAAAAGGAGGATGAGGGAAATGTTGGCCCTCTCCTGAAGAAAATGGGAGACCTGGTTACCCAGGATATAGAGAGAGCTGAGGTACTCGGTGACGTTTTTGCCTCAGTCTTTACTGGAAACGGCTTGAACCACACCGCCCGAATCACTGAAGGCAAAGGCAGCAACTGGGAGAATGAAAAATCACCCACTGTAGGAGATGATCAGGTGCGAGACCATCTAAGGAATCTGAAGGTGTACAAGTCCATGGGACCTGATGAGATACATCTGCAGGTCCTGAGGGAGCTGGCAAACATAGTTGCTAAGCCACTGTCCATCATATTTGAGAAGCGGCACTCTGGTGAAGTTCCTGCTGACTGGAAAAGGGGAAACATAACCCCCATTTTTAAAAAGGGGGAAATAAGGAAGACCTGGGGAACTACAGGCTGGTCAGTCTCACCTCTGTGCCTAGCAGGATCTGCTCCATGATCTTCCTGGAAGCTATGCTAAGGCATATGGAAAATAAGGAGGTGATTGGTGACAGCCAGCATGGCTTCACCAAGGGAAAATCGTGACTGACAAATTTAGTGGCCTTCTATGACGGGTCACAGCATTGGTGAATAAGGGAAAAGCAACAGACATCATTTACCTGGACTTGTGCAAAGCCTTTGACACTGTCCCACGTGACATCCTGTCTCTAAATTGGAGAGGCATGGGTTTGACAGTTGGATGATGCGGTGTTTAAGGGATTATCTGGGTGGTTGTACCCAAGGAGTTGTGGTCAACAGGTTAGTGTCCACATGGAGACCAGTGACAAGTGGTGTTCCACAGGGGTCAGTACTGGGACCAGTGCTGTTTAACATCTTTGTGGGAGATATGGACAATGGGATTGAGTGCACCCTCAGCAAGTTGCTGATGGCACCAAGCTGTGTGGTGTGGTGGACACGCTGGAGGGAAGGGTTGCCATCCAGAGGGACCTTGACAGGCTTGAGAGGTGGGCCAATGCCAACCTCATGAATTTCAACAAGGCCAAGTGCAAGGTCCTGCATGTGGGTTGGGGCAATCCCAAGCACAAATATAGGCTGGGTATAGAGTGTATTGAGAGCAGCCCTGAAGAGAAGGATTTGGGGTGCTGGTAGATGAGAAGTTCAATGTGAGCCGGCAGTGTGCACTTGCAGCCCAGAAAGCCAACCGTGTCCTGGGCTGCATCAAAAGAAGCATTAGCAGTAGGTCGAAGGAGGTGATTCTCCCCTTCTACTCTGCTCTCGTGAGACTCCACCTGGAGTACTGCATCCAGTTCTCTACTCAGCATAGGAAGGACATGAACCTGTTGGAGCAAGTCCACAGGAGGGCCACAAAGATAATCAGAGGGCTGGAACACCTCCTGTATGAGGACAGGCTGAGAGAGTTAGGGTTGTTCAGCCTGGAGAAGGGAAGGCTCTGGGGAGACTTTATAGCAGCCTTCCAGTACTTAAAGGTGGCTACAGGAGAGGTGGGGCGGCACTCTTCATCAGGGAGTGCAGTGATAGGGTGAGGGGTAATGGTTTGAAGCTAAAAGAGGGTAGATTTAGATTAGGTATTAGGAAGAAATATTTTACTGTGGGGGTGGTGAGGTACTGGAACAGGTTGCCCAGGGAAGCTGTGGATGCCCCATCCCTGGAGGTGTTCAAGGCCAGGCTGGATGAGGCTTTGAGCAACCTGGTCTAGTGGAGGGTGTCCCTGCCCATGGGAGGGCGGCTGGAATGAGAAGATCTTTAAGGTCCCTTCCAACCCAAACCATTCTGTGACTTCAGTGAGTGTTCATTTAATCTTTAAAATCTGTTTGTGCAGATAAGCTTTAAAAGAAAAGGATGTTTTTAATGTTGGTGGTGAAACTGGTTGTTAGAAGAGCATTTCTAGAGTGTCTGTTAAAAGCTTGAGGATTTTGTACTGTAGCAGAGCTGTATTGTCACAGACCTGCCCACTGGACAATGTAGTGCATCTGTGTTCAGTCATCTTTGAAGGTCAGGGGCCTTAATACTCAGTGATTGCCACTTTTTAGGGAAATAACACCATGACCTTATGTAAGTAGTGACGTTGGAGCGTATAATCAGGTCTTGCATTTATATATATATAAAACTGATGCTGTCAAAATCTTTCCCAGTTTCTTATGTTTCACGCTACTGTTCTCTGTGTCACACATCTTTTTAAAATGTTTTTCCTATGTGTTTTTTTTTATAATTATGCTTTTGCTTCTTACTGTCTTTTTTGTTTTGGCTAATTTGGATTATTTTCAAAGTTTTTTAAGGGGCTATTTTGGAAGGGAGGTGTTTTTTTTTATAAGACCTCTACGGCTTTGCATTTTGCCATGAGATATTATGAACACAATATTAATGTTTTAGGAAAAAGGGTCTTGGGAGTAGTGAAAAATTACTTAAATGCTGGAAAATAATTTATTTATTTATTTATGAGAGGCTCAGCTTAAAGTGATTCAAATAATTCTTGAAAGAAGAGATAGAAATGCTGCTGAAAATGTGAATGCTCTAGGAAATTGATAATGGGGCTGCTTTTGGTGGGTGTTCTGTGGTATCTTGCTGACTGAGTTCATGGGCCTCCCTCCCTCCCGCATGAGAGCAAGCCAAACTTGACTCTCATTTCAAAGGATATTTATTCTTCTTATCACAAGTTCAGTTTAGTATGACAGTGTAGATCCTGCTGTTTTCTACTAGCATTGCTGTAAGATTACTAGTGGAACAGCAAAGCATATAAATGTCATTTTAGTGGTGAAGTATAACAAATAGCATGTAATACTCATAGAATGGTCTTATAGTATGTGATAAATGGATGGAGAACTGATGGCTAACTGCTACATCTCGGAAATAGTTGAGAGTTATTCCTGAATGTCATTGTTCTTGAAAGTCTTAGAGGAGTTAATCTACTAGACTTGAGACTTTTTTGATGAAATATTTGAAATTAATAAAAAAGTAGTAATTAATAAAACACGCAGACAAACAAGATGGATAGGTACTTAGCAGGGAGGACAGAACAACTGTACAAAGCCACCCAGAATTCATGTGAAGTTGTTTTAGTAAAACAAAGTACGTTTTAGTAAAACAAAGTACATCTTAGTGCAGCCACTTTCAAAGTAATGCATTGAAGATAAGGAACATATGCTTGGGATTGTATCCTGAAATTTGGTGACGGGTAGGATATAAATATGAACAAGCAGTTCAGTAGAAGCGTACAGTATAATGCTTTGATTGAAAAATATGTAATCCTTAATTTATTTTTTTTGTCAAAGGTTGTTTGGATTAGGATGATTAGGAACAGGAGATGATTTGCTGAGCATGTGGTAATACTAATAATGAAGTTTTGTCTTTAAAAGTCATTGTTAAACAACGAAGAGTGTGGAAATGAGTTAAGAATTATTTTAATAATGCCTTATGGTAAAGGCTTGAAAAAACCCTGTTCACATTATCAGAAATAGTGAGAAGCACCTTTTTTGCCCCATGTAAATACTTTCTTACTGAGATGCAGTGCTTTATTCAGGGTGAGTAATCATTGTAATGAAGAAAGAAGAGCAATGGTGGATTATGCAGCTCTTGATGTTTTCAGCTTGAGTTTGGATGTCTTTCTAGACACCAAATGCAAGCTTTTGAATTTCACACATGGATAACTGGGTGATGTTTCAAATACGTGACTACAGAGGAGTGTAGGCTATGTTGGGGTAATTGATTCTGTGAGTGATGTGCCACCTTTTCAGCAGGATTGTGAAGTGCATGGGTGAACAAAGAGAGGGAGTTTTGTGCTTGTAGATCTCAGGGTGGATATGGCATTGGTGGCTCCGGAATGTGGTATGGCAGCTCCATTATAAGTGATGCAAAGCACCCTAGGATGGCACAGTAATACTGGACTGAGCAGTCGGTGCTAGTTTGTTTCCTTCTCCCACTGTTCAGGTTTCTGGTGACAGTTGTAATGGCAAGCTCAGCTTCCATTTATAGTGTACTGCTAGTATGGCAGTGCTACTGATGCCATTTGTACTTGTTATTCTTCAATGAAATAATTTTGATAGGCCTTCTGGCTTTAAATTGGTTGAATCTTCTAAATAGGAACAGCTTCCTGAGTGTTCTGTGGTAGGTGATGGTGGGCTTGAATGTTTTTTTTTTTTTGAAATACAAGAATATGTCTGTGGGGATCTTTAAGAAATGGATCTCGTTTGTATTGTTCCTTTTTGTCTTGGTATGTGGCCTAATATGGCCTGAACTGCCAGAGCAATTTCATCTGTTCAGGGCTACATCTCTTCCTAAACGGTAAGAACTATTACTGGGGAGGAAGATCTGTTTTGTTACTGCTATGTAGTGTATTCACCAGTGTTGTTAGATTGTGTGGGATATGTTTGAGAGAGTAGTTATTGGTTATTACTGATCTTTTTTGGCATTAGAAAAGTCTTGTCTGTGAAAGTTGAGGTTGGTTGGTTTGGGTTTTTTTTTGGCTTACTCTGAAGTCAGACAAAAATCTTCCTGCAAAGTTGGAAGAAAATTTTAAGAGTTACAGGCTCTGTCAGGAATTATCCCAGCTGGAAGCCTTCATTTTTACCTTTGGTTCTCTCCCTGTGGTTCAATTTGTAACTATCTGGGAAGTTACAAGTATGATACCTTCTTGTATTCCTTGGTGGAGGTGTGAAGAAAATAGGTAAACGTATTGTAGATAGCTTTGGTTCTAATATCTTATTTTTAGAATATCAGTGAAAGGCCTGTTTTTTTACGGCCTGCTCTGTTCCCTGTGGGAGTCCCTTGATATTGTTGGGGTTGTATTAGAGTGCAGATTCTTTTTAATTGTCATGTAAAGGTATCGGACTTACTCTGTAGTTCAGTCAGGATCACTCCAGGGGCTGAGCTTACATTTGTGACCTTATTCAAAGGTCAGTTATTGCTTATTGTATTACTTAAAAAGGAGAACAGAGCCATGAAGTCTCAGACAAATTAGTGTGCTTAATACTGAAAGTTGAGTCTTGCTTTGTGTATCACGGTTAGCCTCATAGTTTGAGGCCAGAGAGGATGGCAGATCTAATCCGTTTAATGCAGGCACTCAAGTTTTTTTAATGAACTCATTCTTTTTATAGCCAGCATAGGACTTATAAAGTAAAAAAGAAAATAAGCAAAATCCTACAGTAATAGATAATATTGTTTGGCTGGGCCCCCAAATTTGATTAGTCTCTTTAAGACTTAAACCTGTTTCTAGTCTGAATTTAATTTCACAGAATCACAGAATGTTAGGGATTGGAAGGGACCTCGAAAGATCATCTAGTCCAATCCCCCTGCCGGAGCAGGAACACCTAGATCAGATCGCACAGGAACGCATCCAGGCGGGCTTTGAATGTCTCCAGAGAAGGAGACTCCACAACCTCTCTGGGCAGCCTGTTCCAGTGCTCTGTCACCCTCACTGTAAAGAAGTTTTTTCTCATATTCAAGTGGAACC
>WKFP01014850.1:540410-563577 GCA_011057875.1 Pterocles orientalis | reverse complement strand
ATCCACCTGGTAATATCCTCATAAAAGGCTATCAGGTTGGTCAAGCATGACTTCCCCTTGGTGAAGCCATGTTGACTGCCTCTAATGACCTTCTTATCCCTGATATGCCTAGAGACAGCATCAAGAGTAAGTTGTTCCATCACCTTTCCAGGGATGGAGGTGAGGCTGACCGGTCTATAGTTACCCGGGTCCTCCTTCTTGCCCTTTTTGAAGACTGGTGTGACATATGCTTTTCTCCAGTCCTCAGGCACCTCCCCTGTTTCCCACGACTTGCCAAAGATGATGGAGAGTGGTCTAGCAATGACTTCCGCCATCTCCCTCAGCACCCGCGGGTGCATCCCATCAGGACCCATGGATTTATGGGTGTCCAGATTACTTAACCGGTTCTTAACCCAGTCTTCATCTACCAGAGCAAACTCCTCCTTTGTCCTGACTTCCTCTGGGGCTTCAGGGGTACGGGACTCTTCAGGAAAGCCTCCGGCAGTATAGACAGAGACAAATGTTCATTACATTTTGAGAGATACCTATCTGAATATAGGTCTGTATACATTTATTTGATATGTGGATGATTATCAGATCCCTGTGCTGATGTTATGGTCTGCGGTCCTGCTGACACTTTTGAGTCTCTTGTTAAGATGTGTTCTTTCCTTCTTTCAGTGTTTTCATGGCATTGCTCTGAATGCGATAGCTGTCATAGAAGTGAACTTAAGAACAGAGCACTATTCTAATTCTCACATCAGAGCCAGTTGTGGTAGTAAACTAACTTCCACTTTCTTACTCAGCGTTCCCCATTTGTGTAGACCATTGTATTGGTCTTGTTGGGAACTGCATCACAGCTTGTGCCAGGATGATTTTCTACCTCCAAGTCTCTTCAGTGCTTTCTGGATAATTTCCTGGATGGGTGTGCCTTTTAGATACAACTTTGCTTTTACTATTTAAAAAAAACCTTATTCTGGTTTGTCTCAACCTTTCCCAAATAATATAAGATACATTGTTTCAGAAATAGAGTATTATTTATCTCCCTTTTCCCCCTCACTCTAAAACTTACCTGTAACTGTTGTTTACTCCTAGGTGGCAGACAACCATGAAATAGGGTGGGGTCAAAATACAAGCTCTGTAGGATGCTTAGTGTCCTCTCAGTAGTATTTTTGTATTAAGACTCCCCTGAGGTTTTAAAAATGTGAGCTACTGAAAAGAGCAAGAGCCTTTTTTTGGACAGCATAGTCCTTAACTAGGACAGTGGGTATAATAGTCACAAAATTAATCATAAGAAAAAGCTTGTGCATTTCTAGTTTTTAATACATGAAAGATTGAACACTTTCTTTCTTTATAGTCTAATTTCCTAATCAAAATATCAGACAATACTCAAAATCAAACTTTTTGGACATTAGTTGTGTTTGACCATTACTATTGTCTTTATCAACTGAAAGTGCTGGGCTTATTTTTCTGTGAAGTCATGGTATTAGCATTACTCGTCTTTGCTTTGTTGTTAGTTCTATATCAAATATAGAAAAGCCAACAATAACCTAAAATGGCAAAATCATGTACAACTCATTATCTTTTATCCATGTCACTGGAGTTTCTTAAGGCTTAATGAAAAATATTTTTTACATTTTTTGGATTGTATGGGTGACCTAAACAATCTGTACTTAAAACAAGTTTAAGAATATTTGTTGTCATATTCAAAAGCGTTTTATTATGACAACAGAATGTGATTTAAATTTTATGACTTTTTCTTCAGTTGTTTTTGTTCTACAGTTTTTTAACACTTTCAAAATTTATGGTTATGTGTTTTTTATTGACAGTTTTATAATTGTAGTCTTGACAACTTTTGTCCATTTCTTTTGTTAAGGTGCTGCTTGCCCTTCTAGGGATATATTGTATCCTTTTGCTTCCATTTTGGTTTTCTGTATTTTTCTAATTTGTCACACTCACTGTCAGTGCTTCTCTTGACATTTTTACAAGATTTTTTTTTAACAGTTATTCTCACTTCTCTTGTAAATTATGCAGGTTTTGGCCACTCTGGGCTTTTCCTCAGTGGTAATGTTGTGGCTTCTGAGGCATCTAGTAAAACACTTAGAAATAGATTTCAACTGTTTACAGTTTTTCTTTTACAGATTTTCTTCTGATTTGGTCAAAAATTTATTTTTAACTTTCTGAAACCGGCCCTCTTAAAGCATCAGTGGTAAATTTGACCTAAATTTGTGTTGACTCAGTTTGCCTTTACTTGTTAAGCACAGACTTTGTTTCCCTCAGATTTCACAGAATTTTTGTCTTTGAACAGCATTTATTTAACTCTGTTTACCTATTTGCTCAGGAAAATAATGAGACATTATAAATGTGGAAGAGGGTTGCATTTTAACTTTGTGGGATCTGGTTTATGGAATTAAAGAGGAAGATGTATGTTTGCTGTTTGCTTGAAAACTAGATAATATTGTCATGGACTGACATGTTTAGATGGGAGCTGCCTCAGTAATTGATATTTCAGCATGCATGCTGTCCTCTGCTGCTTTTCAAAGACTATGTGATAAAGATTTGACTTTCATAGTATCCTGTAGCTGAGAGAAACACTGGGGTCTGTTACAAAGCAGACTGCTGAACAAAGTCAAAAGCTTTTTCTGAAGTCAGAGGGAGTCTGGCTGAATTGAACCCTCAGGCCTGTCATGCCCAGTACGTGGTGTAACATTAGACTGCAATTTGTCTTGTGCAATTTTGAAATCTAGTAATTTCTTCCTACACTTGTAGGATGCCCTGAGGTCTTTAGAACTGTTTCCTTGATTGTCTCTGTAAGAGAGCAGGTACCAAAAATGGAGGGTAGCGGGAATGCTGTGGTCAGAGTTTGGAAGGCTGCTTCAGACCGGGGGAAGATGACTCCATAAGGAGGGAGTGCAGTAATAGGAGAGGGAGGACATCAGAGTGTGCTTTGAGAACACTTGTTTTGCTGGCTTTGAAGGATGTGGTTTTGCAACAGAGTTTAAGCTGGTCTAAAGCCACGGTGGAATCTAGACATAGTCCCTTACCCTTCCTGGGGTTAGCTTTTGTAGTTGTGTGGTCAGTAGATGAATTGGGATACTTCTTATTTTGAGTCTTATGATCTTATGTAACTGAAGCCATTACTGTGCTGTTGTGAGAGGTAATGGAGAATGCGCAGCCAGGACCGTGAGTGTGACCACACCTTCTGATGGCAGGACAGTTTTAGCCTGACTTAAGCTGATTGTGAAACCTACTCGCAGCTGCATGCATCTGCCAGTGATATTTGTCTGGTCCCAGGATGAGCCAGTTCAGGGAAGTAAATTGTTAGAAAATTCATTCTATGCAAAAAGATTGTGAATAACTTCCTGCCAGTTTACTAAACCTGTTTGTTGTAGGATCAAGTGCACTGTAGTACTGACCGAAGGTAGAGGGTGAGCTAGAATGACCAATTTGGAAGGTTAGGAGTGGGATGGAGTGCGAATGTTAACTGTCAGACCACAGATTTACTAAGCGGTCTCTCATATGCTGCAGAAAACTGACTATCACTATCAGGATGACTAGAAGCACCTTTCATGCATGTCCATGTGGTAGATGAAACAACTTGTGTTTATCGTAAGTGGGAGTGAGAGCTTGCTTAGTTGGCTTGATTTGAAGCCTCATTTGCTGATTCAAGGTTGTGGTGGGAATGGTGAAGTTTTCCATGATGAATGAGTGCAACTTGTACTAACTTTCTTTTTTTCTGTATGTGCCAAGGAAAAAGAGGATCTGTAGCTATACTGACTGCTTGTTCTGCTGTGTGCACTTGCCAGTGCTGTAATTCTTAATTTAATTTTTTCACTGCTCCTCAGAGATGAGCTAGCTATAAACTCACTGAGCAGCGTAATTTACATTTGAGTGTGGCTTTGGTAAATACTTGCTGAATAAAGCAGACCCCTCAGTATACTTTTTTTTTTTTTGGAATATGTGATGTTCCCAGGTTTGAAAATTGAAAGAATCTTGATCTTTGAGAAAGAATATTCAGGCTATCTGTTCCTGGGAATTTTAAAAAGCATGTTTTATTTTGTTTCATTTTCTCCAAGTAGTTGAGGATCAGGATTGAGCTAGGTGCGTATTTAGGTGCATTTTTGAAGTTTAGCACTTTAAAAGAGTGAGGTGCATAATTAGTTTTAAGTTAAGTCTCATTATAACTGACTACTAATGCTAGATTTCAGGGACTTTTTATGTTAAGAGGTCTACAAGCTAATATATTCTGAGACCTAGACTTGTTTAAATCACTTGGAAAAAATATAGTCTTCTGTTGAAATCCCAAGATTTTGGCTGAGAACACAGTGTAACAGTCCTTGAAAAAGAAAGCCGAAAAAGATGTATGTACATGCTTATGTAAGTTGCTGACTAAACCAAAACTCTAAAGTAAGCTTTAAACCATAGTATTTTAAGCTTTTAATTTTTTTAACCTTTACAAATGCTAGTAAAGACTTTTTTTTTTTTTTTTTAAATAACACTCACTGGTGATGCTACATGTGCAAATACAAGGCCTTCTGAAAAGCCCTCTTGTGCGGCTTTTACTTCCTGAAGTATAACACTGTTCAGTTTAGGAGCATCTAAGTAAATGACTAGAAAGCAGTCAATTGGTCCTGAATGCGTGCTTTGAAGAAACATAACTAACTTGTTACCAGCTGTGCCTTAAATCACGTGATCTCTGACCTCTGCATAGAGTGGTTGGATTAAGGGCCCCAGTTGAGCATCTCTAATTTGTTGTTATGTAAAAAATTAGATCTACATTGCGATTATTCTCTCTGTTTGATGGCTGACTGTTGCTTGTGGGTAGAACTCTATGAGCAAAAGGACTACTTTATCGTGTTTGAGATGAGGCTTTTCTCCATCTGTTTCACTGCTTTTTAAAGAGAGCATTGTCAACTGAAACTGTAACTTGCTTTCAAAAAAAAAATCAGACTATTGGGAACAGATTTTTTTTTTTCTCCATTGTGTATGTATTCTATAATTAGCTTTTCCAGGGATTTTCATAAATGCATCTTTTCTATTGGCATGTCAACAAGCTGTGCAAATAGGCCAAAAATTTAGGAGGGAAATAAAACTTCACAGGATACTGTCAAATGTAATGGAAAATGTTGACAGAATTGGCATTGATTGGAAGGGGTTTTCTTTATATTCATTTTGTGTGATTTAATGCTATAATAAGGGGCAGGGATAATCCCAGCATAAACTGTAAGGGTCCAAGTAAGGCAAGTCTGGTAGTATGTATTTGCAGGTCAAACACTGAACTATTTTTTGGATATATAGTATGACTAATTAAGATTATTTTTTTTTTAAGTGGTATTGCACACTTTCATGGAGAATGTAAGCTGGTTTAGATAGAAGTTTTCTCTCATGTGTTAGCTTAACTAAGGATGTATATGCATCATCCCGGTTCAGACAATCTAACAGTTTATACCTGCTGAAGGCTCTGGCTCATCAAACTGATGAACCTATACAGCCCTGCAGAATTCTTTTTTTTTTTTTTTTCTGGCTAGGACTTCATGTGAATATGAGAACGATCAGACTGCTCCCACTTGATGACAGTGAACAGTTAGTCAGATTAGCTGTTACTGGTTTCACCCTGAATTTTGCTACTGTTTCTAGAGAAGAAAAAGCTGCTCTTGTGCCTGTAAAGAATTAAATGTGATTCTCTCTAAAATTAAGACATCCCTTCAGCCTCTGTTTCTGTAACTTTCTGTGTTGCAGAATTAGGCAAAGGGATAGGGGCAGGAAAATTATCATAAACTTTAGAAGAGGAACTTTGATTAAACATGTTAAGATAAATACCAGCAGCATTGTTTTGAGGAATGCCGTGAATTGATGTGCTTGTACTTATGTTGTGAGGATTTTTCTATTAATGCTGCTGCATGAGTGGCTAATATTTCTGTGTATATGAACTAATGTGGGTGTTTGTAAGATGCAAATTACTGTAAATAAATTTGTCTATAGATTCTTGCGTTTTTTTAACAGTGGGAGGAAAACTGGGCAAACTTATGAAAAAGCACTATAGTCTAATTAATTGTCCCAGTTTCAGCTGGGGTAGAGTTAATTTTCTTCCTGGTAGCTGGTATAATACTGTGTTTTGGGTTTAGGATGAGAATAATGTTGTTAACACACTGAAGTTCTAGTTGTTGTTGAGAAGTGCTTAGACTAAGTCAAGGACTTCTCAGCTTCTCATACTACCCTGCCAGTGTGTAGGCTGGGGTTGCACAAGAAGCTGGGAGGGGACACAGCTGGGACAGCTGACCCCAACTGACCAAAGGCATATTCCATACCATATGATGTCCTGCTGAAAGTTCTGAACAGTAAAACTCGGGGGAGCTCGCTGGGGAGAGTGGTGGGAGCTTGCTGCTTGGGGACTGGCTGGCTTTGGTCAGTGGGTGATGCGCAATTGCATTGTGCATCACTTGTTTTGTGTATTTTTTAAAGTCATTATTATTTCCCCTTACTTTTCTGTCTATTAAATTGTCTTTACCTCAACCCACGTTTTTTATCTTTTTTCTGATTCTCTTCCCCATCCTACTGGGGGAAGGTGAGCAAGCAGCTTTGCGGTGTTCAGCTTCCTGATAGGTTAAACCACAACAGAAATGAAGAACAGAGAAATTGAACACATGAATACAGGGGGAAGAATTCTTTAATATTAACCTTCAGTAGTCCCTGTTAAATATAACATGCGTACATGAGGATTATTTTATTATTTAGCTTCCCTGAAATAGTTGCAGTCACTTCCAATTTTATAATGATTCTTTTGACTGCAGCCAAATATGGAAATACCGTAGTCATCAATAAAAGAAAAAAATTTGATTTCTTCTGTTTTCATTAAGAAACAAAGGCAATAGTATGCAACATTTCATGGAAGGTAATGCTTTTGTTTTTACATTTTTATTTTTGAACTTGTCAGTATTTTCTTTTTAAATGTCAGTCATGTTAGTCACTGTTCAGAATTTGTGTCTGACTTTGATCGTGGTATTGCTTCCTTGCAGCGATATTGCATAACGTTAAAGGAAAAGCAGTCCTAGCCATCTGTTAATGCCTACCAGAGCCATGTGTAGCAGCTGTAAGCAGCAGTGTTTTCCTCCCTTCCTTGTGTCCAAGCAGGCATATTGACCTATTCTTATCCTCCTGCTATATATAATTGCAAATTATGAAGTTGCTGTCTCAGAATAATTCAGTCTTGGTCTTCTTATTCTTTCATGTGTAACTTCTTATTTTTTTTTCTATGAATACTGTTCTTGGAATTCTCCTTAAACTTATTTCATTTTGGCTTTTTTATTGGAAAAGATTAGAAGGTTTGAGTAGTGAGGGGAAGTGAGCACAACTTTACTTGCCCATTTGGTTATGAGGAGAACTGATTGGGAATGCTGGTGTTAATGCTGCTTCTTGGGATCTGTGCCTACTTTTTTCCCCTCTCCCCTGGACTGCTTCTTTTTTCCTTTGGAGTTATTTTTCATATTTTGCTTTATCTTCCGTTTCCCCATCTGATTGGTCCTGTTTTCCAGAGGAGGTTCCCTTTTCTCCTCTACTGTGTTCTTTTTTCCAAAACATTTTTTTTAAGCCTTCTTCTCGCTCTTATGAGGTTTTTTCCAGCCCTGCATTATTTACGCATCTGTGCAAGCAATCTGTGTGTTTTGTGACTGATGAGTAATGATGAACTAGTCACAGATGCATGTAAGTGATTAGGGCACTGTCAAAGGATAGTCACTGAAGTGGGAAGCTCATTTGGAAAGAGTGACCCTTGGTAGTAATTGGGGAACCAAATTTGGTTTTCATAAATAAGTAAAAACTGTGTCTCTTGCAGCCTTCTAAGCAACCAACTCTACCAGTTTCTGGAAGTAGCATAATTTTCTTTATCCTGTCAGCTTGACTTCCTTGAGTATTTAAAAGCTCAAGTATGTTGTTCCGTGATTACTTAGTCAAATTAGCAATTGGCAACTACCAAAGCATTTCTGCTACCTTCTCTTTACTTGCTTTCACTCTACCAGTGACTCTGGAGCCTGTCTTTTTCACAGGAGGAACAGATTCAACTTGCTGTCCTAGTAAAATAATCAGTTTTTTCTGTTATTTGACTAAACTATGTTGTTGCAAACATAACCTGAAAGTAGACAAGATCTTCAAATGCCATTATGGTAAGTAATTCCTCTGTCTCAAAGACTGCAACAGTATATTTAAATTATTGCAGAGTTTGCAACAAGGACTCAGCATGCAAAGTGAAAAAGCTAAGCCTAAATATGCAAAGGTTTCAATTCAGTCACTTAATAAAACTTCAAAGGCACCAAAATTCCTCATAAACCAGTACATGCTTGTGCATATTCACCTGTTATAAGCTATGTAAAAGACGTAGCTTACAACAAAACCACGCCAAAGCTGAAGAACTAGTAAACTCTTCACCTTTCCACCACTACCTTTGACAAGTTTTATATTTTTAAATGTTTAGCATAGCAATTTAGAAGACTGCTATTTAAAAAGCTATGGTACTAAACACAGTCTCTCTATATACACGTTGCTGCCAAATATAAGGGCTTCAGCACAGACACAACCATGAAATGCTGCCATAATATGTGCAGGCATGGCTCTAGGTCTGCACAAGGCTATCTGAACAAAGCTGCCTTGTGTCTAGGCATCGCATGTCCTGTTCTGCCCCAGCAGGACCGACTACAGTGGTGGTATATCAGAGGTGAGTTTGCCCAATGTCATAGAATCACAGAATGGTTTGGGTTGTAAGGCACCTTTAAAGATCTTCTTGTGCCAACCCCCCTGCTGTGGGCAGGGACACCTCCCACTAGACCAGGTTGCTCAAAGCCTCATCCAGCCTGGCCTTGAACACCTCCAGGGATGGGGCACCCACAGCTTCCCTGGGCAACCTGTTCCAGTGTCTCACCACCCTCACAGTGAAAAATTTCTTCCTAATATCTAATCTAAATTTACCCTCTTTCAGCTTATAACTTTTAGCCCTTGTCCTATCACTACGCTCGTCATTCTGCATCAGCAGCTAAACTGGGAAAAAATAAGTACAACATGCAGACAGCATCTATTTTTGGAGTTCAACGGGAGATTAAACCACACAAAATACAGATTATACATCTGCCTATACACACCATACCCGTTTTCTCTGATTCTTACTCTGCAAATAAGTACAGAAGCACGTCAGAACTTGACCTCTGGCTGAATGGATGCAAATACTTAACATTTACTCTTTTCTCATTTGAGCAACAGATGCTTTAGAAAACATTTATTTGTCTGTATTGTAGTATTAGAAATTATGTTAAATTACATATTTTTTTTTCTTTTAAAAGGGCATAATTTGAACTTCCTTCTGAGTTTTAAGAATGTGCTTTTGAGTTTCAGTGCTTTGCATTGAATAACTAAGGAGAGCTTTGCACTTCAGTTTGAAAGTGACAGTACTGATAGGACCAAATACATACCAGGCGTAAGGTTGTACTAGTTTGGCTGAAGTAATTTGAAATCTGATTATTTTTATTTTTTCTGTTGGTGCATGTATAGACTTTTGTAAAAGCAGAGGGAGATACAAGTTGAGTTCTGTTGACTAGATATTGGTGTATCATAAGTCATGACATTTGGGATGGTTAACTGTGTTGAATACAACAATTTTAGTTAAGATCTTGACAAGTCAATGTTTAATCAAACTTGTCTCAGAAGCAGAGACATAAATAACTAAATTGTTCTCTGAAGTGCCTAAGGCTGATAGGGACTGCAAAATCAAAAGCTGAAGGTTCAGGGAAAATGTTTGTTATCTGTGTTTGGTAGATTCTGAGATAACACCTTGAGCAGATATCTGTTTTGTATTCTTATTATGGTTTATCAGTTGCTTTCCTATTTACGGTAATTTGCCTAGCTAAAATGTTGTAGACCCATATTAGATTCTCTTAATGTTAGTCTTTCATGGTTTCTTTCTAAGTAATTCTTTCTAGACTAACAAGAATAAATTACTTTTCTGCGCTCCTAGTCCTGCACAGGATTTTCAGAACCCTGAAAAAAATTCTTTGTCAATGAAGAGATTCTTTTCTGTTCCTAGCTGCTGCCTTTCCTCTTATGTTTCACCTTATCAAAGTATTACTGTGATTCACACAATCCAGGTTCTCTTTTATCTTGATTCCTGGCAGCTTGTTGACTTGCAAACCCAAAAGTTACTCTGCAGATCACAGCCATAAACTAGGCACTTACAACACTGGGTAAGAAGTTATATCCCATGGAATGGCACTGATAGTAGCCAGTATGCTACTATGAACCAATATGCAGCTATTAAAATGCATAAGTAATACTAAGTGATAAATTTTTACTCTAAGCTTGGGAATCTGTCTGGGCTGCAGAGAACTGACTCTGTTGGGTGAGAATTCACATTTTATATGCTTTCCTGGAATTTCTCTTAAATTATTTACTTCCAGAGTGAGAATTAACACTTGTTAGAAATCTCTGTTCTGTGTTGGAGGATGTGATGTTCATATACCTTTCAGGATTTTAGGGATTGTTTCAGCTGTTCTTAAATGTAAAATACAAACTCAATTCTCTTAGTAAATTAGGAAACATAAGCTTCACTTTATCTTTCTATTTGTCTTGAGTCTTAAATAAATGGATTGTAACTGCTAATATATGGACTGGGGCGAATAGGGAGAGAATTGTTTCTTGCTTACTCATTTTGTGTCAGGCAGTCATATTTGCCATCACCTCAAATCTTAACTTTTTAATCACTTTGGCTATTTTGCACTAATACAACAAAATTTGAACGTTTAAGTATAAAAAAATTAGTTCAGAGACGTTATCAGTACAAAAGGAGATTAAATTTTTTTTTTTTAAAGTTAAGGGTACTGTCATTACCTTCAAGTCCTTAGTAAAAGTAATAGATCAGCTGTAGGATGGGCTAAGGAATATAATCTCTCACTGTTTTGAATTTACATTGTTAATAATTAATGCTCAAGATTTTGCTATATTCCCATAAACCTTTTTGTGAAAGCACTAGTATTGCAAGGCTGTGGTTTCATGGTCACTTTAGGCTGACATAAATTTACACTGTTTGTAAATGGGCAGCTCTCTCGACTGGCTAGTGTGGGCTCAAGGGAACAGAAACCTGGTTTGTGTGCTTGAAGTAGTCAGGAAAATACAGCTTAAGAGAAATAGTGTTCACTGGTAAGTTAACATCTGCCTGAAAAAATAACCCAAGCATCTCCATTTGCTATTAATAATTGTTAGATAACAAGAAGAGAGATTTTTTTTTTTTTTCTTCCCCTTCCAGCAGCAGTGGAAGGCCAGAACTTGAACTACTGTCTTGTCATCAGGGTGCTACAGGATGGTGAATTTCTTTTGTTCTGGCCTCTGCCTACTTGACTTATCCTCTAGCTTTTCAGGGTCTGAGCTTTCCAATTTGATACATAAAATCCTACTGCAATTGTGTGGTATAATAATTGGTGAACAGAGATGGAATAAATCCTGCTTTTTTTTCCTAATATGGTGAAAAAGAAAATAATGTGGCACAAAATAATGAATTTAGCCTTCTCTTATAATTTACTTTTTTGTTTTTAATTGTAATGTCCTCTGATATCTTGCTTATCTAGTAGCTGGGGAAGAAAAGGTTTGGTTAAGTGGTTGTTTTCTTCAAATGCAAAGTGAAGCTATGTTTCTGGATAGTAAGAGAATTGGTTGTAGTGTGCAATTTGCATGAGAGCAGATGCCCTTTTACACTCTTAGGTTGTCTCTCCAGTGGAAATGGCAACAGAGCAGCCTTCCTGCTGGGTTGACAGTGCGTAATTAGTTAATCTAGTTATTTTTTCAGGCTTATAAAAAAATTAAATGCCACAAAATAGCATTGTAGTAGAGATATACTCTGCTGATCATTTAGGTACTGTGTGAAATTGAAAAATGTATTTTTTCTGAAGAAAAGTCTGTGCATAAGAATAAATTCTTTTGAAATGAAGACTTGCTGCACTAGTTCTCAGTGTTACTATGTTCTGGTTTTAAAGCTCTAAACACTGTACTTTCTTGAAAGGATTTATAATGTGTAAAATGTCTTGAATGTCCTAACTATATAAATTATTATATTACTTTAGTACAAGTTAGTACTACAACATGTACTTAATGCATTAGAATTTATCTTCATTTGGTTTTTTTCCCTGACCAAAATAGGTACATTGAGTGTGACAAATAAAAACATGCTCAACTGGAGTTACTCAGTTTTGAAATGAATACTGAGAGTTTTGGGATTTGCAACTAGACTACCTTCTTCATAGTTTACTCTGAGGTTATACCTGGTATAAGTTTTTAAACTTCTGCTTAAGTGGCATTTCAGTGTGTTGAAATCTGGAAATAGGTATTTTAAGTGTGGTTTTCAGTTTTAAATCTTTTTTACCTCTCTAAAAGGGATACATGTGTGTAATAGCTTTAGGCTGGAAATACCTTTAAAATAATGAGAAAAATTAGTAATGTCCGATTTGATTACCAGCCTGCAGTTATGGCGAAGGCCTTGTTTTTATACAGGTGAGATGAGTAAACTGCAGATTAAGAGAGTTGGAGGGCAGAGTTTACTTGTCTGCATGGAAGCTCAGCATTTAAACTCCCGTTGCAGTAAATGGAGAGCTGGTTAACATTGTTGCAGGAAGCTAGAAAACACTTTGGTGGACCCGCCATAACTGGACACAGTAAGGAGTTACTAATGCTTCTCACTGTGACCAACAGCTGCTTCTGCAGGAATTATTACACAGCTGAGAGAATGAGAAATGGGGAGACCTGCTCATTTTAGCAGCAGGGAGTCTCCCTAGCCCTAATATGTCTCTTAGTCACCTAAGCTAGCAGGGCAACATAAACCTTTTAGGTGAGAAGATGTTGGGGATTTGTGACTGTGAATCCTGGTTAAGGTTAGATGTATTATATCATGGTTGTCTTGACTCAGGATATCTTTATTTCAAAAAAATAAGAATCCAGCTAATATAATAATGAAAAAGTTGATCACTCATTTTAATAGTAAGTGGAAGCTGGAATCTTAGTTAAACAGCTTTCATAAGGTGTTTAAAAGAGTTTCCAGATATAGATTAAAGAAACAAAATTTCTGCTCATGGAACTGTATGTTGGGGAAAACTGAATAAAAGTAAATTACACATTGTAATAACATCAATTGAAATGCATTTTCATAACTTTCAGAGAGCGTGCTTCTTTTTTTGCCTCACTGTTGCAGTTCTCACATTTTTTTTGTGTAGCTGTGCTGAATTGCACTATTGATACATAGAGGCAATAAGCTATAATATTTGTAACAAATGGAAAATTGTCTAGAAGCCATATAAAATTCATCATTCAATTTCAGCTTGCTGAGCTGACTTTCACACACATTTGGTTTGTAAAGAAAAATTGCATGTTGCTGCCCTAGTGATCTGTCAGTACAGTGTTTTAATATATATTCTACTGAGGGAAGCTTTAAGGGTTGAAGTGTTGCCCTTTGTCAAAAGAGTTAAGTTTGTAGGGAGCTGTATCTGGTAAAGAACATGTTATGGTCATGCCATTTGTGAGACCCATAGGTTAAACGTAACATGGATCACCCCTGAAGCTGGGACTGAAGTTGAAGAATCAGTAAAGTATCAGTAGGTTCTAGTCATTGATATTGAACAGTCCCAATTATTTGTTTTCTAGAAGGTATTTGACTATGCTATTTGAAGTATAACGTGTATTTGTAGTAGCAGAGTGAGACTCTCAGTTTATGGCCAATAGCTTTTTTTTTTTTTTAAGCTATGGTATGTTGCATTTATAAAAACAACAATAACAACAACAACCAAACAAAAAGAAGCAGCTGTTTCTTTTGGTTAATATTCAATAAAAATACTTCAGTCTGTGATTTGTTAGAACTTTGCTATTAGAAGTGGTGTTTTCTGGAAAGTATTTGAAATCTGTACTATGGAGTACAGTGGCCTGCTTTGCAAGATGTAGAAATATGTCCAGTCAGTTTGCCACCCTCAGATTTAGGAAGCTTGATAGTGTATTGGACTGGTACTGTTTTACTTTTGTTTACAGAAATATTTTTTTCTGAGAAACTTTAGTAACGCTTATTTTAGTGTTCTAATAGCAAGTTTGTCTTTTTTAGGAAATAAAGCCTCAAAGCCATTACAACCATGGATATAGTGAATCTCTTGGACGGAAAAGCCACATTGATGATTACAGCACTTGGGACATTGTTAAAGCCACACAGTAAGTTTATTTTTGAGTATTAGATTTGTCTGTGTCTGTATTAGTTAAAAACAGTAAAATTTATTTTTATTTGCATGAAGTGGAAGATGGGCTGTATTTGTAGATACAGTAGTGCAAGATTTCAGAAGTGAATTCTACAAAATTCCCGTTAAGACAAATTTATGAGCATTATATGAAAATATTCAGGAGGAATTACGGTAAGTTGTAAATATAGGGAGCTGTTGGACAGACTGTTGAAAGAGAACATATTGTTTTCTTCCTTTGATACTGACGTTTATTTTATGTAGGTGATGGTTAAGAGATAAGTAGGCAACACAATCATGAGGGTTTCTTTGTTTTGTTGCCATCACTTATAGGTTACAAGGAATGTGTCTCTGTAACTTCCTTTATTGTCTCTGATTCTGCAGTTTCAGTGCTTCTATGAAACTGAGTTTATTACTGAGTAAAGGTTGCAGGAGTAAACTGGGTACAAATTCAATAATTGCATTCTTAATGCAGATGGATTATACAGATTTGTCTTCTACACAGTCCTGTAGCACATACACTAGACTTTCTGAAGAAGTGTCACGACACTGCTTTTTAGCTTGCTGTTGTTTACCATTCAGAAACCACCAACACCGTCATTTTTCTTCAGTGGGCTGAGGTGATAGTTTTGTAAAATTTTTATTTTTCTTGTATTGTTAATTTGAATGCTTAAACTATTATGTATGTTGCTGAGCTATTTGCCTTTTTCTTTCCTCTTTTTTCCTAAAAGGCATGTCCTCCAACTGAAAGCAGCTTTGCAGCTCTGAATGTGATACAGGCCCCGTTTAGGTTTAGGGAGTATGTACTTTCCTTCACTTTTTGCTTTGAGTTGTGAGGAGGTTCATCTTCCTGAAATAGGTGTTGACTGCCTCTGCAGTTGTTGCTCTAAATACTTTTAATAGTAATACCACAACCTGTAATCCTCATACTAGGGGACTTTTAAAAATGAAAATACTGGCATAGCATCACTCTAGCTACTTCTTAAACATGTAGAAAGAGCACAGCGGAAGTGTTTTTACAGGTTACCTGCTTCTGTTCTTGTATGCTTATTGCATGTTTGATACCCTAAAACACATTTGTCCCTGTTAGCCCTCAGTTATAAGCTAATCTGTGCTTTCAGTTGAGTTGTTATAATTCTTTTCTGGTCTCCTCAAACAAGAATCAGCAGGGATGTGAGTTATCCTGTTAACATTCCTTCCAGTCATGGGGACATGTGATTTACAGACAGGATGACATCTCACCAAAGAAGACTACAGTTTTGTATTATAACCCTAATGGTTAATATCACAGGAAATGGGGACTCTCAGTATGGGTATATGATCAAGTTGTGGTATCCAGACAGCATGTCCCTAACTAGAGGGAGAGCTTGCATGTATTTTAAGCATTTACTAGGATTTGAAGGACATGTTATAGAAAACAGCTGTCTTGGAAATTTCAGAGATTTTTCTCTTTTAGACAGAAAAGAAACCCACCAAACATCATAAGGCTTGCAATAAAATAAAACTGTTAGTACATTACAGTGTTATTAAAGAGATATGCAGTTCCTATTAAAATGATGTATTCACTTTTGTAGAAATATAATCTTTTATATATATGAAAAATAGGTGATCTTAGCATCTACCACTTGTCCTCAAAAATCGATATTCCCTTAAATTAAAATAGCTGCTGATTTAAATTACTTTTTTATTCAGTGCTAATATAAGTAAGATGTCACAAAAAGTTTTGTAAAAAAAGGACTGCTCATCTGTCTCCCAGAACTTCCCTCCCCAGACATTTTGTTAAGCTCAAGGAAAATGAGGCAAAATAGAATAAGAATAGTTTTGTCTTTTCATTTGGGTGGGCTTTTTTTTCCAAGTCCAGACATGGAGCATTTAGCATGGGATTGGTAGAACAGTTATTTTTTTTTCCAGACTACCCTGAGAGAATATAACAGGTTTTTTAGCGTGATACGGTCAAAGGGTGGCTGGGTGCTTACCATTAGTTAAATGAAATTCTGTTGGTCTCAAGAATGGTCTGACATACAACTTTATTATTATAATTAGCTATCTTCCTTTGTGAAAAAAAAAAAAGTCACTGGTCTGTCATCCAAAACAAGTTGGCACTTCATGTAAGACTACTTAAATTGGATGCTTCTTGACAAGTAGAAGGTGCATTTCACTGTAGCATAGAATTGTTTGCTATTAAATTTGTGATAACTAACTGCTTCCTGCTTGGATTATAAGTAGGTAGTCAGTGATTTATTTTTTTTCATAACCATAGTTCTTACAGTATTCAATGTGATGCATTATTAAAAGTTTCTTCTGTGAAACTAACTAGTTATATTATTGTTGCAACATACATGAAAATGGGGAACATAGTTTCTTAAACTTTAAAGATGATGAAAAATGGGATGAAAAGGTTTAAAACTCATCTATACTTCATACATGCTGTTTAACTGTAGAATTCTGTTTTGAGATGTTGAATTTATTGGCACTGGATTACAAAGAAATAAAACAATGTTAATAAAATAATGCATTTGCTTTTACATTTTTCAGCAAGGGAAGATAAGAGCTTGTAAGCTCTGTGCATTTTTCCAGAAGTACTTGTTTCTTGTTTCGTATCTTCTTGAACTGTTGGCGTGCTTTTTCTTCTTAGTTTGTGGATTGGACACTTACTAAATTAACATGCTCATACACTATGAGATACAAATCTAATAACCTCTTACAATCGTATTAACACTTTGTATAGAAAAGAGCAGATCAGCTGACGTTCTCATTGCAAAGAGTTTATCAGTATTTGTGTTTTTTCCCCAACATGTTCCTGATAAATTCTCCCACAGATATGGGGGCCAAGGAATGCTTTATACCAAAAATATTCTTTCTCTGTGTTTATTTTGCAGAAACTTGCGCTGGAGTAAAAATCACAGTGTTTGGTTTTAATATTTATTAATATAAGTGATGCTTTTCACTGGCTTTGTTATAAGCATGGCCTAGGCCATCTAGGTAGTATTAAAAGTAGTAGTGTCTTACCCCTTCGTCTTGCAGATGTGACAATGTGTGTGTCATCTCTTGACATCTTGTATTTGGTTATAGAAAAATTCAGTTTGGTTCCTATAAATTTTCCACTGTGTTTCTGAAAGCAGAAGCAGGCCACTTTTATGTATTTGAAAATATGTTTTCAAACCAGTAGGAAGAAAATCATCCATTCTTGCCTTTGCTGTTGCAATGGAGAAGCATTGCATGCTAATACTTTCTAAGCAGTTACGAAGTACTTATTAAGTCTTTGAATTTGTTCTGCCTCTGCAAAATGAGAGGGTGGGCTGTGTACTGTTTTCATTCCTCTCTGATAAATCATTTGGTGTGCTCACTAGAGCTGACAGGGAATGGAGTCTTGTAAAAAAAAAAAAAAAAAAAAAAAAAAAAAAAAAAGGCATGTGAGTTAAAAGTTAAATTTAATGGAGATATATTGAATGTGTTTATTTCCATCTCTTCTGACACCAGTTGCCTTGTATCATCCAAGACTGGAATCACAGCTTTGAATATGATGTCTTAGGAAGGGTACTGTGTTAACATAATAATTTGAAGTTGCTGCCTTTTAAATCTTTTAAGCCATGAAACTGAGGAAAGGTAGCTAATGTTCACAAGTAAAGAAGTATATGATGGGTTATGACTAGGAGAACAAAATATGTGACAGTGTTAATGCTTGCTTCATGATTCTCAGATCTGTTGAGAGTGAATAGGCACCTTCTGCTTGTAGTGAACATCAGCAAATTCCAGCTGTGCTGAAAGTGTGTTAAATAACCATTATGACCATGGGTATTAAACATTAATGATATTAACAAGTGCTTTTATGACTTCTGGAAGATTGATTCCTTGTGCTCAAGAGTTACAATTTCATTATTGCACGATTAACTTTTCTGTTAGTTTTATTCACTGGGGTAATTCAAAGTGAAATCATGTGAATTGTGAAATAGTGCAGCATGAAATATGAAATATGCTGAATCTTGCTCAGGAAAAAAAACCTATGGATACATTTGGGAACATTCTTTTTTCCTCACTATTTCTCCTTATCCATGGGGTAACTGATAATAAAAACTAGCACACATATGGAATAATTCAAATTAGCGAGGGCTGGCCAAAGTGACAGTTACTTCCAGTTTTTTTAGCTATCCAGAGGAAAAGATGGGCCGACCATGACACAGGTCAGTTAGGCCCATGGAGTCTGCTTATATTGCTGAAAATTAAATTTATCAAGTTGACATGGAAAGGTGGGATTTTTTTTTAACCACCTAGTAGTATAGTAATAGTAGTAGTATAGCCAGAACTATTCAGACAATTTGGGCATTGCAACATACGCAAGAGCTGAATTTCTCTTGTCTCTCAGCATTGCTGTTAACGTTTCATTAAGCAGCTCTTGAGTTATCCTTGTGCTATTGAAAACAAAACTGTGTTACTGTTTAACACAAAAAACATGAGAAGGTATGAAAGGCTTTGTTAGTATTTAACCACCATCATTCGTGGAAATGAGACTCCAGTAGATAAAAAAGATAATTTTTTTTTTTTTTTACTAATTGCATTTCTAGTTACAGTGATAGTGAAATGAGGGAGTGAGCTCCTGGCTTACCTACTGTTTGTTGGCATGGTGATGTGCTCACTGAAGAGAGATTCCTTCCTAGTATTGTGGCCAAATTTCGTGTTAATCATAGAGCAAAGCGGCAGTGTCTGTTTCCAAGATTCGGTGTGCTTGCCGAGAAAAGATTAAAAAATGGATTCTATATTTAAAATGCGAAAGGCTTCCAGGATACTATTTTTGAAGGTATTAAATTCAGAATATTTTTAGTCTGTGACAAAATGTTACAGGTTAGTTACTGAAATGGCTTAGAGACACTGATGGTGAAATTAGCTTGCACAATGGTATTTTTGCCCTGGAAGAACTAGTCTTATTTCTTTTAGAACAAGACAAGCTCAGTAGTATGCTTTAATTGTACTCCATATTGATGTTTACCACATCATCCTCTGGAATTCACCCAGATGCTGAAAACTTCTTAGGTTGATACATCAGTCTCTTGTGAGGATTTGAATCTTTTCTTCCATTCTTCTTTTATGAAGTGCATAGAGCCCTTTATAACAATGTTATGCTGAGTGTCTGAAAGAGGTTACTTTCTCATTTTGTAATCTAACAGTGCATCATGAACCTTCAGAAAAGGCAAGGTGAAGTCAGCTGCAGCAAATTGATGGAAGAAGACCGTAGGTAGTATGTGAGAGAAGAATGTTGCATTTCTAGGACAGAACTGAATAAACCATGACTGCATCAGATTCAGTGTTTTATTTAATTGTAGAGAGCCTGCTGCTTCCAGGAAGAGGAGCAAATTGTTGTAAATTCCTAACCTTTTTTGTGAGGCAGATTTTGTCTGCCTAGATCTTTAAGTCCTCTTGTGGCAATTTAATAAACTGGAGAGTTATTAAATTATACCTTGTTGTTGCATCTTTTGTAATCAGTTATGATTGAGTTCAAGATACCAAAATAAATTGCTAGGAACAGACAAACTGATCGTGACTTAAATAAAAGAATTGCTGTATCACTCAGTCTAACTTTTGGAAAGTATTTTGTTTTTCAGGGAAGGCCCTTCTGATATATTGTGCAACTTTGATTTATTTATATATTTATTTATTTATTTAGTGGGCAAGCAGTAGGAAGTACCTGTGACTTGTAGTCACAGAAGTACCTCCTTCCAGGGAGGAGAAGTCTGTGATGCTAAGTCCAGAGAAAGAATCTATTCCTACTACTAATTGTTGTAGCTGAAGCCTTGCAATAGTCTTTGCCCAGGGCCTCACAGCAGGGTATGGATGGGTTCTAGAGAGTGGTATTTATAAACAACACTGGAGCATAATCAGAGCATCTTGTCAGGGCTTCTGCAGCAGCATTTTTGACAGCATTCTGCCTCTACAGGCTGCAGTGACAATTCACATGCTTGCCACAGCAGTCCTTCATTTTCATGTCTCTCGAGCAAAGTTCTTCAGAAAGCAGCATCATGTCTTCTGTAAGACTAAAGATTTGCTTTAAATAAAATAAAAACCCCCCACAAAATCCCCACCAAAACACCAAAGAACAAACACCCCTCTAGTGCACCCCCGAAAGAGTGTGACAGTGCTGCTTGTTTATACCTATCCTCGGTAGCATGGTCTAACAAAAACTAGATAAGGTATCAGAGTTTACTTTCAAGGTGGTTCATTTTGTGTTGTGTAGTTAACGTGGTAGGACAGTATAGTATTACTGTAGTTTAACCCTGGTAGGCAGCTGAGCGCCACACAGCTGCTCATTCTCTTCTCCCTCCAGTGGGATGAGGAAGTGAATCAGAACTGTAAAAACAGTGTGTGAGCCAGCACAATCAGGACACAGGAACGACCACAAAACCATGGAGAAATACAGAGAGTAAATGTGTTTTTGTTACCTTGTGAACCAGGGGATCCCAGAAGCAGGACCTGGGAAGAAGCACACAAGTGGAATTGCAGGTGCTGTGAAGCTCGGTTCTTGCTAGAGGATCGCCAAACCTGCTGTTTTCGCCTGTGTATTAAGGAGTCATGTAGGTGAATTTTCCACTGTGCTTTGATCTTTCCCACAGCAGGGCAGGAATCTCAAGCATGTTACATAGGGTGCCTCTGCGTTTATCACAGGCCTATGTTATCTAAACCAGAGGTTCTACTTGTCAACCACACAAGACTAAACAACAGTTAGTACATCCTTTTGTTATTTGTTTTTGTGTTGGTTTTTTTTCCACAATCTTCCTTTCCAAACATCCATTACTTTACCCACACTGAGAACTGGTGGGTTGAGATACAGACAGTTTAATAAGGAAAACAAAAGCTGTGTGTGCAAGCAAAGTAAAACAAGGAATTCATCCACTACTTCCCCTCAGCAGGCAGGTGTTGAGCTATCTTCAGGAAAGCTGGGCTCCATCGTGCATACCAGTTACTTGGGAAGACAAACACTGTAACTCCAAATGTCCCCCTTTCTTCTTCTTCCCCTTCCCCCAGCTTTTATTGCTGAGCACAGTGTCATGTGAAATGGAATATCCCTTTGGTCAGTTGGGGTCAGCTATTCCAGCTGTGTCCCCTCTCAGCTTCTCCCTGGTGGGGCAGCGTGAGAAACAGAAAAGATCTTGATGCCGTGTAAGCACTGCTCAGCAAGAGCTAAAATATTGGTGTGTTACCAATGCTGTTTTGCTCACAAATCCAGAACATTGCCTCATAGGAGCTACTATGGACAAAATTAACTCTATCCCAGCCAAAACCATTGCATATAAGGAAAATCCTAATCTATTGCATAGAAGGTTTACATGATCACCTCTTATACTTTACAGAAGTTAGCATTAGTGTGTTCTTTTGTTCTTTGTATATTTCCAGTAATTTAGAATATTTTATTAATATAATCGGTGCTTGATGTATAGTTCTACACTGAAGTAGGATGCAAGCCAGCTAAACTCAGCCTTAGGCAGTACGATTTTTAAACCCAATAACAGGGCTGTAGGTCAGTAATTTCGTACATTATGGCATCAGTTGTTTAAAGAAAGGCAGCAGGCTTGTCTACAGTAGAGAGGGTTGTCATAACAGCTGACTGTAGTAGAACAGTTTGTCAACAAAGGGTTGCTTTGCAATTCTGTATGAATCACTTTTCTAGGTTACCTCCAGATGTTGTAATGTACTAGTGTGATACTGTACTGCGGTAAGATCAGAAATTGCTGTCTTGCTTTCAGAAGTCCTTCTTTCTTCTATCTCTTCTACTGTCCTCATTCCTTGTTCTTGGCTGGTGTGCCTTGAGTAGTCCTAACCTGTTTCAGTGTCCCTTTCAGCTGGGGGTGGGAGAGTCAGGAATGGTACATGTTAGGCCATTTGAGCAGGCACTGGCCAGGCCATACTGCTGGTCTAGACTGGGACTTCGGAGATAGTGCGCCTCAAGATGGGCAAGACTTAAAACTTTATCAGTTTTCTTGGTAGTTAAGTGTATCTTGTCTAGCTGGTTGCATATTTTTAAGTCTTCATAAACCAAACCTCTTCTCTCTAGCCATCCCCCCAACTGATTAAAAATAGAGCTTTGTCCCCAGAATTGTTCATAACTGCTGCTTTTTTACTCAGTCCAAGGGACCAAATTTTACAGGCGTGTTGGCAATTGGTATGTACTGCACAGAATAGGCTTTGTTTTGATCTTTTGTAATATTTGGAAGATTATAGATGTGACAGCAAATTCCATCATTTTTCATAATTTCTAGTTCAACTTTCCTAAGAAATTGAAAACAACACGATCCAAATACACTGTTATGTCTAGCACTTCTTTTTTGATAGTGTCCAACTAATTTATTTGCTTGAAGCCTTGGAAAGCATTCCTGAGGTTTGTTGATTTGAGTCAATTGAGAATTCACTGTGGGAGTGCTGTCCGGATTGAGGATCCGTTCAAATACGTGCAAGAAAAAGTAAGAATGATACTTACCATGGAAAAAAGGTCCTGGCATCAGTTAAGCAAGTAGAACATAGAAGCAGCATAAGGAAAACTTTCATAAATCCCAACTTAAGAGGCTGTTAACGTTCTGCTTTAGAAGAAGTTGGATGTCACAGGGAATTGTTCTTGTTTTCAAGATTTGTTCGCGTATCGGGCTGCTCCTTGAGACTTGAGAAGTCCCTGTGTATTGTACAGGCATTGAAATGTAATCTTTACTTGCCTTTCTCCATTTCTTTTGTTACCCCTAAAAACAGGTGTAAAACAATGTAAGCATCAAGACAAACATTTAAGGTTGGAATTAGTCCTACATTAGATATCTAACTGATATTTATGCTTCCTGAATTATTTCAACTTTCAAAATGTATGCAGAATTTTAATGTATAGAATTTTGAAGTGGTATAAAAAAATTGGTGATACTGACATCAGACAAATCGCTGTTTGTTTCCAATCAGAGAAGAAAAATGGGAAGTGCTTGAGCTGG
>WKFP01014850.1:363737-532332 GCA_011057875.1 Pterocles orientalis | reverse complement strand
GGCTGCTCCTTGAGACTTGAGAAGTCCCTGTGTATTGTACAGGCATTGAAATGTAATCTTTACTTGCCTTTCTCCATTTCTTTTGTTACCCCTAAAAACAGGTGTAAAACAATGTAAGCATCAAGACAAACATTTAAGGTTGGAATTAGTCCTACATTAGATATCTAACTGATATTTATGCTTCCTGAATTATTTCAACTTTCAAAATGTATGCAGAATTTTAATGTATAGAATTTTGAAGTGGTATAAAAAAATTGGTGATACTGACATCAGACAAATCGCTGTTTGTTTCCAATCAGAGAAGAAAAATGGGAAGTGCTTGAGCTGGCAGTGTTTGTGATTGATCCAATGAACTTTTCATCAGAATTTTAGGAAGATGCTGTCAAATCAGTTGACTAATCTCTCTTGGTCTTCAGGAGATGGAAAGGAAGGAGAACAGAGGTGGAAGAAACAAATGTTCCTGGGAAGAGGTTTTTTTGTACTTATCTATATTTTGCCTTGCTGTACTGTCTAGTTTCCTGTAGAGACAAGTTTTATGTAAAATCTTGAATCGGTGAATATAACTTTTGCCAGTGGAAACTTCTTGTTGCAAGAAATCTGTCATTGTATAGAAACAGAAAGTAAAAGTTTTTGCCTCATTTCTCTTATTTTGAAGCTTTTGTATTGGGACCATAATATGGTGCTTGCATAATGCATTATTATCCAGAAATCTTTGGAAAAATCTTATTTTCTTCTTCAAGGTACGGCATATATGAACGATGTAGAGAGCTGGTGGAAGCAGGTTATGATGTACGGCAACCAGACAAAGAAAATGTAACTCTTCTTCATTGGGCTGCAATCAACAACAGGATAGATCTGGTGAAGTAAGTATTAGGCTTTAAGTTAAACGTAAACCAATCATGTCCTTAAAGATGTTGATTTTTTTTAAGGTGTTAAATAATTTTATTTCTTTTAAAAACTCAATTTTTGGTCTTGAAATTTGGGGTAGGGGGAGTAGTCAAAAGACCTAATTTGCATTTTGTCAGCAATGTTTTGATGACATAGTTAACAGAAATAAACCCTATTGAATGTCCAGAAGTCAAGCTCAGACACCTCTCAGATGAAATAAACCTGTGGAACAGCTGTTCAGCTGTATATGCCATTTCTTTATACTATGGTATACTTGTTGAAATACCAGATATTTTTTTTTTGAGGAGGGTAATTTGATGCTAGATGGTAGTGAATGTTTTTCAGTAAGCAAGATTAATATGATGCAAGGGGCAATTTCTACTTCATTCAGCATTTCCAGAAGTTATTTAAGTTAGAACTTCTTTGCATTTTGAAAACACAGATGGGTAACATTGCAACACCTCTCCTTTCAAGTAACAGCAGTCTTTAGTAGTGGGAGCTATGGGATTTGGGGTATTTTTTTGCTTTTAAGTTTGTAAAGTCTGGAGCATAATATTTGAGACTATGTTTTAAAAGCTTTTATTATCTTTCAGAACATGGAGAGCTTAAATTGTGAAGGGATAATTCTTAGCACTTGCTGTTTTACAAATCGTGTGTGTGTATAGAACTTAGATATTTTTTCTCAACCCATAACAACACGATCAATTAAGTACGTGCAGCTCAGTCTGAACACACAAAATATTATTGAATCAGCAGTTTTCTAGAATATTTGACATAAACTGCACATCTTCAATCAATCCACTTTTCAACAGTTCTGTGTCCTGATGCAGTTCTCTTAAAAGAAGGTTAAATAGATTAACACAGGTAAATAGATAAAGATTTTAATCTGATGAGAAGGATCTTGGGGTCCTGATGGACAGGAAGGGGGGTTGGAGCTAGATGATCTTTACGATCCCTTTCAAGTCAAACCGTTCTATGATTCTATGAACATCTGTGTGAAGTTGCGGGTTCCCCTTTGCAAGAAAGATATGGACTTACTGGGGTGAGTCTAGTTCAGGGATGCAAAGATGATTAAGGGACTGAAATGTCTGACGTGATGAGAGGCTGCAAGAGTGTGGACTTCTTAGCCTAGAGAAGAGAAGGTTTATCTTGTCAATGTATATATAAGTACCTGGGATACCTGGTAATACAATAACTGGAATCTTATTAATGTATATAAATACCTGGTGGGAGGTAGTAAAGGAGGCAGAGCCAGACTTTTCTCAGGTGCAAGATAAGAGGCAAAGGGCACGAATTAAAACACACATGGAATTCCATCTGAACATTAGGAAACAGTTATTTTACTGTGTGAATAACTGAGGACTGGCACAGGTTGCCCAGAAAGGCTGTGAACCCTCCATCCTTGGAGATGTTCAAAACCCAGCTGGACGTGGTCCTAGACAACATGATCTAGATGTTTTGATCAGGGGTTGTTAGACTAGATGGTCTCTACAGGTCCCTTCCAAACTAAACAGTTCTGTGAAATTTAGTGTTTCTGAAAGAAATGTGTTTGTTGTACACAATAGATAGCACAGCAGGTTTATGTCTTTATGGTGGTTATAGGCTTATAATGTAAACCATAATTCTGCATTTGATATCTTCCCTTCATTATAAGATAGGTAACCAATGTGCTTTCTTGGCATACTGAAAGACAGCCTCTTGCAAAAGTGATGCAGCACGCTGCTTTACCTAAATAACCTTTTTTGTGAGAGTACATTTTAGACACTGTTGTTTCCTTCCTTTTCATTCCATTTTCCTTCTGGGTTGTCCTTGGTCTTTATTACTAGCATCTTACAACTTGCTGTGAGATAACTGAAATGTGTAAAATTTTTTAGATAGCTGTTTTTCTTGAAGAAAAGTACAGCACCTATAAGCAGTTGTTATATTTTGAGCTCAATTTTTTATCCATCTTGAATGCATAATGCACTATGTGCAATTAATTGTTCATCTTATTTGAGCTGTTGGAAGACATATTTGTATTACAAATATTCCATCTCATTTGATATGTCTTCATGAGGTCTGAAAACTGAATGGCATTGAGACAATTGTCATCATTTAAAAACATCGGTATGACATGAGGCATTTGAAAATATAGGCCTATTTTGTGGATAATGTCTCTGTATTAAATTATGTATAGTTTCTGTATTAGCTTTGCAGTGCAGGGAATCTACCTGTGTGATATTTGATTATGACTTAATGCTTTAGTTCACTAGCGTTTTATGTATTCTACAGCTTTTTCTTTAAAAAAAAAACCCAAAACCCAAACCAACCAAAAAAACCTGCCCAAAAAAAATTTGTTTGGGGACCTTCTGTCCTTCACAGGTAAAATCAGACCAAATTTTAAATTTCCCATTAGTCCTCTTTTGAAGCTGAATTTGTGAAAGAAGTACCTTAGCATGTGAGTATTTTGTGTTGTATTTTACTTTTTTTTCCCCTTCCGACCGTGTTGCTAACAATTTCCTGCTGTAACAATTATATTGGACATAGAGGTGGTTTAAAGTAACAGTGTCAGATTCAGATAGATGGAAGTCGGTGCTTAAATCTCTAACTGAATTTCCCAGTAGGTCTTTATTATATATTAGGGAGATCTCTCCACCTACATTTGAGTGCTGGAAACTTTTTCTGTTAATTTTAATTCAACTTTAATTGTACCAGCCGTATCACTTTCAAGTTATTTTAGTATGAGCCCTGACAATTGAATGTTCTTAAATCTAATGCATCTGATTCTTCTTTTTTTCCTCAACAGTATGTAAAAGCTCTTGTCGCTTCTTGATGCATTTGTACCACTGTGACATACTTCATTGCCTTTTCTTCCTGCTGTTTACTAAAGTGCATGTGACTACTAATGTGTTTAGCTGAATCTAAAATTGGTTCCTCTTGATGTGGTTCCTATGCTCCAAGTTCCTGTCTCTAGGGGGTCTTGATTTATTTTAGTATATATCACCTAGCATATCATGTGCTCTCTTGTTCTCTCTTTTGGGACACACTGCATTATTCTATTTCCTTAGAATGAAATTATTCTGTGTTTTTCTTTTGTTTGATCCTATCACATCTTTCCCCATGTCTCTACTATTTGTGCCCAATATGTGCAATGGATAATTACATTAAATATGTTGGCTAGTGAGCTTGGTATCACAGAGATGGAGTCTAAATGTAAGTGGTCTACCCAGTCTTGCTTACTGAACATTGACTATATAAGGTTTTCCAAGTGAAGTAGCCTAGCAGTTCATCTGTGGAGAGTGCAGGCTAGAATTAGACTTCTCTTGTTTTTAGTATCTCCTCATCCTGTCTATTGTGAGACTTGAATTCAGCATAGATACTGGTGAAGTCCATTGATATCTTTATAAGGAAAACTACAAAAACTTTTCGTATTTCTGTAGAATTATGGATAAGTGTCAGGCATCCACAATGTAATTTTCTTTTCATCATGATACTGATCTGTTGGTCTGTCTTCAACTCAGTTTTGTAAAAATGCAAAAATTGGCCTTTTATCTCAACAGTTACCTACTGACTGCATTTCCCCTTCCCCTGTGTCAGACTTTCTCCAGACAGAGATTTCTCTTCTACTTTTTCTCCTTTTGCACTTTGATTCTACAAACACTGAATGCAAGCCAGGGAAGTTTTCAAATGCCTGGAAAAGACTTAGTGATCCTAATGTGGAGATCAGTGGAAGTATTTTCTTCTTATGGTGACCTCTTGTCAGATCTGCTTGCTTTGAATGTAAGTAGATTGCTTAAATAGGACATGCATACCTGACATCTTGTGGCCTGGAAGCTTAGATGACTCACTGAGAGCAGAATCGCCCAGTTCCTCCTTTCTCCAGAGACATTCTTACCGAGCACAAAATTGCTTCTGCAAGATCTGAGTAGACAAGGAGATTAAGTTCTCAGCCTGGTTCTGCAGAAAAATCCCACCACTTATGTGTACTGAAACTGAAAGGCAGGGATAAATCTCAACTTAGTCTAAGAACACCATTAAAGAAACATAAAATGTTATTTCAGTGTGCCATCTGGCAGGAGATTACCATCTTGTCTTTTCCCAGTTGTCAAACTGCAAGTTCTTCCTTCTAAATAAAACGTACTAACCATTAAGCAGTGCTGCTGCTCAGTAGAATCTGAACATATTTTGTATTTCTGCAGGGACCGGTGTTTGAATGAAGGCCATCTGTTTAATGTTCACCTCACCATGAGTGGCTGTCACATCAGTGAGATGATCCAAGCTTTGACTGTGGATTTCCCTGTACTTTCTTTTTTTCTAGACAAGATTTCCTGGGGAACTCCTTCCCAAAGGGGACTAAATAGATTCTCATTGTCTTTTTTGTTCTTTGGTAGCTGATACTTCACAACAGCAAAACTATGTTGTCCCTTTACCTTATATACACCTTGTCTTTTCACCTGCATGGGACTAAGACTTTCACAAAATCTTACTTGTTCTCATTGAGAAATCCAAAAACTTAACTTCAGCAGAGAGATGTTGCAATTTTATTCCTTTGGTGTTGGAGACAAGAGGAGCAGACTGTCTTGAATGGACCTTGTTTGTAGTACAAATCAGACTTTGAATGACATTGGCAAGTCTGCTGAAGTACTTCATTGTGTCTGATGGCTCTAAAGCATTGTATAAAAGGACTCTTCCTTTAGATGTTTTTAGTGTGGACATGTATAGCTAGTGCATTTTTTAGTCTGTTCCTAAATGTAACTTTTGGGTTGGTTTTGAAGTTTCACTCTCTGAATCAATAAGGACTAAAGAAAAATAAGATAGTTACTTAATGTTTTTCAAATTGTTCTGTTTGTTGCCCTTCTTCTTGCCATGTCTTGAAACACTTAGAGGAAATTGAGGTGCCAGAAACTTGGTGCTGAGAACGGGAAGGACAGTTTGTGTGTGCGGGAGAGCAGTATTCATATATACTGACAGGTGTTTTGAAAGTGAAAAGTCTGCAGGCACAGGTACTTGAAAGGTGCAAGCACTTAGGAATCTATAGCTAGATAGTACTTTTCAAAGGTCTGTTAGTAATAGCTTTTTTCTAACATTGGCTTATACAGTAGTGAATGAAGAACTAGAAGCCTTCTGGGAAGGCCTGATTTTTAGAAATATTAATTTCTTTGTAAGGTGTGTGCTTTCTTTCCAAAGGAAAAATTAATATTGCCAGTTTAGTGTCCCATATAAAGCAGCAAGGAAAAGAGTTCACAGAAACAGTACAAATGCCTATGAATATGAATTGCTGCAGTTAAATAGGGGTAACTGGTTTTGTTCTTAAAGGTAGCTTGTCTTTTTATAAATATTCTTGAGGGGAAAAAAATTTCTAGCCCATCATTTAGAAGTATTTTTTAAATACTCAAATGTTTTTGTCCTTTGATTAATAGCAATTTAGAAGTATGTAAAAATCTTAGTACTTGGCTAAATGCGTAACTTAAGCGAACAATGACTTCAGCGGGGCCATTCCAGTGACAAAACATGCTGCAAGCTGAATTATATATGATTTTGCCATTTAGCCAATGTTCTCTAAATGTGCTAGTCTTCTAGCAGCATATTCTTTTACCATTAATTCAGAGTTCTTTTTAATGCAGCAACCTTTAAATATTTTAGAAGAATCTGTTTTATTAAATACTTCTGTGGTAGCACAGTTTGTACTAACAGCAATTATTGTGTTTTTACCTTAGAACTAGGTAATAGCAGCATGTTTAAAACACAGGTGGAAGCATCCCTAGTCTCCAAACCACATCAAAAAGGCAAAAAATTGAATGTATATACATGACCTCTAAAAAGGAAGGTTATGTGAAGGCAGGGAAAGGTTCTCGTCTGTAGCTGCCTGTTTTGCATAACATCAAACATGCTTACTGTGTCCTTGTTATTTAACCAATGTAAGTAATAATGTTTACTATTTCTGTTATTACAGATACTATATATCAAAAGGTGCTATCGTTGATCAGCTTGGAGGAGATTTAAATTCTACCCCTCTTCACTGGGCAACAAGGTGGGGAAAAGTCCTCTGGCATTTTCTTTTCCTGTGTTTTTGCTTAACTTGAAATCTGCTACAATTGATTTATGAAATTGCTGTATTTTACGGGAATGCTTTGTGCAAGAATTAATTCAGTCATTCATAACTGGGCACACTGTGAATGTGGTGTGTTTGAGCTACAGGAGCTTTCAACATGTAGTTCAGTTTTTGTCTTGTCTCTTTCTGATGTAGAGGAGGATGACTGCTATGATAGGAAAAGGGGTAAAGTAAGATGAGAGTCTATAGTCACCTTGGTTTACTCTTACTTTGGAGATCTTATTTTTGTTAGTCTTCTGAAGTTCAGCGACACTTGTACAGATGGGGCTTGGGGTGATTTTGTGTGACATTGCAGTGTACTATTACGTGTGTGAATATTTTTTTAAGATGCACTTAAAATCAGATTTATGGTGTAGCACATGGTCTGAGAATGATGAATGGCTGGGAAAGATGAAGACAGCCTTCGAGTAGTTGCTGCTTCTTCAGACCACCGCCTAGAAATAGGCAGGAAAGGAACACTGTCCATGTTAATATTTTCAACTGTAGACTGCAAAGGGAGACTTATAAAATTAGCTTTTAGAACATTTAATGTATCAAAATAAAATAATTTGTTTTCTGAAGATGAGGACTTGCTTGTTAGCCTCCATTAAACATTTTTAGCCCATATATTTCTTTTGGTTACAGGTCACACTCTTAAGTTCTGTGTTAATAGCACAAAAGCTTGATTAAATTTCCTGGTGTTCATAGCTGTAATCTGTTCTGTGAAGCATTGTCCAAAGCTGCCTCTGACAGATTGAAAAGGTCTTTTTGGTCATGTCAGAAACTTGTGTATTGACAGTTA
Organism: Pterocles orientalis; assembly: GCA_011057875.1. Lineage (NCBI taxonomy): Eukaryota > Metazoa > Chordata > Aves > Pterocliformes > Pteroclidae > Pterocles > Pterocles orientalis. Next base: position 524,572 of record WKFP01014850.1, on the reverse strand, counting down.
GGCACCATGTTTACAAGAAGGATATGCCTATGCTCATTATGCCAAAAGGATGCTTAAGCTTTTAGTGTAGTGTGGAGGAAGTGTAGGCCTTCAATTTTCCTTTTTTTTTTTTCCTTTTCTTATTTCACTGCTCTTTTTAACAATAGAAACATAAACCATATGCCCCACAGAAAGTGATAGTATGTAGCCAGTTTGATATCTCTTAAATAGCAGGTTTCATACGTGGATTGGAAGAAGTCACAGTAGACTAGATTTCTAAACTAATAATGTGGGGTTTTTTGTTGACAGGCTTTTAGCTATATAGTGTGTTTAAGCCAATTAATTGCATGTGATGCGTGCACTGGCTGCATAGAATTTACTCCTGTGGTAAGGTTGCTTACTTAATTGCAGAATCAGATTGTGACGATTGTTGTTTTCAAAGTATGAGTCAAAGTATGGAAGCTCTGGTAGTGTAATTAACCGCTAAATGTATTTGTTGTATTCAAATATTCAAATTTTAGTAGTTTTTCTGTAAATAGTTATTCAGTTGTTTGTTTTTTGTGTTTTGTTACATTTAGACAGGGTCACTTATCCATGGTTGTACAGCTGATGAAATATGGGGCAGATCCGTCGCTAATTGATGGAGAAGGATGTAGCTGTATTCATTTGGCTGCCCAGTTTGGACATACTTCGATTGTTGCTTACCTGATAGCAAAGGGACAGGTAAATTTTAAGTAATATCGTATTTAAATAGATCCTGCTCAGAATTAGCGTAGGAAAACAATTGGAATCTATACCTATCATTCAAGAAGTGCAAAATATTTGCCTGACTAAATATAAAAATAATTCAGTGTCTTTTATTGTAGCTTACAGTATTGATTTGCCACATGCTGACTTAATTTCCTCTAACAGTAGTCTGAGTACTTTGGCTTTAAGTCATAACTGTATGAAAATTCTAGCAGTTATTCTTTTACTGTTCTTCATTGCTAATGAATTTAATCTTTAAATGTTAACAGTGACAATGATAGCAAATATTTTAGAATTCTTTACCGAATCATCAGGTTATACATGGGTAAAGAATCTAATAACAAAGAGTTGTCATAGGTCATCTCTTTTTTTACGCCCCAGTCCACCACTTTTATTTATTGCTGTTACTAATTGTGTGCCTGTATAACTAAAAAAATCAAAACAAAACAACCCAAAACCGATAATCTCTGCTTATTCTTTCAAATAGTAAGCAAGATGTGATCCAGTGAGTCAGGTAGACTATGACTATGAAATCAGTGGGTTTGGTCTGTGTGAAACAAATACTAAATTTGCTGCAGAAGTTTATTTGCGCCTATACATATTAAAAAAAAAAAACATTGCTCCATGCAGTATTCAGTTGGTATCTGAGAAGTGTTTGGTAAAACTGTATTTAGTGTATGATAGAGATTAAGCTAGGCACAAGAAGAGGGTGATCATATATAATCACTATTTTGTAAGAGATAATGATTAGAGAGAAATGCTTTTTCATCAGGAACAAGTTTTGTATTTTGTTCACAAATTATGTATAATTGTATGTGGGTTTTATGTTACCAGGAAAATCTTGCAGATGTTATGAAAGTGCAAATTTGTTTAAAGCATAGTATTAATGAGGTATAAATGACCTTTAAAATATTCTAGAAATCTCGCTGAAAATGTTTATTTGTCTTCATGTTTACATACAGACTCATCCTATTCATCTGAGCATATAATACTTCAGTCCAAAAGAAGCTGTCTTTACATGTGTACATACATAAATGCACAAAACTTGCTTTAAAATTTAAAACCTATTATCTTGGAAACAGCTCAGACGATTCCTATTAAATCTTCGAAATTTTATCAAATATGATTTTGGTATCCTTTCCATGCTGCAAGTTTCAATTAATTTTAACAGTACATTTTGGAAGCACTTCAAAAAGTTCAATTTTAAAATTATGTATTGATTTGTTTATTTAAAATATAGTAATATTAATAGCATTATAACAGCAATCTCTAAACTCATAGTTCTCTAGCTATACTACATACAACTACAGAAACTACACCATTTCTGTAGAAGCTATGGGAAATACATAATTCTACTTTTTATTCTCCTTTAATAAGTACATCTGAAGTCATTAATCTCTCTTTTTGTACCTTCTGTATGATGCCATGATTTGGGTTTGGAAGCTTGAACTACTTTTGCTTATGTGGGCTTACCCTATATACTACTTAAATTTTTTTTTTCGCTTTTTGTCTTTACAGAGATGAGGTTCTCTTGTATCCAAAGAGTAGGCTTGCGCTTGTTCTGAACCTAATTGTAGTACCTGTGTGGTAAATGGCAACTAAATATATGTCAGAATAAAGGTCAGCGTAGGCTGTTGTGCTTGTTAGTTCTGGTCCTGATGCCTTTGTGGACCTGCGTGATCAGAGGAGAGCCAGCTTTCATAACTGTGTAGAGAACTGATAGGTGGATTAAGAAGTTGCTCCTAATTGTTTCTTGAGATAGAGCTGGAATCCAAGTTCAGTTTTTCTACTTCATTTCTCCCTGGGCTGCAGAAGGCAACGGTAAAATTTCCAAGCAGAGGCTCAATTCCAGTCCTCTAGCTTCTGTAGTATAGTGTAGGGGAAGAACTCTTGGTCAGATGCCCTCTGACCTTGTTTGGAAGTTGTGTTGTGTTGGGTCAGGCTGAGATGGGGTCAGCATCCCCACAGCAGCCCTCACAGTGCTGGGTGTTACCCTGGCACCAGCAGGGTGCTTATAGCACAGCTTGGGAGGGGGCGGGGCCGGGACAGCTGACCCGGATTGGCTGTTTCATACCATGTGACATCAGCTCAGCCCTAACAGCCAAAGGAAGGGAGGAGAAGGGGGGCATTTGTTCCTGTGTTTGTCTCCAGGAGCAGCTGCTGCACACACTGAAGCTCTGCTTTCCCGGGAAGTGGTCGGACATCGCTTACTGAGGGGAAGTAGAGAATAACATCTTTGTTTACCTTTTGTTTTTGTGCACGGCCTGGGCCTTTGCTTTAATTAAACTGCTTTTATCTTGACCCACGAGTTTTTCATCTTATTCTCCCCTTTTATTTTGCTGAAGGGGGAGTGATAGAGGGGCCTGGTGGGTACCTGGCATCCAGCCAACATTAACTACCACAGAAGTGAACCCACTTTCATGCCAGCAAGTACTGCTTAGCCAAGAGGCAGCAGTGGCTGATAGCTGTTGCTTTTTATTTAGTCATGTCTCTTACTGAATTTTGAAAGGCTAATACCTGGCTGTATGATAATTTGCGCATGTTGTTTGTGTCAGTAGGTTGCCTGGATCAAAATCAAGCCTGGAGCGTATACACGATATAAATATAATTACATAGCAAGTAACAAAATCTGTAGCACAATTCCAGTTTAGGCAAGATCATTATTTTAAAAATGCAAGAAAGGAAAACTGAAATGCTCATACTACTGGACTGCTTGACACTGGCCTTACGCTACTTAAAATACTGAAGGCATATCAGGGCCTAGCATATGCAAACATGCCATCTTGGACTAAGTTAAGATATGGGTATGGTGTGTTAGCTGGTTGAATAATGTGTTCTCATCCTGTGGCATGTGTGAGATAAGTTACCTCGATCACAGATAATGAGTGACTATAAAGTTGCTAGTAGGGTAAGATCATGTTGTAAAAAAATATTCTGGAGCTAATTATATTTTAGCTATTTCATACTCATAGTTAAGTATCACTTATTGTCGTGGTTTATAAAACCGGGGGGACAGTTTTTCCTAAACACCTGGTGTGCTGAGGCAGGGAAGTGGGAGTCACTCACCACTTAGGGTCACGGGCAAGAGACCGGCACGACTCGTGAAGAACAATAAAACAGCTGAATTTATTAACTATTTACAACAAGAAGCAGGATATTGAAAGAGAGAAACCACATCTTACACAAAAGGCACTTCTCCCCCACCCCTTCGTTTGTCCCAAAGCCCAAAGGCTTTGTTCTGTACCTTTTTCCTCCTGCGGCAGCACATGGGGGGAAAGGTGGGGGATGCAGTCAGTCTGCTGCTCTTTTCTTCCTCACAGTCTCCTGGCTGCCATGTTAGTTTCCAGTGGGGCTTCAGTCCCCCGGCGACTCCCCCGACTCTGGTGGGGCTTCTAGTTTCAGCGTGGGATCCTCCATGGCTGCTTCTTCTCTTCACCATGTGACAGGGGAAGTGCTGAGAGTGTTCTCTTCCATGGGCTGACTCAGTAAGTGCGTGGCCGTCTCTTCCAGCATCCCTCTTCTCCACCGTCTGAGGTCTTCATTGGCTCCCGGGAAGAAGGGCTCCCGGGCAAGCCATGGTGAAGGCTGGGCTACGGCAGATCGTTCGCAGAAACCGAGCAGGCGGAGAATGGCCGCACCGGCTGCCCGTCATGCCCGGCTCCCAGGACTGCGCCACATGAACCTATTGTTCCTAAATATGTTATTCACAAAGGCACTGATTGGCTGGTCCTGGCTTGGGGTGGGATGCATCCTGAGTGGGACCCTGCCTTCCAAGCAGTTTCTTACAAAAGGCTAAGGGTGGTGTCTCTTCGCCCACTCCCCCTGTTACCGAGCTTGGGGGGCGGGTGGGGATGGGAGGGTGACTCAAAGTCACCACTTTAACCCCTCCCTTGCCGCCAGACAAAACCCATAACACTTATTCATCAAGCTTTTTTTTTTTTTTAATTCTTAGAGTTGCAATTTTATGTGTTAACTACTGTCTCAAGCTACATAGGGCCTTCTTCTGAGCTATGGCCTAGGAGTGATTGGCATCTAGGTTGGGAGATGGCAGTTGGTACCAGCAGCCTTGGTTCCTTTGGTGCTGCAGTCTGTGAGCAGTGCTTCTAAGCACTGTATCTCTGTTGGCACTGAGAATTGTTCTCTCCACCGGCTTTAGGCCAGTGTAAGACACTGAACCAAGTGTTTATTTCCTTAACCCAACCTACAGCTTATTACTTAAAGTCGTGTTTCTTCCTTATGATTGTCAAAACTGACTCTGTGTTTGATGGACTAGAGTATTCAGAACAAAGTTTATGTTGTTTGAAAGAACAAGGTAGGTTCATTTCTGTGTGTTGTCTTGCTTGATGAGCCGCCTACCTGTCTGCAGTCGGTTCATTCCATAAGAATCCTACAAAATCTCTGCTTCTAGTGAATAACTAGCACATATCTTTCCTAAATTAGGAAATTTTTTCAGCTTTACCTTTCCCCTCCTGATAAATCTTCTTTACTGTATGCTTTTGAATATGTCATCTCTTTAGAAGACTGTTATCCTTTCCTTGGTCAACAGTCCATGTGAAAAAGGTCTTTTTCCTTATGGAGAATAGGATTTTGAACAAGGGCATGCTGAGTCTTTCTGTCAAGGTCTGTGTTTTGTGAAATAACCAGTAACGGTTCTAAAGAGGATCAAATTCCTGGTTCCTTTCTGTGCAATTTAATGCACTTCTAAGTGAAATCTCTTGATGCTTTTTGTGCTTTTGAAAAGGCTGTATTGTATCACAGTACTGGTTTGACCATTGCTTGTTGAATGTCCTGATAAGCCTAAATGCAACTCTGATCTCTAGCTGCTATTCAGAATCCTACCTCATCAGCTATATTGCTTTCAGAAAGGAACGTTAAGTTGAATAGTTGCTACAGCTCCTTTCCATGCAGGAAGCTTGCTCTCCCCTATATTTTTGCCTCTCCAAAAGCTTTGTGGAGTCTTGTATTAGTGTTGTAGGATTAAGTCTTGTTATCTTTGCATGTTCAAAGTTGTTCTCTTTCAGAACCAGAGTTGTTCTATTTCAGAAACAAGTAAAGAATTTGCCAGTTATGGTCCATGAATTTCATGCTTGAAATATTGTCCTGGGTCCAGCTGGGATAGAGTTAATTCCTCACAGAAGCTGGGAGGTGGGTAGCCAAAGGGATATTCGATACCATGCTGACATCATGCCCGGGTCTTGGGGGCCGGGGCCGGTTGGTTTTGTGAAGCTCCCGGTGGTGAGATATTCATTGTATCAGTGTTTCCATTGTATTTTATACCTTGTCTTATTGTTATATTCTCTTACCTTTTGTTTTCCTTGTGTGGTGTTATTAAAAGTCTGTCGTTATCTCAACTCACGAGGTTCCATTTTTTTTTCTTTTCTCCTACCCTTTCCCATCTTACCGGGAGGAGAGGGGGAAGGGGGGGGGGTTGCGACCACGTGGTGGTGGTCCTGAGCCGAGACAAATATGCATACAGAGGGAAGCAGTAGCAGTGTGTGCTGATCATTGCATCACTGTTGAAATCTGGTTTTTGTAGTGCTGGTGCTGTGTCCTAACAGCATAGGTACATCCCTCCATGAGCATTAGCAGGTTGACCTGTCACTGAGAGTTAAACAAGAAATTAATGTTAAAATACCTGTTGGTACACACCAGAACAGAGATCACCTGATTTATACCTACTTTTTTGCCTCAGCTCTTTGGTAAAAAGATGCAACAGAGCTTCCTTTCTGAAATGTCCCACTTGTTGTTTGGTTGTGGTAATGATCTGGCAAAACAATAAAGAATTTTTGATGGGAAGTTTGTTAGGGCATGCGTCTGCTATCCAAAACTTCATCGCCTTTGTTATGTCTGTACAACAGTATGCAAGTCAACCTTAGCTGCTTTGCCTCTTGGTAATGTTCTTTTGGAAAGGGATCTGCATCAGCCCATGTTGTAGCTTAATAGGAGTAATAGCTGTAGCCTGCCTAGATAATTTGTGTGCAGGGAATAGTCTGGAGTTCATGGCTTTTTTTTTGTTGTTTTTCTTTTAGCTGAGTGTCACTAAGTGTGCAAAGTGTAGTTTTGATTTGTCAGGTGGAGTCCCAGCTGTCACAAAGAATTGCTTTTCTATATGAAATCTAAATATGAAAGAATGATTGTTCATTTTACAGTAATTTGTACGATCAGAATATGTTGTTCACACAGTGTAGCCTGTGAGTCTAAGTCATGCTTCTCAAGGATGAATGAAATTGAGGTTAGGCTGCAGTTCTAATTTCCTTCACAATCTCAGTGACAGAAGGTTAAAGGCAGTGCCAATGGTTGCACAGTCATATGGGCTCAAAAGGATCTATTCTATAGAAGAACTGTGGGCAAACAGACTTGGATGCCAGTCTCAATGCATATAACTTTTCTGAACAAACAATACAATAAAGTGATGGTTCTCTTTCCATCAACTGATTTTGCAATTTCTGATTGCTTTTTTTAATTAAGCAGCAGCATAAAAACTCAGAAATGTAAAGTCATCTGCAGGCTGGATTTTAAAAGCAATTATTTGGAAGAACTAAATGGGATTTTCTGGAAAACTTCTGCCTGGATCAGGCTACAGTACCATGAGTAGGCATCCCAGGGTGCTGGGCATTTGTCAGACTACTGGAGCAGAGAAGAAGGTTCTGGGGGCGATAGAAAGCAACATCATCCACTTTCTTGTGTTTCTGTTAGTAGTTTCTGTAGCAAAAGACTTTAATGAAGCACTTTCAACCTAATTTTCCTAGTAAGGACTGAGGGGAGTAGCACAGGAAATGTTGACATAGCTGTGTTGCTTCTAAGGCAGACTGTTCAGGTGTTGCGTTAATGTAGCTTAGAGTAATTTTGTTAGTGGTGGTCTGTAGAACTTGCCCAAATGCACTTGAGAGTCTAAATCGCCCTATTTAGGTATTTAGGAATCACCAACTTCCATGTCAGTGAAGCACGGATCTATAACAGGAAAAAGTGCTGTAGGTATTAGATCCTGTCTGATGGGTCTAAGAGAAATGTCTGGATGGTGCTATTTTGTCATTCTGTGGCTATGTTCTGTTAAATGTAATAATATTTTATTTTTAGCCATCAGTTTAGTCAGCCCTTGGTTATAGATCAGTTTTATTTCTGGGTAGGTTGTTTTTATTAATGGCTTTTGTTTAAACTTAAAAAATTTCTGACATCCGTTAACTTGATACTCAAATATATGAATACTTTTGAACTGAGGGAACTAAAGAAAATTGCTTTGTAAGTGGAAAAATAGATGCTGCTAGCATATACAGTAGGATGCAGGATTCATGCTGTGATATTTGTTTGTTTATCAGGTATTTTATTAATTATTGGTGCATTATTTTAGTTTTCTCCTGCTTTTAAGTGCAGTAGTACACCATATATACATTTCTTTTATGTTGAAGATTAATGGTAAGATAGAAATGACTAGTCTTATACAGCATGACTGTTCCTTAGTTTCCAAAATAGACTGTAATGGTGTATTTTTGCGATGGTGATGTTAAAGTCTGTTTTCATTTTTTTAAATACTATTTTCTTATCTACTGGAAGCTTGACAGTTTTTCTCCAATTCGGTTGGTTAGTCTTAAAATACTGCTTCTCACCGCAAACCTTGTATCTACTGGGTCTTGAGCATGCTTACTTACCTCACCAACTTTTTTTTCCTTTTCTTTTTTTAGGATGTAGATATGATGGATCAAAATGGAATGACACCTTTAATGTGGGCAGCTTACAGAACACATAGGTAATATCTCACTGGAGTTTTGACTTTCTCTTGATGTTAACTAAGTGGTATATAGTAATGACTGGCTTTGACTTTTTTTGAAAGATTTTTTTGTTTAACTAGTCAATGTTCTTTCCACAATTGCCACTTTGTCTTTCTTCATTTGTGATTGTTATGAGTTAACCCCAGTAGGCAGCTCACAGCTCAGCCCCACACAGCCACTTGCTCAGTCCCGCCCAGCAGGGTTGGGGGAGGAGAATCAGAAGGGCAAAAGTGAGAAACCTTGTGGGTTGAGATAAAGACAGTTTAATACGTAAAGCAAAAGCTGCGCACCCAAGCAAAGCAAAATAAGGAATTCATTCAGTGCTTCTCATTGGCAGGCAGATATTTAGCCATCTCCAGGACAGCAGGGCTTCATCACCTGTAACAGTTACTTGGGAAGGCAGAGACCATAACTCCAGACATCCCCCCTTCCTCTTTCTTTCCCCAGCTTTTATTGCTGAGCATGACATTATATGGTCTGGAATTTCCTTTTGATCAGTTGGGGTCAGCTGTCACAGCTGTGTCCCCTCCCATCTTTTTGTGAACCCCCAGCCTACTCACTGAGAAGCGGAAAAGGCCTTGGTACTGTGTAAGCATTGCTCAGCAATAGCTAGAACATGGGTGTGTTACCAACACCGTTTTGGTCACAAATCCAAAATACAGCACCACAGGAGCTACTATGAAGATGAACTTGATCCCAGCCAAAACCAATAACCTATTCAAGAGAGAGGATATTGTGCAGAAATACTCACTAATATTAACTTTTAGTTCACAAAGGAAATCTTCCTGTGGAGATGATTGCAAAAAATTGTGTAAAATAACACTTCTCCAAAGAGTGAATTTGTCGGAATTAGATTCCTGCTCTGAGGGGGCCTATCTCCATCGATTGTTGAGAGAAACATAGGTTAACTTTTACGAATACCTACCATTACCAACATTATCATCCTATTTTATTTTCATCTTTTGGAATGTGAAGTGCAGATATAACATGTTTTGAACTTTGGTTGTTATCTGCCAATTATATAGTCGTGTGCATGCTTTTACAGATCTGTTGGTACCGTTAGGTTTTGGTAAATGTGAAAACAGTTGTGTACCAAATATGTTTCATGACATCTGAGAACAAACTGTCTTACTGAGCTCCTTTAAAAGTCAACAGAATTGTGATTTGTCTTTGGTGGGAAGGGAATTTGAGCCATTCATAATAATCAGAAAAAAAATGTCACTTTGCTATTACATACTGTACCTGATCAATATTCTTTATGGAAATTGAACTTCTGAACAGTGTTGGTGTGTATTTGAGTTCATCTTCTGTAGATCTAACAAGAATTTTCTTTCCTAGTGTGGATCCAACCCGATTACTACTTACATTTAATGTTTCTGTTAATCTTGGAGACAAATATCACAAAAACACAGCATTGCACTGGGCTGTGCTAGCAGGAAATACTACAGTTATTAGTCTTCTGTTAGAAGCCGGAGCTAATGTTGATGCTCAAAATATAAAGGTAAACACTTGGTCTGTTTTTATTGTGAGTGGTTTGAGGCAGAAATAACAAAGCCTATGATAAATCTCAATAATAGGTTATTGTTGTGGGTATGGTGGGATCATGAAGATGGAGCAAAAGCCATGCCACTAATGTTTAGTTTGGGAATTGGTTTTTCCTAACAGTGATACATAACCACTAAATCTGCACCTTCAAAAGTATTCATGTAAATAATTTACCAATGGTTATGTGCAAATATATGGGAGTGGGGTGTGCAATTAGACTGCATGCATGAAGACCAGTGTATTTGAATGCAGAATTGGAAATCTGACAGAATGTCTTCTAGCGAAGTTCTGGGGTGACTGACTGTTTGTTGGAGTGAAATTTGAGACTTCTTTGTCCTCTTCCAGAGAGATGACAAATGCTCTGGTATAGCTCCCAGAGGAGGCCTAAAAATACTAGTAGGAGTAAAATAAGAAAACGGGCTCTTTTGGCTTCAGAATTTTAAATTGCCTGGTTACTTTACCAGAACCTCCTAATGATGAAGCTAGATTCAGCACTAAAAGAGCCCATCCCTAGCATATGTTAGATCAACCAAGCAGCTGTTAGAATTTGTGCCATAGACTTGGAGTGTATAAGAGCTTTTTCAGCAGTGAAAGGTGCACCTATTGAACGTGGTTTTGTCCGTTGCCTCCAGACTGTTCTGCATATCAAATTAGAAGCATTTCACCACCCAAGCTCTTTCTTCTGTGGTGTCAGAGAAGAATTCTCTGCTCAGTTTCTCTTCAAATACTTGTAATTTGCACTTAATGAGTGTTACACTGGAAAATACAGCTGTAAATCTACATTTATAAAATAATGAAATAATTAAATTTATTTGACTTTTCGCCATTTTCCCTGCTGATTAAGATGGCCAGGGCCTATTTTGCTTGGCCACGAGTGGTAGAAATATGCTAAAAAATATAGATATGTACACATCCATTTTCTTTAACAGTACGGAACAGTCTTTTTAAGGGTGTAGTCATGTTTTGCTAGTAGCCTTCTAGGTCCTACATCCACTTTAGAGTATCAGAAATACTGATGATCATGAATGAAAACTCTTTAGAAAAATCACATGGTTTTTTACTTGTTTAAAACAAATCAACTAGCCTCTTGCATGTACTGATGTTAACATATAATAATTATTTCTGGTCTGTAAGGTCAGTCGTGTGGATGGATTATGCTTCTAGTCTCACTTCTTGTAAACTTTTGAACAGCTTTTTTCTGTGCCAACTAATGGTGAAAATTAAGAGGTTTTTTTGGGAAAAAAAAAAATGTGTGTCATATCCTGCTTCCCTTGGCAGACTAATTAGTGTGATTAGAGTTTTAAAGTCATCACCTCACCTACATTTCTGGACTCTTATAAAATCCGTAATAAAAATTCATATGTTTGGCCAAATGAAAAAGTATCTGCTAGCCTGAAGCAGTTCTTGGTCTCTCCTTTATTGACAGACAGCAGCAGTCGGTAGAAAAATAGGGTTTTGAACCTGCTGGATCATGATACCTTTCCAGTCATGCCAGAAGACATGTGCCTGGTTTCATTAACCAACTGCCTGCCTTCTGCAGTGGAGTCTTGGTTTCTTGCATGCCTTCCCAGGATTCTGGGATCTTCAGAGGATCAAAATAATTCTGCAGTGGTAGTGTTGCCATCCTGCCAGTGGCTTTATAACAGATGCTGATTTGGGTGAGAGCAAACATATAGAAAACATATAAATTTGTTTAATTCTTGTAGGTATATAGAAACTCAGTTTTGTACGTCTTCTTTGACTGTTCACCAAAAAAGTTTTCTTTGAGCCAAAAAATGGTTGTTACGTCTCTGACTCGTGTTTCCCCAGAAATAAAAAGAATCATGAAGGGCTCACTTCCAGACTTCTGATAGCCCATGGAATTGACCAAGAATGGTGGTAAGACATTAAGGCTAAAGAAATACATTGGATGAAAGATGTTAATTGTTTTCAAATCATGAAGCGTCTGAATATTAGGTTCAAGCTTTGGCCTTACTGTTATCAGCTCTAGGGAGTCTGTGTTAGAAAGGCAGATGCTGCTGGCCGCCTAGGTTTGGAACAAATTGAACCAGTTGTCTCACTAAGGTGCTTTTTTTACTTTGCATGACAGTTTGAGAAGTACATTGAACAATAACACTCTTATTCTAGAATAAAGCTTGATACAAGCAGTAGGTTTGTCCTGCTTGTATTATTTATCCTCTTTATATTAGCTGTATAAGAAAGTAATACTTTTCTTTAGCCAGTAAGATACTTTCTTTTTCCTTTTTGAGAACTGGATTACAGTTGTAGTTGGAAGCTGCTTTTCAGTAGTCAGAGTGGTTTTTTTGTTTGATTGATTTTTTCTTAAGGAAATTATCTTGCCAGATTGGGCAGATGAGGAAAGGATTTCACAGGGAGTCAGTTTATCACTAGAGGTTGGGGGAAACCTGTAAATTTTATTTAAGTATAAAAAGAGGTTCCTTTTTTACTGGTGATAGAGACCTAAAAGAGCTTTTATGGTTTGAAGAAGATATATGTATTTTTTTTAAATCTCTTAATGAATCATTGAATGGACTTTAGATATAGTTTCTTGATTATGCAGTGTATCTGTAGGCTTGTCTGTGGAAGTCTACATATACGGTTCCCTATGGTAATGACTCTCATATTATTCTTTCAGTCTAAACACATTTAAATATATACTATTGAGGCCTTATTGCTTGCTTGCAAACTAAGTGTGTAACTAGGTTAAGTTCCCTGGGGTATTTCTGTGATTTGTTTTTTTTTCTTTCTAAGCAAGTCAGCCATTCACCACCTCTGTGAATATAAGGAAAATATTAAAACGGCCAGATGCTAAGAAGCATAGTCAAAGACTTCATTAAAGCTCCCTCAATTTTTTTATCTAGGCAGTTCCTAGGTGTCTCATGGCCCTCTAGTGGAAGGGATGCTCAGCTGGACCCCAAGACAACTTCAGGATTTACTTGGGAGATCAACTCCCACAGACGATTGCTTGTCTGCAGGTAATCTTTACAGTCTGGATATATAAGGTGATATAAAACAACAGCATCTCTGGAGTTTTCCAGCTATTAGCAGTTCCAGGTGCTATTAAATTTTGTGCTGAAGCAGGCACTGTAGTTTGATTTCAGGCATTTCTGTTGAGGATGAAATTAATTTAATCTGTTTGTTAAACATCTGGCTGAATAACTTTGAAGCTAAGTTAAGTCAGAATGTTATTCTTTTTTTAACTGATTTTGCTAATTAAACTCCTCACACAGAAGGAGTGCAAGATCCTATTAAGTAGCAAAAAGCTTCACCTCATAATCTGTAGTCTGCCCTATTTACTGACCTTTTAGAGATTTGGAGCAAGATTTCAAAGGCAAAAATGACAGTTAAATACTCAATTCCCATTGTCTTTCTATGGGATATAGGTAGCTAACTCTACCTTTTGATCTTTGAAATCTCTTCTGTCTATAGTAATTATTGCCCTTCCTAGGTAATTTCAGTTTCTGGTACCTGTCTCACTTTTTTTTTAGGAGGGGGCCGAGCGATGGAGGATTCAGCCATTTTTCAAGCCTCCATGAATGGTTTGTTTAGGAGGGGAGTTAACTCCAGTAGAAGAGAGGAGGAGTCAAATGCAAAACTGAAGCTGGAGGTACCTGCAATTGGTTGTCTCTTGCCTCCTCTATAATTTTAGACCCAATCAATAACTTTCTTTTAGCTCTCTTCCTAAATGTTTAAAAAGCAATAAAACCAAATCAGTTTGGTAGGCACTTTTGGCCCCTGTATCTCGCTATGTGTCTCTCTTTTGCTTTGTCTGTCAGTCCTCTCTGAAGGTAGGGAAAGAGAAAGCATGGACCATTGCTGGTTTAGCACCCAAAGTATGTGAAGCACAAGCTAAGCATAAATCTCAGAGTTTTGGAGTAAGTTGGACATGAGCAATGAATTTGTTCTTTCCCGTTTTCTTTCTAGGACTTCAGTAATTGAGATTAATATAACAACAATAATTTTGTGGGAAAAATTCCTTATAGGAACATTCCATGGTATTAGTAACTTCACTCTGCCAAAAAGGCAGAGAATTAACTGAGAAGTCAGGCTTTAGACTGGGAGAGTTTCCATGATCCAGTGCGTCACGAGTTCTTATCTTTGCTTGATTTCTGCTGCCTGTCAATAGCTGAGGGCGAAGCACAGTCTTTCATTTACAGACTAGTAGACTGTGTGTAGAACAGTGAAACATAGATGTGTTATGCCAAAGGTAACAATTATTACTATGTCAGGACATACATATTGTCAGGATCACACATTTAATATTCTACTTGTGCACCAATGTATAGTTATGAGAGTGAAAAAGACCAAAAAGAATGAATGATGTTTGGGGTCAAGTAAGCTGGAGAGCAAAAAATACGCCGGAATGTAGCTTAAACTGATTTAAAATGCACTATTTTTTCCTGACAGTCTTCTGTTTCAAAAGTGCTCTGAATGCATTTTATTTTTAAATTGGATGTTTCCCACTTTTATATTGCTGGCAGGGAGAATCACCACTTGATCTAGCAAAACAGAGGAAAAATGTTTGGATGATCAATCACCTGCAGGAAGCAAGACAAGCAAAGGGATATGACAGTCCATCTTTCCTGAGAAAATTAAAAGCTGATAAGGTAAGAAGTAGTGTAACACTTATGTAAATCAATATTACTTCTGCCGCTGGTTTGGGGGTGTATGTGTTTGTTTAAAGAAAGCAGTTCAGTACTGTGGTTTGCCACATTTCAGTTTTAGGAAACATCTTTTTGTTATGAAAAAAGTAATTGCAAAAAAAAAAAAAGGTTTCTTCAAGGCCAAGTGGTCTGATATTGTTGGGGATTGCCAAGACTTTCACAAAGCTGATTCTTGAGTATCTAAGGAAAGAAGCACTTTAGATATCCTGAACTCTGATCTCATCTCTAATTATGTAGTGTTTTGTGTTGAATGAAAAAAACAGTCAATCTTGGGAGTATAATGTAACACGTGAATCTCTAATGTGGAGGCCTTTTTCTTCTCAGGTTATTAATACTGCAGATAGGAGGAGACAAGAAATGGGGGTGTAAAGGGTAACATGTTGCTCTAACATGAAGAACTGTCTACCTGCCTGTAGTTTGAGAACTTCGTATATAGAGTTAATATCAATAACTTCTTGATTTAAAGATACTTGGCATCTTGACAATTAAAGCACTGACTACAGCCTGGGCTTTAACCCTGTGGTAATATAATAATCTCTTGACGTTAGGTGATATGTGCATTGCATTATGTGTACATGTGCATTGCAGCTGTGCTTTTGCAATTGCTGGAAAGAGTTCAGTGCCTTAGTCAGGAGTTGTACCCATGTAACATAAGACAAAAAAGGTCCTATCTTTCTTCATAGCTGCTTCAGTATGACTATATCTATTACTTAACGTAACTTCAGTCTTAATAGTTCACTGAAATTACTGTGTGCTGTGTAGTAGTTTATACATCTTGACAGATTCTTAAAGAGCTTCTGTTGCCTTTACTCTGGATTAACAGTAAGGTCTCTAAAAGACAGTTCTTCTAAAATAAGTAAAATTATTGATTTGCTATAAAATTTCAAGAAGACTCTTTACTTGCCCATAGGTTGGAGGCTTGTAAATATAGGAAATGAAAAAAAATTAAGATTCCTCCCCCTATATCTTCCTGAAAATTTATTGAAGTTTTTGTGACTGTTGTATTTATTATAGAATATTATTATAATATGACATGTTCCTAAAAATAGAATTACTTACTGATATTTTTTTCTGTATAGGAATTCCGTCAGAAGGTGATGCTGGGAACTCCTTTCCTAGTAATTTGGCTGGTTGGGTTTATAGCAGACCTAGACATTGATTCTTGGCTCATTAAAGGGCTGATGTATGGTGGCGTTTGGGCTATGGTGCAGTTTCTTTCAAAGTAAGTATTTTACCAGGACACTGTCTGTTTAGTGTGCAAACAATAAGTGTTTTGTTGATATCTTTATTGGATAAGTAATGTTAAATTTATATTTTTGGGGTGTTTTTTGACATGCAACATTTATTTTTTGTTGGATTTTTTTTATTATTACTGTTTCTAGGAAAGCTCTTGTGCAGCTTTAGCTCTGGTAATGCTCTTTTGTCTTGCAAGTAGCCATGAGACTATTATCTTGGGTGAATACCAGAGCTAATAGAAGCTAACAGCAGAACAGAAATTCAGACATTCTCCAGAGGAGGGTGCTGCATGTCTGTCTACAAAGAATTGTCGGCATGAATTTTGAAGAAGGCAGTCAAGGGAAAAGTTACTAGAAAGGAACAGAAAAAAATGTATGTGCGAGTTTGCTATTAAAGCCCACTTTTTTAGAACTGAAATGCCCAAAGGCATCTGAAGAGAATTATAAGAAAAATGAATTCAGAGTTAGGTTTTGTAGCTCCTGTTATTGTGGAAAGGGGAGACTAAGGAAAAGGCCTGCTTTCTAATAAAGTTTTTCATTTTTTACTTGATCATAAAGAATTTTAGTTGTGTTTGTGATTACTTTCATTATCTGTAAATGCACATGCATATGTACACACACACACACAAACACACACATGCTCCAACAGATTTTTGGACTGCACACTGTTTCGTTTATGCTTTCTTTTCATTATCATGTGTGGCATGTATAGAAAGACTTGTATCTTCATACTTGTGAGCTTTCTGCTTTTCTGTCATTGAATGTCATGTTTATTAGAACCACATGCTTCTTCCTTTCCATTTAAAGAGGAAAAGAAAACATATCTGTTCATTAAACAATAGATTCTTAGTGAACTTAGTACAACAGGAGGGGGGTGAAGGGGCATCAGGCTTTTGTCTCTCTAGGATCTTGGAGATGATCTGTTCAGTCTTGTCATTTCTGAGGCTGTGCAATCTGCTGACCTCCTCCCACAGGTAGCCTACTCAGCAGTGTGAATCCTCAACCACACCTTGTCAGGCAAGGACAAGATTTCTTCAAGTTTCTCAAGAGCTATGTTTTGTCAGGTTTTATATATTTGACCTGCCTGACACATATTCAGGATTAACATTCTTACTTTCTCTTATCCTTTGCTTAATGTTTAGTGTAAATACTCTTTGAAGTGTTTTTCACAAAGTTTGAATGAAACTGTTATCCTAATAGTATTTCCTTTCCCTGTAGAATTTATCTAATCTGCTTAGTTGTGTTTTCCTCCCTACTCCTGTCGTAAAAGACAATGCACAGAAATCACTGAAAGAGAGATTACTGCTGAGTAACTACTGTGTGTTCAAATGTGTATTTGCTCGCTACTTAGCTTGTCTTCCTTATGTGATTTTTCTCAAAAGACCTGAGAAACCTCCATTAGAGAAGAGACAGTTACTGCAAGGGAGTAAAGGAGTAAAACGGAAACTACTCAGTGCAGACATTTGTCCATGACAGCCCTGAAGGCATGACCAGGACAAAAAGCAAAATGCATCAATGTAAGGATGTTTAGGCAGATGATGGAAGAAGTTTTATTTCAAGGAGTTTAGCAGTTTAGAGTGTGACTTTTTATATGTTTAGCCATTTTTTTTCTTGAATATGGAGTTACCTAGTCACTGACGTAGTTTGTTTCAAGTAAATTTAACTTTACTCAGACTATTCCTTAAAATTCGAGAGTATAAGAAGGTAAAAATAATTCTGATGGCTTTTTTTTAATTAAGGTAGCAGCATTCTATCTTAGAATTTGGCAAATCTAGTTATATGGCAATGAATTAATCTGGGTTTTTTTCCAACTTTCTGTTGGCTGCTGGTAGCAGAAGCAAAAGATTCAAGAATCTGAAATATTTGCAGTATGTAGGCTGATAACACCAAGGTCTCTAAAGCTTTTTGCATTGTATGGGTTTCCAAAATACCTTTAGCACTGAAACTCCTAAGTAAATGTATTTTGCAACTAGTATCCATGATGTATGCTAGGAATGACACAGATTTCTAAGTGCTTTTGCAGAGTAGTTTTAGCATAAGTACTTACTCATTTTCCCTTTCTTGTCCAGTTCTTGACATTCACTTCAAAAGTGAATGTATGAATTTTAATTAATTAACTTTCAGTCATGACACTTCATCTGAACAGGTTGAAAATGGGAATTTCTCATAAACTTTGAAGATAAGAGTGAGGAAAATGTTTTTATGGTGTATTTTGCAACATTCCCTATAGTACATATTTTGACAGAAAGTGTTTTTCAGAAGACGTAGTTCAGAATTTAAATTTTATAAGTCTAAACTTACCATGTGACGTTGCTCCTACTTTACAGGTCATTCTTTGATCACTCCATGCACAGTGCACTGCCTCTTGGAATATACTTGGCAACGAAATTCTGGATGTATGTGACGTGGTTCTTCTGGTTTTGGAATGATATCCTTTTTTGCATATAGTAATAAGTAATATTTTTCATGTTAGTAGTATGAGGTAATACCTAGATATAGCCTGCATATAAGTGTAAGTAAACTAACAAAAATTTTAAAATGGCTATCTCCATTAAACATTGCTTTCTATATTGATGGTAATTATTATCGCTTTAAAAATGTGCACACTGTTTCTTTGCTTCAGTAAGTGAAAGATTTTCCTTGAAACTGGCTTTCAGTAGCCTGCAAAATTTCCTGTGCTTTACCAGTTTCTTAAGTGGGGGAAATGTAAGCAGCTCTATAAAATATGCTGTGGCCGTGAGGTGACAAGGTGTAATTGCATTTTTAGACACTACTTTTCTGAGAAGCAGTAGGTAATTTCACGGTAGGTATTAATTCCAGTGGAATTAGCTTTATAGTTAGTTTTTCCTAAAGATTTTGCAAATTCAGTTTCATACAAACTTTAGATGTATTTGTTTACTGTATTTTCAATTTTTGAAGATGTATGTATTAACAACACTAAATTATAGAGATTCTACATATGCCTGTGTTTCTGTGTTTTTGACTGCCTGCCTAGATATGAACTTTTCATACTCAAAGGGGTAGAAATTGATTCAGAGTTCAGTAAAGAATGTCAATTATCCACCATAAGGAAATAGATAAACATTTTTAGACAACTTTATTGGGTGTTGTAATTCCAGTAACCAAGAAAACTAAATAAAGATTTAATGTTTTGTTAAATGTTTAATACAGTTCTTATCGTTGTAAATAGTTGAAGTGAACTTTATGATGGAAGTTGGCTTGACTTTTCTAGAAGCTGTTTTCATTGTCAAAGGAATTACCATGAAATAGGAGTGTAGCGGTGCAACCTTGTTAATATGTTCCCCAACCTTAGCTAAATGAGCCTTACATTTTTTGGGTTGAGAAGAGAGAGGAGACCCTGCTTCCATGCTGCCTTTGGCTTCCATGCTGACGGTGTTTGCAAAGGTGCTGCTGTGAATAACCACAGTCCCCTGTGACTGCAGATGATTGCTGTTTCATGTTTAAAAAACCTAAAAATTAAAATCTAGTAGCTGTTAAATTAAAAAAAAAAAACAATATTAGCATGAGTATGTCTTGAAATAGTTATTTAGAAATGCTGGTCCTACTACCAGTCTATCTGGGCTGATTTTCTGTGTTTTTGCTCAATTAAATTCTGCTAGTAACTGCAGAATGAGGAAAACAAGTACAAAATTAATATGAAAAACGTTTTTTAAAGTGGTAGTTAAAAATGGAGGTATACTTTTCCAGTTGTTATGGAACTGTTAGTTCTACTGTTAGTAGAACTGTCTAAATGTGTCCTGCCTCTAGACTCAAATTGCCTTTCTATTTTTTTTGTTAAGAAAACCTGACTTTTGGCAAATAGTAAAATACAAGTTTCTGAAGCAGTTATGATAACTACATCATCTCTCTCACTTCTGAATCTCAGCTCTCCGTGCCTTCTGAGTTTTGTTTAGAAGCTCATGTTTGCTAATGCTACTACATGTTTAGGGTTGCGAATGTTGAGCTATAATGAAATGCTTTCTTGTGCAAACATAACATCAGTTTGAACAAGGCCTAAGAATGTGTGCAACTTCAAATCAAAGTCCTTGACCATATTAAAATGGCTACACAGCCGACACAACTTGATGATGGCCTCTGTCTCTATGTAGGAAACTGTCCCTTAAGGCTGGCAAATTGTGAGATTTTTATCCTGGAGCTTGTGTTTTCTTCATGTTTGTACCAACTTGCTTAGATTTTTATTTCTGTTAGCCATTCTGATTAATGTAACTTGAAGTTTGGGGGTTTTTCTTGTCACAGAATGATGTTCATTGTCCACTAGACATAGTAACTATAGACAATTAATTACCCTAATAAAGTCTGACTTCAGAATGTCAATAAAATACTGTACTGTTTCTGTAATTTAAGGTAGGTGCCTCAAAACCTTTGCAACAGTCTCTTTGTAGACAGAAGTAGTAGTCTAAAAACTTCAGTTACTAATTGTGTTCATTAGAGCTGACACAATTCTCTGTGACTAGCAGTTTTAGAGACTTAGTGCTTGAGGCCATCTTCCTTTAAATGATGATTTTTAATTGGAAGTCTTTGTAATAAGATTCCAAATTCATTCTTCTTCTGGAAAATTGCACTGTAGCTTTATTGGAAAAATGAAATTGCATGCTTGCTCTATTTTTATAGCATGAGGCACAGCATTGTGGTTGAAGAAAGGATTCTTGTATTTTTACAGCTTTATATGATTAGTTATAGCAGACTAGAGTACTACTTTGTAATGTTCAAGTGATAAAACCTGTCCTGATAGTTTTAACAAATTCTGACCATCTTTTTTGCTCAGGAAAAAAAGTTTAGAAGCTTAAACAACTGTCACTAATTGCCTTATTGGAACTTTATATTATAAATACTATAAATGTCTTAATTGGTGTAAATATTACTTTAATATTCAGGTGTTTGATAAGAATTTTCTTTTCTTGTAGATATGTTGAAGGTGTCTGGAAGATCATCTGGTCTTCTGGGTTTAGTGTTAGTGAGACAGAAAAGGGGACTCAAAGCAATGTGTCATAAAGAACAATCAAAACCAAAGATTAGAAGTATGTTTTATTGAATTTTCAGGGTGGTCACATGAAAAACAAGTCTATAAATTCTAAGGCATGATTATGTGTCTTCTAAAATACCAATCTTGAAGGTAATTTCAAACAGTTTAGATGGATCTAGTGTACTGAATTATTGTAAATGTTTCCATTCTATTGTATTTTTCTCAGCAGCTTCTGAATCTGGTATATTTGTTAAAATAGAAATCCTATTCTTGCTGGGAATGAGGAAGTTATGATCTGTGTATTTATGGATATATGAGTCTGTGGTCCTGTGCTTCCCTGACACTATTTTGCTGCTGTTTTGCCGCTTCCCTTTAGTTGTATTTTGCCCATAACAAAGGATAGCTCTGTCGTGCTCTGTTAGTGTATTCTAATCTTCTACTGTTTGCAGAGTGGGGGGGGAATCCTCGAAAGTCCTACACACTAAACCACTATATTTTAATTTAGTTTTATTTTTAAAGGGGAAAAAAGGGATTTAGGAGTACACTTTTAATAATGTGAGACTAGAATTTCACATTTCATTCTTTTTCATTAGCATTTATAGGTAGAGCCTTCTCTTGTGTCTTGTAAAAGTTCATGGCACACATACTGAGTTCATATCTCGGTTGTTCACGCAGTCTTTTCAGTTCCAGCTGAACAAATAGTGCCTGTTGTGTCAGAAGGTTCTTATACTGCTCTGTTTTTCTAAGATATCAGGGTTTGCTCTAACCCAAAATATTCAGGTTTTTTTGTTGTTGTTCTACCACTTCCATTTGCTGCAAATGGGAGTGTACAGTTTTCATTAATTAAGCTTTTTTTGGTATAGCATACTACTTGCAATGCTGAGATAATGAGATAAGACAATTTATAGTTTTTAAAGTAATTTATCATTGGCTAGTACTATATTGATTAACTTATTTCAAATATATTTCAACTATGGCTTTTAGGTGAAAGAAAACAGACACTGCACAATTCTTCAGTTAGGAATCATTTTAAAAACTGGGTGTAAGAGATTTCATTATGGTTTTCATGGTTTCACAAAGCTGTTACAATTGCATAGTGTTTTAAAAACTGTAGCAGGCCAATTGGTACAGTTAAGCTGTTGAAACGAAATAAATTCATATTAACAAAATTAGCTTCAGGAAAATAGCAAAAAGCCTTGCACGCAGAAAGAAAGACGACAGCAGCCATGTTTCTAGAGGAACCAAAGACCCAAAGAATCCAAACACCAGGCCCAGCTATCCAGAAGTTCTGTTTCCATGTCTAAATACTTTTTCTAAATTTAAAAAAAAATCCCAAACAAACAAACAAAAGAATTCTGGGGTAGAGGAGATTGCAGTGAATTACTTTTTTTTTTTTTTTTTTTTTGCAGGCTAAGGGATTTTGTTTATGTTAGATAGAAGATGGGGATAGAGAGCATTTGCAGAGCTTCAGTTGATTGAAAATGAGTTTTATCTAATAAATGCTTAGCCAAATGAGACTTCTTGTGTAGGTAGCTATCTGCTGTTATCTACATGGACTCTTGGATCCAGATGTACCGCTGGTATGAATTGGCAGGTTCATTAGCGTGTATTGATCTCTGCAGCTTACACTGGCTGCAGATCTTTCTCTTTAGGAGAAAAGGACTTTATTACTGGATTTGTAGTTTTTTGAAGGGAGCATCTTGGTATATAATGTGCACTTTGGCTTGGTTTCAGACTCTTGCATGATGTGTAGCTGTGATAGCAGGAAGCTGCCTGTGTTTGGGCCCTTTCAAATAGGCTGCAGCTCAGGATGAAAAATTAACTCGTCATATGTTTACCTCACTCATGGGTTGTGTGGTGCTTGTTTGGTTTTCATTTTCTTTTTAATGAGATGGTCTTTTTTGGTTCCAGGTGGTTTCCTGGAATAATTTTCAGCCTGTTGTTCTTGCTCTAATACGTAAAGGATGTTGATTTGGACTGAAAGTAGGAAGGGTTTCATGGGTGTTTCTGCTTTGTCCCTCACAATGAAAACTGGGAAAACCTCATAAAAGACAGCAGTGATAAGGCAGAAGGTGAATGCTCGCTATATCATGCATTTTGCAGCCCTTAATGATACGGTACTGTATTTTTCTTCGTAGCTGTAAATGAGGATGTGAAAACAAGTTGTGGAGTCTCCTTCTCTGGAGACATTCAAAGCCCGCCTGGATGTGTTCCTGTGTGATCTGATCTAGGTGTTCCTGCTCCGGCAGGGGGATTGGACTAGATGATCGTTCGAGGTCCCTTCCAATCCCTGACATTCTGTGATTCTGTGAAGTCACTCTCTCCAGAGAACTGATTTCCTACGCTGTAGCTAATGCAAACCTACAGGGGTTTCTTGCATATGGAGAGTTTTGAGAGTTGCTCAAAGTTGCTAAAATCCCTTTGGAAGTAAACTTCAGAGGGGAGTTCGTCATAATTTTAGATACCTCTACTCAGGACATCTGTATCTAAATTAGTTGTTTAAGCTCTCTTCATAGCCCGTGGAGAAAGATAGCCACTTGTAAGGCACTGGTTCTCTGACTTAATTTAAATAGCTTGATACTGAAGATAGATTGGATATAGTTTTCCTTTTTGTTGTGTATGAAGGCATACTGAGGGATTTAAGGTAGGTGAGATGAATCTCACAGTGGGAGATGTTTATCTACATCAGATGCCAGAAGTATCTTGGAGAAGACAATTCTAACCTTCCTTTCTCCTTCAAAGTCTGATTGGTTTTCATCCCTTCTCCCCAGTTTTGCTTAAAACTTACGAGAAATGGATTTTTGAAGATACTAGTGAAAAATACTGCTGACTTTGTCTTTATCCATTTACATAGTTACTGCTCATGTATACTTAACTTTGCTTTCTTGCGTAGTCTCCCAGCATCTCTCATCCTTAACACAGAAGTACCTTATCTGCCACCATTTACACTGTCAGTGTTGCACTCATCTGACACCACTGTGATAAAAGGAAAGGCAAAACTTAGCCTCTGTGGGGAGTCTCTTATGCTCTCTCTGTGTTTTATGGAGTAAAATGGGGGAGGGGTAAGTTCAGAAAAATTCTGAATTTCCACTCGTGTGGCTTGGATCCATGGACAGCTTCTTTATCACACAGGTTGTCCAAATTTTAGTCAGTAAAAAAACAATTCTAAAACTTTAAGGTTAAACTCTTTTACTGTGTAGAAAGTATATTGTCTTCCCCTATCTCCTTTAACAGTCTAGACATAACGTATAGTAATTAGGAATGGGTCATAAATTTTTTTCAATTCTTCTTTTATTGTTTGTAACAGATGTCTGATTAAGGTATTTTTAATGAAAAATTGTTTTCACTGTTGTGGCAAAAACCTCAGTGATACTTTTAGTGTTCTAAAGAAAATGTAATCTCTGTCTAGCTAGAACCAGTTTTTTCTTGGCAGCAGGTAATTTTAGAAGAAAAATAGGAAG
Source organism: Pterocles orientalis (assembly GCA_011057875.1). Classification (NCBI taxonomy): domain Eukaryota; kingdom Metazoa; phylum Chordata; class Aves; order Pterocliformes; family Pteroclidae; genus Pterocles; species Pterocles orientalis. The sequence continues at coordinate 500,191 of WKFP01014850.1, read as the reverse complement.
AAATTAGATTGTATAAGTATTAAAATCAGAACTTTTTATCTATAATGTATCAAGTAGAAGTGTGAGTGTTTAGTTTATAGTGTAGCTGGTGGGTTTTTTCCCCCTATTATAAACTTGCTGGAAGCAGCTTGTTAGAGGAAGATTAGTTAGCCTTTAGTGAGTTAACACTAACGTTCTGCTGTATAAGGTACACAATTAAAATTTTAAGTTAACTTGCCAATATTTTTATTAAAAATTCTCAGCCAATTCCTACCCCCAAGAGAAGGAAAACAAAAGTTATTCAGAATGTGCTTCAGATGAACAATGAGACTGTTAGCGTTTCAGAAGTCAAAATAAGATCTTACCCACCTTGCAGGGTTCTTTCACATCACAAGAGTAGTGTAGAAGGATTTGAGGTACTTACTGTTATTTTACAGAAATTATTGTTTTTTCATTTAGTATTTCCTTGCATCTATACCATGTGGTTTGTGTAATTTTTTTCTTAATACTGATTAATGCCTTCAATAAACATTTTTTCCAATCGAGTCAAACAGAATAGAATATACTTGTAGATATATAGTAGAATATGTTTTAATTAATACATTATGTACTTCAAAATCTGTTTTTTTCGAAGCATGCAAAAATGTTTTTTGTTGTTATCTTTGAAGTATTATGTACCAATTCAGTATGGATTGCTACATAATGCTTGTTTTTAAGTCTTACATGAGGGTTTCGTAATGCAAACACACAAAATATTAAACTTTAATTACAGTAGGAGTTCTAATAACTACCAAAGTAGAGAGAAATATTTATCTAAGTTACTCAGAATGCTGTTGAGGCTTCTGCCACCACAGGTTTGTCAAATATCACATCTCCTTGCAGTTAGGACTGACGGGTTGGTCAGATCTTTTGTAGGTTTATCAGAGTAAATAATTTTCCAGTTTTTGTGGAAGAGACATGTCTGAAGTGTTTAGTTTTGCAACATCATTGCTAAGAAATGTTTTAATTCTGTGAAGAAATGTCAACTCTTGTAAGACTAGGCATGTTATATGGCAAGCCATTCAACACAGGAAATATATTTTAAAATTAATGGTTATTTTCTGTCTTTATATGGTAATTGATAAAGTACTTCCAGAGAATACTAAATCCTGTGGTTTTGTAAGTATTAGACACATTATGTTAAAAATAACTTTCATTGATGTAAAATGTGGGTATTGCCTTATAATAGGACCAGGTTTCAGACAGTACCTTTCTTGGAGATAAGTGGTGTCGAGACATGATTGCCGTGCAACGGTGGTTGTTGCAGCATGATTCCTTCTATGGCTAGAAACAGTCCCTTCTGTGATCTAGCAGGAATTTCAAGCCACTGAAGACATAGGCAGTCAAATGACTATCTTATAAATAGACCTCTGAAATGTTTATTGTGAAAACAGGAAATACTTTCAAGAAGATAAGCTTCATGGAATTTATTTAAAAGGGAAAATAATTACAAAAACTTAACTATCATTATTCATTCTTTAGAAGGGTAAGTGCTTTAGAAATGCCTCATAGAGAACAGTATTTTAAAAAGTAAATTTTCAAGTTTTTGAGCAATAGAAAATACTTAGTACCAAGCTAGTTCTTACAGCAGCACTCAATTTTGTTAATTCAGAAGACAGTGACTCAAAGGCATTTGTAAAAATTAAATTTATTTAAATTTTATTTCAGAGTTATTCAGTGGATATTTTCAGGAGGAAATTTGCTTTTAAACTTTAGATTAGATTCCTTGACTTCAAACACATCTCAGTTTTTTCTTTATACATCTTCCATTCCTTGCTAATAGCATTGCACTTTTCTACAATTTTGGAAAATCCTGGAAATCTGATCCGGGAATCATCAAAGCCACGGAAGAACAAAAGAAAAAGGTAAAGCCATGAAATATGTGAAAGCTGATCTTCAACAGCCTGCCACCAGTTGGTCAGAGTAGTTTGCTATTCAGTACATGAAATTTCAATAAATTGTTGTCTAAGAAAAAGTCTAAAATGTTGAAAAGTTTTCCTTTCACTTGTCATCCAGGTTTCTTTTTTTACATTTGGAACATATGTTCAAGTGCTTACTGGTCCAAAGTTAGGTTTAGGTCATTTTGAGTAACAAAATCGCAACTTAGATTTTCAAGATAAAAAAGTTTAAAAAGCAGTTGGGTGAAAATGAAAATGTGAAATTTCAGAGATTTGCCTTACTGAAAAAAATGACCCATTACAGGATAAGTGTTAGTTAATTTGATTCTAAAAAAAAAATAAAAATCCAGACTTTACTCTAGTTTTCCTTGTGTCTAAAAGTATTAGTGTTGTAGTTTTACACAACACCACTTGCTCTCCCTTCCCCCTCCGCCTTCCTGGGAATGGGGAAGAGAATTAAAGGGGTGAAGGGAAAAGAGACTTGTGGGTTGAGATAAGAGCAATTTAATAACTAAACTTCAATAAAGTTGATAATATATTAACAGTAATGTATACAAATATACAAATGAGTGATACACAGTAATGCTGCTCACGGCACAATGACCAAGGTTCAGCCCATTCCCGGCCAACAATCCTGGAGCAGGAAGAGTCCCAAAACCACAATCTCGGAATGGAGATATGAGCTTGAGTGTCTGAGATACCGAGAGCTGACTGAGAGAGGGGCAACCTGGAGTGAGACAACCCAGAGCAACAGAGACAACTTCCGGACAGAGCCTCATCTCTATACTGAGAATGATGTGCATGACATGGAGTAGACTATTGGCCAATTTGTGTCTCAATCCTAAATCTGAGGTTGAACCCCAGGCTAGTAATTGGGGCTGTGCTCCTTCCCAGCTTCTCCTGCACCTGCAGGCATTGGCATAGCAGAGAAGCTGAAAAGTCCTTCACTGTCCTGGCAGCAACTCTAAACATCAATGTTGTCTGCCTTCTTCCCAGCCCAAATCCAGAACATAGCCTCTCACTACCTACTATGAAGAAAGTTAACTGTCTCAGCTGAAACCAGGACAACTGGACTGACTGAGGTTAAAAATAATTAAAACCCCAGGCAGTCAGGGGTGGATTTTTTTAATTTTTGGTTAAATATTAGAGAAAATATGGATGATCTAAAGGTACTTTTCTAAGACTTTCTAACCCTGTTAGCATTTCTGATTTTTTTTTTTTTTGTTGAAGTACATTGTCCTCAGCAGCCAAACTCAGCATTGACTATTGCAAAATTATACAAGCAACAGAAACATTTTATTTGTTTATTTTTTGGCCAAGTTTCCCAGAAGCTCACATCCCAGCAGAAGTGAGTTTTGTGCTTCTACTTCATACTCATCTGTGGAAACACCTGTGTGGATCAAAATCTGATGCCTGGAATTAGGGCTTTATGTGGTGATAAATATATAATAGCCTTTAAAAGATGGTTGTGATAGGTTAAGTGATTTTTGCTTTCTCCAGTGGATTTTTACTGAGTTGATAGTCAGTGTGCAGATTTACTTTTGCAAATCCCCTTTTTGTTATTGCAAATTTGCCAAAGTAAGTTCCAGACTAAATTCTCTTCCTTCAACTGGACTGAATGAAGAGTCAGCAACTGCACTTTGGTTCAGATTCAGCAAATTGCACAAATATGCAGTTCATTTCATCTACTTGCTTACGTAGCTAAGTGTGGTTACAAAAGGCTTGCTGAACTCGACAGGACTTGTAACATGGAACTTCTTCAGTCAGATGCATATGGCTGTGAATGTTTTGGATGTCATACATTGCTGCTAACCAAATTGTGAAATGATCTGTTATCAGGGACATAAACCACTGTAGGGTACATGTCATACCTTTGTGCGGTGTACTGCTTCCTCATGTTTTTGTGATTTGTCTCCAAATGTTTTATATTGAGTTAGCCTTTAACTTTGGAAGAAGCAACCAAAAAAAGTTCTTTTAATTCCAGATGATCAAGTTAAGTATGTTTGGAAATATGTAACAAGCAAAGATTTCAGATGTTCATTCTTCCAACGTCATGCCCTTTCTTTTGTGTTACAAAACAACCCAAGTCACTCTTAAAATAAGTGAACAAATAATAAATAGACAATTCAAAATTTTCAGAATCAAATATTAATAGTTCAGAAGTACAGAAAATAGACCCAACGTTTACAAACCACAAAAATGTGGTTCTGACTTGAGTACTCCTGGGTCTCTATGCTATAATCTCTAAGGGGATGTATTTAAGTGTTTTATCTGCTCATGGTCAGTTCTGTTCTCCTCAGCATTGGTGTCTTGCTTGTGGACAATACTGAACTGCAGTGCTGAGCATCACAACACATACATTCTTTTTTGAGTCAGTCCTTTCATTAGCCGGTAGCATAGCGTATACTCCCACTGAAATTCTCAAAAATATATTAAGGTGTCAAAAACTACATCAACAGCAGTGAATTCATAGTAGATACATGTTGTTGGGTTCTTTGCTTTCTGTTTGGTTTGTTTACAAAAGTTACTCTTGTGAGGGAGGCTCTTTAATTTCAAGTCCTGTAGTGGGAAATGTTGTTAGAGCAGTTGAGGGATGGCAGAGGGGGATGAGAAGGGGAGGTAGAGTACTGAAGTTAGCAAGATGCAGGAGGGACATGAAAGGGCTCGTAATGGCAGTAGTTGTTTGGAGAGTGGATCTCAAGGGTTGCACTGGTGGAGGCAAGAGTACTGGGCCAATAGCAAATGGAAATCCAACAAGCAAGGAGAAAAAAGGATCAACTTTCAGAGCTTAGAAGTGTTACAAAACAGTAAAGATCGAACCTCTTTTACCAGAGATCAGCAGAGAAACCATTAAGATTTACCCCTGGACTGTTGACTGTAGCTTTTACTGATTACTTTGAGGAAAAGTTTTCGTAATTTTTCCTAACCAGTTATTAAGTGTAGTGTTTTGGAAGAAAACTTTTGTGGCTTCAGTCAAGATACCCACCTTAGTGGTCATCATCTAATTAAGGAAGTTTATGTTGCTATGGTGATAAAATAGTTGTAAAGACTATTTTATTGCTTCTGCAGTTAGAAACCACCTTGATGCGTAAGATACATGATTTGAAAGGGAGCAGTAGATTAATCTGTTTGCCATTAGGCTACTTACGCTGAGCAAATTCCTTCAGGTTCAAGGAAGGCTATTCTGGTAAAATATGTTTTCAGGATATTTTCCATATGTTGCAAATGTCATTTCAGACAATTTCAAATGAATTTCAGCTGCTGAATTTTAAAACTTGTTGGAAACCATTTAATGGAATTCTAGGTTTCTTCTGTACCAACAGTGAAGTGGATACTGAAGGAGTGTACGAAATTCAAAAAAGCTAATCATTTAGTGTGAAGGTATAGGCATGCTTTAACTGATACCTACTTCTGTGTATCACTTGACCCATAAGTATAGCGTTATCTGTAAGAGGTTTGGTTTGCATTATTTATTTTCTTTCTTGAAGCTTCAACATCTGAGGAGAGAGGTGAATATAGATTTAAAGGGTTTGATGGGATACCTCTGGAAAGAAAGTCTGATTTCTAGACTGGCTGATCCTGTTAGCTCGTTTTATTTGTGTTCCTGTTTGGAAATTCAGCTGCATTAATTTTAACAGGTTTAAAAACAGTTTAGTCAAACTGGTGCTAATCGCTGTGTAGATGTATCAAAATTAATATAAGCTGGTTTTTTCTCTAATTAAACCTAACTAGACTAGGAATAAGTATATGCTAAACTTAATTTAGAAGTAAATGTGCGTATTGGTTTAACAAAATAGGTTTAAAATCAGTTTCAGCTGAATTTAAGTTGTTTCTGTGTTTAGAAAGCACCTGAAATGAATAGAGTTTATAACCCTGGGGCGGAGAAGCAGCTGTGTTACAGTAGTTGTCAGCATTTATTCATATGCTAAACTAATTTTTTTTTTTTTTCAGACAATAGTAGAACTTGCAGAGACAGGAAGTCTGGACCTCAGTATATTCTGCAGTACCTGCTTGGTAGTGTATTTTTTTAATCAATTGCAGCACTGATTTTTTTTTTGTTTTTTTTAATGCTAGGCTAAAACTAGATGTTCCTGTACTGAACATATTTTTGGCTTTAATAGTGCAGTTTCAAGGGAAGGATTTATTTGTAATTCTTAATTTTAGGAGTGTTTTCAATAAAATAATATATATGTACACCAAAAACCCTGCATCAATAAGAGGAAAAAAAGTTATCATTGTGGAAATAACTTGCTAGTGTTGAAATCCAGCTATCCAATATATCTACCAAGATGGCTGGTTATAGACCTAACAAGTCATGAAAATCACAGGTGACATTCTACCACCTCTTTAACTCACAGTAAAATTATGTGGTGCTTCAATTATTTTTTTTTTCAAAAATCAGGTGTATTTCTCAATTTTGCAGTAATCAGGAGGTGGAAAAATAAAATCTTAATTTTTGTAAAGTTTGTCAAATTTTGAGCAAATACTTTTCTTAGGCTAGTTAATACTTCGTTTCACCACAAAAAATGTAAGGGGAAATAACTGCTTAAGGGGGGGAAAAAAGGAACCATAGGAAGTGTAATGTGGGGTTTTTTTAAGAAAGGTAACTTGTAAATATTAAATTATCAAGGTTATCAGTGTAACACTGTAATGCTCTGACCTATGGAGAACATGAATGATGTTAATATTCCCAAAATTGAATCTGGAAAATGACGTACAGATGCAACACCTTAAAAATGACGTGTATATATACATACATATCTCAAAACACTTAATATTAGTTCTTTCATTGCCATTTTCTGTTTCTGTCAAAACATAACCTTTTTAAAAAAATCGTTGTGAGTACTTTAGCATTCCAAGTTCCACTGAGTTTCATTTGTTGAATCCTGTTCCTGTCTTTAGAAAATAAGCTGGAACACTTTACGCTAGAGTTGAGCTGTGAATGATACTGACAGAGTCGTGGAACTCAAACTCATTCTGTACTTTCATTGTTAAAAGCTGAAATGAAACTGGTTGCTATACGAAGCTCAGTAGCTGGAGGAGATAGGAGAACTTTGAATGAAAAAAAAAAAAGAAAAAAATCCTAGAATCCAAATACATAGATGTTTGTATTAAATAGTATACAGATTAACCTTAGTAGCTAAGATTGCTTTAAAAATTAGCATTAAGTTTGAAGTTCTTTAAGAGGTTAACAATAGAAAATTAAATTGCATTTGAATTGAGGAGGTTTTCTATAAAACTATGTCAGGGTTTTTTTGTTATTGTTGTTAATAACAACTACAGATACGGAAGCCAGTGAGGTCCAAACATTGTGGTGTATGCAATCGATGTATAGCGAAGTTTGATCACCATTGCCCATGGGTGGGTAACTGTGTAGGTGAGTAACTTGCTGAAATATTATATTGTCATAATAGATAAGAAGGTAAAAGCTTCTGAAATCAACCCTGTACGTTGTGCAGGGCTTTGTCTGTTCTTGTTTCATGGTGAAAGTTACTTGGCTTCTGCCAAAATCTGAGAAAAACTGTTGAGGACTTTTGATAAAAGAAAAGGCATTTTCATACTGAGCTCATTTTTTTCCTACATGTTATTCTCCGCTTTATTCTCATTTGTATTGCCTATTATATACCCATCCTCAAAATTGTTTTGTATCTAATTCTGTTTCCTACTATTTTGTATCTAATTCTGTTTTTTTACTAACATAAACTCTAGTAGTTAAAAGATGCAAAGCTTAAGTGCGTTTTCACTGTCCACAGAAAAGGTATGTACTGATTTTACAACCAACTAATTTAAAGGGAAACTATACATATTCAAAAAGAAGTTAGATACAGAATTACTTCCTGTTGAGGTATTCTCCTCTTTTTGACCCCACAGGTAGTCATTTATTCTCCCCAGTGATGATGAAAGAAACAGATAAGAGAACAGGAGTAAAGTGTCTAAATGCCACTTTTCCCCGTTTTATTTTTTGAAAGACTTATTTGAAAGCCATTATTATGAAGGGAGCACTGAAAACTTCACAGCTAGGAATTGAGTGCAGCTTTTTTTTTTTTTTAGGACGCAAGAAGAAGTAAGTTTAATCATGGTGAAGAATTAGGACCTGGATTCATTGACATCTGACAGCAAATAAATGCTTAATTGTAGTCCTTACAAATATATATAATAATGGATAGTCACCATAGTTTGGTCTTATGATCAAGAATAAAATAGTCAATGCTGGCATCTGAATTGTAGTAGAGTATCACTGAAGTTTCAATGAGATGGGCTTATATCGCTCCCTTCTACTTTGCATTTCCTACTGGTGTTCCTACCTGAGTTACTTTTTATTTGTATTTTAGATGTATTACAATGAAGAACTCAGAAATTTTTAATTAAAAAAGGCAAGGGGGCATAGGCTTAGGTTTTAGAGAGTGTTCAGTGACTGTTTTGCAAGAGGGCTGAGAAGTACTTGTCAATGGGACAGAAAAATCCAGTGTTTTAATCAGTATAAAAGCATAAAAAACAGCTGGGGGATGAAAGAACCTTAGTTTGTATGTAATAAGAGAAGATGGGATTAAGCTAGGTGGAGGAAATGTTTTTTTAAAAACGATGGTAATGGAAAAGTAGAACCCGCCTAGTGGTCTTTTCCAGATGGAGATAACTGGAGGTAAAAGTAGACATTAGGATGCTTGAAAGTATCCTGGGAAAAAAAGCATTAGAAATCACACCATGGGAACAACAGCCCTGAACTGGAGGGAGTGATGGCCTAGATGACCTTATATGGCTTTTCTGCCTCTCTCAGATTGGTACATGGTGACTGAGCATAGGATTGCGGAACAGAATCCATTTTTAAAACAGCATTCATGGTATGTTTGCCAAAAAAGGAAACATGAATCACGCCTTTCTGGAAAGGTGGAATTTGGAAATGTTTATGTAGTCTTCCTTTAACACATTCAAAAGGATAAGAATTTTACTGAAGGCTGAGAAATATTGTAAGAGTGTGCACAATCACTCCTAAATAAAACCTTTGGGGATAAAACTTGCCACATAAAGAGACAGAGAGAGAATATTTTTACCACTCTGAAGAGGTTAACAAAAAGTGCAGACTATTTGAAAAATAAGTAAATTGGCAATTGGGGCAAATTATTTTCATCGTACCTGCAAAAGTACAGTGAGCAAGCCTCTAAAGGTGATTATACCTGTATTTAAAAAGGAGTATCAAGATGGCATTATGTTTTTTACAGTTATGAAATATATATAAATGAAAAATAACAGATTTTATTAAACTTGCAGTTAAATTTCAAACACAAACTGCAGACTCGCAACAAATTTAGTTTTCCAGTAATAGCATGAAAGAAGCTAGAGACAAATTTTGAACTGTTAGGTCACCTGGGTTATGCTGACATACTGACTTACTGTTCTGATAGCAGACTCAGAAGGTAGGTCTTGTGTATATGAGAAATTATTTTATGGTTTAGAATAATCCCTCCATAACGATTCTTCTCCAAGGGGCTAAAATTAGGAAAAAATAAGAAAACATCTAAATCATGCAATATTACTCCATTGGTAAAAAATCACTTATCTTTATCATATGTTATTACTTATGTATTATATATGTATTATAGAATCAGAATCATAGAATGGTTTGGGTTGGAAGGGACCTTAAAGATCATCAAGTTCCAACCCCCCTGCCATGGGCAGGGACACCCTCCACTAGACCAGGTTGCTCAAAGCCTCATCCAGCCTGGCCTTGAACCTCTCCAGGGATGGGGCATCCACAGCTTCTCTGGACAACCTGTTCCAGTGCCTTACCACCCTCACAGTGAAAAATTTCTTCCTAATGTCTAAATCTACCCTCTTTCAGTTTATGATTGTTACCCCTTGTCCTCTCACTACACTCCCCATCTCTCCTGTAGGCCCCCTTCAGGTACTGGAAGGCTGCTATTAAGTCTCCTCAGAGCCTTCTCTTCTCCAGGCTGAACACAGTACTCCAGGTGGGGTCTCACGAGAGCGGAGTGGAGGGGGAGAATCTTCTTCTTCGACCTGCTGGTCACACTTCTTTTGATGCAGCCCAGGACACGGTTGGCTTTCTGGGCTGCAAGCGCACACTGCCGGCTCATGTTGAGCTTCTCATCCACCAATACCCCCAAGTCCTTCTCCTCAGAGCTGCTCTCTATTCCTTCTCCGCCCAGCCTGTAGTTGTGCTTGGGATTGGCTCGACCCACGTGCAGAACCTTGCACTTGACTTTGTTAAATTTCATGAGGTTTGCATGGGCCCACCTCTCCAGCCTGTCAAGGTCCCTCTGGATGGCATCCCTTCCCTCCAGCGTGTCCACCACACCACACAGCTTGGTGTCATTGGCAAACTTGCTGAGGGTGCACTCGATCCCACTGTCCATGTCTCTAACAAAGATGTTAAACCACACTGGTCCCAGTACTGACCCCTGCGGAACTCCACTTGTCACCGGTCTCCACTTGGACATGGAGCCATTGACCACCACTCTTTCAGTGTGGCTGTGTAGCCAACAAATTATATAAGCACAACCATATAAAAGAAATTATCAACAATTCTTACAGCATTGTTTTGACTGTGGAGGATAACTGACTGTGTTCAAGCTAGTCCAGGGTGAAACTGTAGAGAATTTTGCTGTGTTTTGCCCAATATTCTTCAAGATACAGAAGAAAGGCAGTTGCTCCACTTCCTTTTTCCAAAGTCTTTTTTTAACAGTGACCAAAACTACAGGTATATTTTTACCAAATACAGGTGGATTTCCTGTTAAGTAGAATTTGTTTTAGTATCATTGAAGATGCCGCTGAAAGGAGCGTTTCATCAGATGCTTCTCAGATGAACTTCTACATCACTGTTTAACTTTTGTTTTTTTAAAAATGTCTTTTTATGAAACTGAACAGTTAGGAAATTTAAAATGCAAATGAAAGTGATACCTTAGGGACATTCCCAACACTGTTTCTCATATGCTCTTTGGTGACTGAAGGCAATGTTACAAGATATTTTGTGTCTGAAGGAGCTTGTTTGATTTTCAAGGAAATGGCTTGTGTTTAGTCTAGCTTGTGTTGTGTGTGTAGTTTTCCTCATCTCTTATTTATATAGTATTTCAGTTCACTTGCTCAAAGCACTTGATTATTTTCTGCCTCCAGAGGATGCTCTTGTTTTAGCAGGCAAAACATTTGACATAATGAAGAAGTAAATGCTGTGCTGGTAGACGATGACAGCCAAATCTTTTGTAGCCCATTATCATCTCTGTGGGTTTAGTTTACAGCCTAGAGCTGTTGGAAGGTTGCAACAGTGGACATATTTTATAAACAGAAGGAAGGCTGAATACTTCAGAATTAAGATGTACTCACATAAAAGGCATCTTTTTAGCTCTATTAATGTTAAAAATAGATCAGTCTTTTAGTAGATGAATTTTCTTGCATTTAGATTCTGTCTTAAGCAGAATGGTTTTTATCCCATTCATTATTTTAGCCAGGTTGTTAGGCCTTGTCTGTTCAATTAAATGTATTTGTTTTACAAGTTCTGTTAGGCATTTTATTTTTAACTACCTTCATCAAGCAGGTTTAAAACTAAGTTGCGAGTTAGCTTGTTATAAAGGGAGGCTGTATATTTATTCATATTTCTTTTTGTTTTGAGAGAGTGAACTCTGCAGTTTGATTTTTTAATGGAATTTTAAAAATGTTTATTGATGTGAATTTCTGGCTGTTCTGTGCTCTGCAACAGCTGTCACCAACATTGTTCTAGATATTGTCTATCAGTTTTATTAGCAAATTAGAGAGGTTACAAATTAAATGCATTTGTGTGAATTGCAGCTGTAATGTGACAGAAATTTAAGAAAATAAAGCATTGCTTTGTTGTCTCAGAAGTAAAAAAAAATAAGATCATAAGTAAACCAGCTAATTTCACTGTCTTGAAGTTATATTGGCTTAGTATTGGAGAGTAATGTTTCTGTACACAGTAATAAGCAGTACTTCTAAGCAAGCCATTTATTCGGAAAGTGAAGTAATTTCATCCTTATTATTCTTGTGCAACTTTAGGAGCAGGGAACCATCGGTATTTTATGGGATACCTGTTCTTCCTGCTTTTTATGATCTGCTGGATGATTTATGGATGTATCTCTTGTGAGTAAATGTGTTTTTTTGGCTTTTTTAAAATTGCTTATAAGTACTTTGTTTATTTCCTGATGTGGATTTTTACAAATTTCTGCTTTATCTGAGTTTTGGGTATTTTTATTCTGGAATTGAACTGCATATTAATAATTGACTGTATTGGGTATTGGATGATGTTTTTCTTGTCCTAGATTTTTTCTTCATCACAGCCAAGTATGTGCGTATGTCATGTATTCAAGGAGTTGGGAAAGGAAGAGGGAGCAAGTAAAACTCTTTTAACACATTGTCGTTTTCTTATTTAAGACATTCTAATGTGGGCAGTATGTTGATGCACAGTAAACTTATATTAAATTTTCTGTATGGTTTTTGACACTTTCTTTTTTCTCTAGACTGGGGTTTCCACTGTGAGACAAGTTATGCAAAGGATGGATTTTGGACCTATATTACACAGATTGCTACCTGTTCTCCGTGGATGTTTTGGATGTTTCTAAACAGTGTTTTTCACTTCATGTGGGTGGCTGTGTTACTTATGTGTCAGATGTATCAGGTATGGAAGAACACTTAATTTGTAATGCTGAGTCTTGGGAGTGACATAAAAATGTCTGATAGTTCTGTCATTTACATTTTAGTGTTCATTGTGCCAGACCAAGTGTTCAGTCTCTCAGCCATGCTGGAGGAGGCAGGCATCATTCACTTGTCATTCACTTATGCTTTTTTTTTGTTGTTTTACAAGAGGTTAAAATACCTACCTCCCACTTTGCATTCTCAGGATGACAAAAAGCAAAACAGACCAGAGAAAGGCAATAAAGACTAACAGAGGATAAGATCTGTGGGTCGAACTTAGAATAATCCAGTATGTCATTAACAGAAAGAGGGTGGTAATTTCAAAGGGGATGTAATAATTTCTTACACTGCTTCAGTGTGATTTGTGATCACACTACTGTACTGTAATCTGACCAAACCCAAGTTTTTCTTTATCCTTTTTAAAGAAAGACAAGTCATACTGAAAGCCTTTCTATATGACTTGAAAGTCTTTCAGCATGATTTGTCATTGACAAACTGTGAGACTTATGAATTTAATCTTTCCAGAGGTCCTGGAAATAAAAATGATCCTCTAAGGCGTAGATAAAACTTTTTAGGAAATTTAAGTTTTGTCCTCCTTTCTTTACAATATTCATCATTTACAGCATACATCAATTTCAAAATCTTGTATGTGTGAGTGAGACTCATTGAGTCTTTTGGAGGTCTTTCCTGCCCAAGACAAATGAGCAGAGGAAGTACCTGTATTTGAGGTGGCTTTCAAAGCAGTCTAACCCACCAGACTTCTATAGCAGAATAAGCATGTAACTTTCCGGAGGTCCTTCCATCATACTTCTATCATGATCCGTTAAGTTCCCCATTGAGGATTCCTGTTAATACAGTCGGTGTACAGATGAATCTTTGAATGATGTCACTTGGAAAAATACATCTCATAGTATTTTGTATCATTAGTGTAATTAAGCAAAATAATTCTAGCATTTTACTTTTTCACTAATCCAGGAAAAATAAAAACTGAACACACAGTCATATTACTGAATTTCCTAAGAGTTTTACTCATCGAAAATGTAGGATTGTTCTTGACAAATCTCTCTGGAGTTTGACATAATGATGGAATTGATAAATATATTCTCTAATTTGCTGCTTCTGGTTTGCAACTGCACAGCCCCTAGTCTTGCTGGTTTTTTTATTTTCTTTCTCTCTCCATTATGAAGTTTGGAATTGTCCTTGTTATTGAACTGGCCAGGCTTATTGCCAAAACACTACCTACTATCTTAGAAAAATAATTTAAAACCTTTACTTCCTACTTCAAAAGTTGGCCATTGACAGCCCATCTATGTACGTAGACATAAAACTTTACTGGGTCTCATGGAGGCAAAGAAAATGCCTGAGATGTTAAGTACATCCAAAGGAGGCAAGCCAGTCCAAACTTACTTCCTCAATGTTACTGCTTTTGTAACATGCAACAAAGTTGACTTTCTATATTTCACCAGGAATTACAAGATTTTATCTTTCTGTAGTATAAGGCTGCTCAGGGAGTTCTCACATTTCTGTTTCCAGTTACATCACATTGCAGTAAACTCCAGTTTTACGTAAGATACCCTTTTAGGATAATGTAGTTGGAAAGCTGTTATGGAAAATTGTAGCACTTGGGCCAAATGATCCTGTAAAAAGGAAAAAACACAAGCAACAACAGCAAAAAAGCCCCACTTTTTTTCTAGTGATCTCTCTGTCTTGTGGATAGAAAAGTTATGTTACAGCAACAAATTTATAAATGGGTAAAAATACATTACTGGAGTTGTAAGCAGAACATCAAGAGCAAAAGAAAGTGGTTCAAATACTGTGTAAAGTAACTCCTGAATCTTGTACACTTCAGCTGACAATATAGCAAAGGCATCTCTTTATTATGAGCTAAGAAGTCACAGTTTATTCAGTGATCATGATTTACTTCTGATCTCTTTCAAAATTAAACCTTTTGCACAATGTGGTGCAGCTGTTGTATGGTGGTTTATGTTGGGACCTCATAATTTCCCCAGACAAAAATTCCTTCTTCAAAAGAAGGAATATAAAACAGTAAATTCTGTCCTTGTTTTTCAGTCTGGTTCATGCTGTGCTTGTTTGCCTGTTTTTACATGAGCTAAATTGTGTGGTCTTTTTCCTGTCTTCAGATTTCTTGCTTAGGTATCACTACAAATGAAAGAATGAATGCAAGAAGATACAAGCACTTTAAAGTTACAACCACATCTATTGAAAGCCCATTCAAGTAAGTTTTAAAGTGTAAACATATTTCTCATTTGTGTAGCCTTGCATACGTTTGAATTGTTCAGCTTGTTGAAACAAAACATACCTAAATACATTTATTTTCACTCTACTTGGAATGCTGAATCTGTCAACTATTTTTACAGTAACACATTTTGTTCAGTCAAAGGAAATTGTTTTGTAGTGATGCTAGACAGGGATGCATAAACACAGAAAATAACACTTTCCATCAGTGGTTGTGTTATGCTGAGGAGTTTATGGGGAAATAAATACCCTCTTTATAAATCAGATGCCGAAACCAGAGGTAGTTGCTTATTTCGTGGTGTCAGTGTTGACCTGGATCTTCACTTCCGCACCAGGCAGTCACTTCACCTGATTGATATTTAATTTGCTGTTGAATTTGCTCTGTGCAGTAGCTCCCTTTGCTCTCTTTACTGTGCGGGCAGCACTTCCTGCTCAGGAAGAAGAGCATATGGGCAAAGCTATCTGTGAGGAAGGAAGCAGGATGTCCCAGGAACTGGTGTGAGTGTTGCATGGGTGAGACAGGGGCTTTTGGGTATCAGTAAGTGAAGAGTCGTTTGGGATTCTGGCTTCTGTAGTGGTGAGGGTGCAAGCTGAGAGAGGGGCTCAGGTATGATATAGCACTGGGGTGGGAATGTGGCAGCATGGAGCAGCTTGTGGAACCAAAGCAGGAAATAAATGAAAGCATGAAACTGCAGTATTGGTGGGTTGAGGGCATGTTACAAAAGGAGCAGAGGAAGGATAGAAGCATGTTTCATCCTGCTGCATATTCTGTGTCTCCTGTGGGAGTTGCTGCTATTTCAGGTGACACCCAGGGAAACAGGAGATAGCTGTTGTTGTTACAGTTTGATTTTTTTGCTAGAAGAGAAATTTGTGTGATCTTTTTTTAATGTCTCTCCATACAAAACTTTTCGTGAGAAGCAGACAAGCATCTCTGAATAGTCACAGTCTTCCTACAGATTAGATTGTAACAAAACCAGATAATTATTTTGCCTGAAGAACACAGGGTGGTGCACAGGGTAGGAAAAAAATACTGGTTTTATCCTCAAATTAATGTCACATTCACAAACTCTTGTAATTGAAATAGCTGCTATTGTAAAAATGACTCCTGAAAATAACACCAGATGTCTAAAATAACTGACTTGGCATCACTTGTCAGATGAAGCATTGACATCATAGTTGTCATCTCCTTGTTGCTTAGATCTCTTCTTGCATATATCATAGCATGACCTTCTCTTCCAGAAAACTGATCTGTTCAGACCATGTGTAATTAAGTTAAAAAAACCACATGTTGGAATTCTGATGTAGGTATCTTAAATATTTGACAAGTAATTGATTCAACAGCAGAAAGCACTTGAATAGTTCATTTAATTCAGATAATGCTTGCTTAATTTTGTGTTGTCTAGGGACTTAATTGATCTTAGACCTGCAGCTGGTGAACCAGTATGTACGACAGATATAGTTATTAATAAAAATGGAAATTATTCTAGGAAGACATTCACTTCACACTGTTTTGTCTTGCATCCATCTGTACAACGCAGCTTTCCTCTTAGGGAGGGATCTGAATTACCATGCTATGCTACATAATGGTGCACTGTCAATAACATATTACAATTCCCCATACAGTTTCTTCCACAGTAGATAGTGGCAGAAAGTTAGTGTCTTGGTTGTGCCCAAGGATCAAACATCACCAGTCTGGTGATTACTTCTTATTTTTCAGGACAGCAAGCACTAAGTGAATTCTGAATTGAATTGGTTTTGTACAGTTAGGAGCTTAAAGGGTGAAGAACTGAATTTGTAGGTAGACAAAAAAGTTGTACTTTGTTAGATGAGCTATGATATTGCTTACTAACATGTATTTTTGTTTTGTTTGTAGCCATGGATGTATAAGGAACATTATAGACTTCTTTGAATTCAGATGCTGTGGTATTTTTCGGCCTGTTATTGTGGACTGGACAAGGCAGTATACAATAGAATATGACCAAACTTCAGGATCAGGCTACCAGCTAGTGTAGCACCACCTTCATCCTGTGAGCATATCATATCTGAGTGGTGCCTGAAAATTTTTCTCTCTCTCAAATCCGCATCCCTTGAAGAGTAGCATGCTATGTGTAGGGCTGATGATGAATCTTAAGGTACCTTCTCTTCATCAGAATTTTGTTAACCGAAGTAAAAATGGACAGAATAAACTGCCAAAACCTGATAAGGAAGAGGAGGAAGATCAAAAAGGGATTTTAACAGTTCTTAACATGAGAATTATTTGCAGCAGCATATTCACAGTATTTGTTGTTGGGTTTTTTATTTAAGGTCTTTCACAGTGGAGCATGAGATTATTGAAGTATTGACAAAAGTAGTTATGTCATGCTGAGCAGAAAAATCTCTTTTCCAATACAAATAATTCCACTGAAACAAGAATCTAGAATGTAAAACTAAATTTCATGATGCAGAGTTCACTTATCGCTGTGTTGTAGTTCCTGTAATGTGATTTTTTTAATACAGATTTTCTGTAGTATTATGTACATTGAAAAATGTGCTTTTTGATAACTGTTATAAACATCATGTGGTGGAAATCCCCTGTAATGTGTTAAGTTATAGCAGTAGGGCACGTCAGATAATATTGAGAAAAAATACGTTGCCCACATTTTTTTGGTGATTGTTTTTGCCATGAATTAGTGGTACAACTAAATACTTTTAATAACCCTGTTCTGCAGTTATATAGTCTGAAATAAACAATTGCACAAATAAGGAAAGCTCTTCTGTCAAAGTTAAAGCCCTGCTTACATGCATGATACACCTGTAAAACTAGATTACAGTATATAATGTTCAGGAAAAAATTGGGAAAAAATCGTTATCTTTGAAATAATTGTATAAGCAACTTAAAGTATCAGTGTTTCAATATTAGGTTTGATCCTCATACAGTACGGTGTAGTGTCATTGGAGACATGTTGGAAGAGAAATTGCATGGGGGAAGCCACAGATGTGAAAGCAAAAATCTCAGTTGTAACAAGACAAGATAGTTTTAAATTGAATGTAATTGCAGAAGAAGAACACCAAGTTGTCTGAAATGCTTATTTTGTTTGGATGTAAAATAATGGAAAACAACTTAAAAAAAATACCCACAACAACGTGCGCACACAGAAAATGTAATGCAGCGTTCTGAAGATGGTGGTGTATTGGCATGTGGAAATCTCCCTTAATTTCTTTTTTTAAGTTCTCATGCTACAGATGTGTTTGGAAGGTAAGGAATGATCTGAAATTGCATTCCAAAGGGGCTTTTCTTGAATGTGATGCACTGATTTTTGTCATGGTGTTTTCATATACTCCTAGTGAGTTGTTCACTGCTTCCGTAACTATTGTTTACAGAGAGACTGAGAATCAGGTTAGTTCTCTTCTAAGTGCTGTAGCAACCCAGTGGTTCCAGAAACCTGTGAGGGGAGTTTGGGGAGGGACCTGAAAGCAGATGTCTGAGACCAGTGTAAAGAATGTGTATCTGTATATAAATAATTTATCAAATAGTTTTCTCTCTGTGAGTGTGTGTTTAGTGTATTTAAAGCTGCTCATTTTCATTTTATTCAACCAAAAAAAGTGTAGGAAGATATCTAACGAGCTTTTAGTGATGTTCAGTATTGCTGTTAATAGGCATTACACCCTGCAAATTCACTGCATGTTTGATGCTTGGCAAAATTAGCGTTTTCTGTAATATGCAGATTACAGGTAATAAAGCAGTCTAGTGGTATTCCCGGCCCTTGCCTTAGTAAGAGGAGCAGTGAAACTGTAAATAGTTGATGTTCAGTATTTGCAAGTAAACATTTTTTCTGTAGCTGTTCATTGATCTCAAGACACACACTCGACACACTCAAGACACCAGATATCAGGATTTACAGAAGTGCAGCATTAGAGTACTTGAATGTTTAATACTGGAAAAATCAACATCATCTTGGACACAGTTTTAATGGGAGAGGTTAGAGTGTAGGGGTGGTAAGAAGCTTTTGCTATTTTTGTCAGACAAAATTTGTAATCCTAATGAAGACACATTTGTTTCAGTGAAAACAGTTGACATCAGTTATTTATATTTGTTTCTAATAGAAAAAAGCATGAAGGCTTTACAATGTTCCTTATTTTAATCACCAGTGATGGTCTGCATATTTGTTCATATTTTTTCTTTCACATCTCTGTTGAGGGTCGGTTGACTTGAAGAACTTCAATCCACTTCAAATATCGCCTAGCACCAGAAGAGCAGTTCAGTACATGATACAAGTTTTGGTTTTAGTTGCCCAGTAGCATTAACTGCCATGAATTGTGTCTTGGAGTCCATGTCAAAGGTGTTTGCAAAAGAGGTGATCTTTGGTAGTATGTAGTGCGTTCTGCACAATTTACTTGTTAATAGCTCTCTGGTGACAGTTTTGTTGAGACCTGCAGAATTTGAGCAATAGTAGGTAGTTGTGAAAATTAACTTGCATATATGGGTTTGGGATGTATGAAGTTTCCAGTGCACAATGTGACTTGTCTTGAGTAACACTGAGTCATTTGGTGTGAAATCATAAAATCAAGCAGGGGGGAGCCAACTATGCAGCATTTTTCTGTCAAGTTATCAAACTTACAATTCACTTGTTGAACCAAAACTGCATTGCTTCTGAAACTTAAAAAAGCCAAGACCAACAGCAGATCAGACCAACTTAATCTCACATAGGTAGAATAAATGGGAATTTTGTCTTGGCCCTAAACATGTGCTGTTTCTTTGCAGGTTTCTGTATTCTTTGATGTCCATCAGGTTTGGGGTTTTTGTTTTTTTTGTTTTTTTTTTTTTCAATTAACGTGTAAAACAGCATCACTACATTTTAAGCTATGGATTTTTTTGTATATTCTTTATTTATAACTGTGCCAAGTATTATTTTAATACTGTCAAGATCTTGATGTATTACATTGTGAACAAAAAAAATCTGTAAAATGTTTAATAAATTAGCTCTCCTTACATAAATTAAATCTGTTAAATTTTGTAAGTTATTAATCAAATAAATATTGACTCTTAGATGCAGTGTTTGTCTTGACTTGGGATGTGATTTCATGGCTTTTCAGAAGCCATACCATGAGAAAATACTTGCTATCTTGCATCTTATTTTAGTAAAGTCTTTCTGGAAATATTTATGGGTGTCTTAAAGATAGCATGCACCCAATTCTGTGCTGATGTGAAATCCTGTGAACTACGACACTGGGTTTTGGTAAAGGACACCTTTGTACTACCAATTAGTGTTACCATTCACTGATTAGATACTCCTTTCTTTTGAGCAAAGCATGCTGGCAAGGTAATGTTTTTTAAGGGAGAATTCCATCTAGGGAATGTTTCGGGGGGCCAAATGCACGTATTTAATGACATTTGATGTATTCTAAAGGTAAACAAGACATCCGCACAGGGCTAGGGGGTACATGACCAAGATGTGTGATCCTAGGAGGCACTCCAGACCTTCATGCTCCTGGTCTGTGCTAAAGGTTACATTTTGAGTAGAAACAAGGTAACCATCCAAGTTGGAATTTAATTAGAATATATATAACCAGCAATATATACTGAAGTATAAGTCTAAGACTTAAGAGCACACCTAATAGGGAGAAAAAAGCCTCTTGTGTTTTCTGCTGGGTGTGGGTTCGATATTGACATTGAGAATTGTTGGTGCTCTTCTCCCCTTCCCCAAGCAATGGTTCTGGTGAGGCTGGGCCCAAGCTCGCCTCTGCTGACCACCCTTTGACTTGTCTGGTAAAGATCAGGGAAGGTACTTTCTTTTTTAAAAAAGACATTCTGTGCTGAAGATCTCCCTCAGATTTGCACTGCTCCATCAGCACAGCTGCTGCTCTTGGGAGGTATGGGTGGGCTCCTGAGGACTTGAAAGCTGGTTACTGAGTTTGTTTTACTTGGGAAGAAGCCTGCCCTCTGCACCCTCATTATGGCTTGATTAGAGCTCACTCCCTTGCACCTCCCATGAGCTGCCTTTTCAGTAAAATCAGATTTTTTTTGCTAGGAAAGCAATGTTTACTTGTGAATGCTTGCATTTGGATTTTATCCACCTTAGCCTACTGAATGGAGGTCAGTGAAAATTGCACTAATTCCAGGTTGAATTTATTTGCAGTGTCTTATAACCTTAGTGCCATATCTTATAAATTTAGTGGAATATTTACCAATTCAGTGCTTCCAATCCTACATACTATTTAAGATCTTGAGATCATGAAGTCAAAGTGCTTTAGAGAACCAGTCTCTCCTGGAATTAGGGCTCCAAACTGAGACTAACTCAAAGTATTGCTCCAGCCTGGGCTGAGCTTTTATTCATCAGTGCTTTGCTGCAGCTGAAAAGTTGACAGTAACCAAGTGAAAGCACTTCACCATAAAGTACTAATTTCTCTTGACAGGTATATTGTCTTTATGGTTACAAGTTTTCTTTTTTCCCCTCATTTCTTTGTTTTTCTGCTGTTAAATTAAATACATTGTTGGGATGTAGAGCAGTGTGGAGCTGTGAGTTATTGCTATGAGTCCCACCACGACATGAAAGGAAAGCCCTTGATTTTTAGCAGTTTAAATTGCTTCCAATCAATTGTACAGTTCATTTTCCCAAGAATTGAAAACTCTTTTTTTTTATAGGTAAATGAACAATGTTGTATATGCCTGTGTCTGTCAGCATAAATTGCACCTGCCAACTCTACTAATGTGGTGGGTTTAGATCCAGTACAGCAGCTACGTGAACTAGTGGCGAGCAGTTTCATCTGCTTGGTAGTATGTCAAGAGCGTTATTTTGGTTTCTGTCTGTCAAACAGTGCCACCCAGCATTTTACAATGCGGTTCCTGAGAAGAGGAAGCACTTCCATCAGCTAAAGAAAGAGGCTATAGAATGGGGATATTGTCATTGTTTTCATTGCCTTAGCTGCTGGGGCCCGGATACCATTTTGAAGTTAGAGCTGTCCTTGTTCAGGCTGGAAGAGGTGGAGGGGCTTAACCCTTCCTGCACAACTGTCAAGTTGGCTAAGGAGAAATGTGGGGTTTTTTGTTTGCTTGGTTGGTTTGGTTTTTTTAAGGAGAAAAGTATTAGGATGATCAGTATGAGTAGCAGGACCAAAGGTTTTTTGCCCCCATTTCCTGGGCTGTGCTGTTGCTTGCTGTCACACTCCCGCCCCAAATGTGTGCTGATTCTTCCTTATTGTTGTCTTTCTCTGTTGTAATCTTTCCTTCTCTGCAAGCTGTACAAGCTCTTGGCTCACATTTGAGCTGGCTGAGCTGGCTGGCTGTTCTTCCTCATATCCACATTGTTCCTTTGTAACTCATACAAAATGCTCTTTGTGTATTATTTTGACTAGTACGTATTTTTCTAATTAGGCTTTTGGCTTGCACTGCTTCACTACCTCAGACCAAGTCAGAGAGGTTGCTTGAAACTCTGCCTTAGACCATGCTGGCACCCTTGCTTACTATTTTATTGTAACATTCCCAGTCTTGGATGTGTCTCCGTAAATTCACTTCATGAAGGCTTCCCCCACCCCCCTGAGGTATCAGCCTGCTTCCTGAACCAGAAGGAGTTTCAAATCTCCATATTTTCTTTAACTCTCTTCTGCTGGGCATGCTGAGAGTCAAAACCGAACCTCCCCGCTCCAACCGAGAACACCACGGGGGTTGTAGCCACCAGGATGGAGCTTGTGCTTCCCCACAGCTGTGGTTGGCCTCTTGTGGAGCCCTTGCCATGTAAGGGATGGAAAGAAACTCCAACAGCCACCTGTTACCTGCTGGAGCTCAGGCATGCTCCCCTGAGGTACGATTTGTGCTTTTAAGAGGCATGCGGTCCCCTGTCTCTTGTGCCTCCTTCCTGTAGGTGAGCGCAAGCCCTAAAGCTTTGCAGAAGGAGCTTGGCAGAGGAGCTGGAGCACACTGGTGAGAGTCTGTTTCAGGTGCATAAGAAACTTAAACCCAGACTTAAAAAGAACACAACAAAGAATTAAGCTGTTCAAGCTGTTCATACTAAATACTGGTTACTGGCATAAAAATAGGGCAGCTTACCTCAAACTGGATGGTTATTTGCATCACAGTTTTAGGCTGAAGTACTTCATTCTCACATATTTGTGGTGGGCTGGTCCTGGATCTCCTGGTGAGGAGGTGGCTCCTCTTTGTTTGCGAAAAGTGCAGTTGCAGGTGCCATCACCTCAGCCTTGTAGGCTTATAGTGGGACCTGCTCCAGCCCCCCAAAAAAGCCAAGCTCTTCTGTGAGCTTTCCACTCAAGATCTCTCTAAAGCAAAAGCAATTGTCTTCTAATCGTAGACCTCTAGGAAGTGCTGCTAATAAAGTCACGTTTTAGCAGAGGTGCAAGAGAAAGTCCTGTGCACGGTAGCACCTCAATACCCCATACCAAAGCAGGTGCAACCCCACAACATATTACAGTGAAAAAGGTTTGTTTTCCTTTCACTAGAAACTCTGGTAGAGACCGACAACCATTTAGGCACACAGCTACTTATAATCTGACACTTCACAGCTGCACAGAGTGGTAGTTTAAGATTTCCTGCTTCTGTGCAGTGAGCAGCTAGTGGTGTGATAATGGTGTGATACTGGAGGAGAGTCATTCACCTCTGAAGACCATGACCAGTGTTATGTATGTCTAGCTTTCAGTGAACATTTGTAACAAGTCCCTCATCCTATCTCCACCTCTGAGCACCCTGACAACACTCCCCTTACTTATCTTTTTATTACTGACAAAGCATGTAACACTTGGGTTTAGGATGTATCAACGAGCAAAGCTTTATTGAACTGATACTCAGAATTGAAAGTGTTACAGTGTGATACACAAAGCAAGGAAAAAAAAGCAGTGCCTTTTTTAAAAACAAACGAAAAAATCATCTGCTGAATGTATGGCCCAAGCACTACAGTAACTAGTATCTGTTTCACAGTAGTTAGTAACATTTTGGAAACACTCTTGTTTCTTGTAGCAGGATCTCAGCAGAGCCAAAAGGCATTTTGAGCTGTGCCCCCTCACTGGGCATGAACGAGGGCACCTGCTCCTTGACCATACCCAAATCCCTTGGGGCCGAAGTTCTTTGCATAACAACCTGTAAGAAACATGAACGCGTAGTAGGTGAGGCTTCTGGTTTGTCAATCAGGAAAAGCAGTCTAGGCTAAGCCCCTCAGCTGCTTCCCATTAGTCACCAGAACAGCCCCATCAGAAGCAGCGCTCAAAATCATTTTGTGAAGCTGCGTAACTGCCATGACTGAGCTTGACAGCTGTGGCTGTTCAGTCAGCGTAGCTCCCAACCTTACTCTGTGAAAGCAAGTCATACTTCAGTTCTGGGGCTAGATATCTGTTAAGAGATATGTTGTCATCAAACCACTGTGTGGATCAAGTTTATATCCGTGATACCCCACAAGAAGGCGCGGCAGGATGGTAGCTCCTTTGTTTCCTTACTCCGATCTGCTCTCTGGTCCAGGCAGAGGACACAGGCTGCGCCTACATTATCAGAAATGTAGTGTTTTGCTTGAGGGAGATGTGAGCTACATCAGCAGCTTCAGTAATATTTATTTCATTTCTCAGCTCTATTCCTATGACTTATAGAGCATTTCCATCTTGACAGTAGCCTGAAAGTTTCTTATACTAGGAACACATTCAGCATCTGTCCTTGTAACACATTACCTTGAACCATAAACAAGTGATCTTTGTTTCTTTCCTCACCTTTACAATAGATTTCTCCCTCTTTTTCAGTTAGAGTTGTAGATTCTAGGCTTTTTCCACACTTGGCACATCGGAAGCAGTTTTTGTGCCAGGGCTAGGGGAAAAAAACCCAAACAACAAGCTAGTTTAAATACAAAGAATGCCTGAGTTTGTAAAAAAAAAAAAAAAAAAAAAAAAAAAAAAAAAGCGCGTTGCCTGCATCAATTTCATCTCAATCAATTCATTCATCATCAATTTAATTGCACCAGTCATCTATAAACAATACATCAGTGCAATACTGGTGCAATGAAAACCAGTTCAAGCGCACCAGTAGCAGACAAGAGCATCCGCATTTCTGAGTGGCCCAAAGCCCTGGATTCTGCACAGCTTTCTGGTCAGGGCAGCGTTTTGAAAGGTTTGGGCTTGCTCTAATCAATTCAGAGCAGATCTTGGCTCTCCATAGCAAGGCAGGCAGCTGGCAGACTGGCACACAGCTTTACACAGTATTTTCAGAGAACATCCCTTTTACTGCTGGAACTCAGCCTCCATCAGAAGATGCACACCACATGACTGTTCCCTCTTCTGCAGTGAGAGCGCTCCTGTAGTCTGCTTCAAGTCTGACATGAGACAATATTGAAGCTTCACCTCTGAAATCCAAGGTGAGCGCTCATCACCCTGCATTTCAAGTGATTTTTGTTCAGTGAAGTTGAAAAATAGATCAATATGATGATTTCCAATGCTAAGAAATGCAATTTTAAGGTAACTCTGCCCTGCAGTCAGTTCCCTACTGGAACACACACAACATGCCTTGCTCATTTTAAGAAGTCCAAGTCCACATAGCAGGTACAAAATGACATGCAGTTCCTTACCTTTCCAGCTCCTATTACTTTCTCTGCTGCATAAACGGAATCGCCACACCGAGAGCATTTCTCTGCCCCGCCGAATTTCTGAGCAAACTTGGAAGTGTTTGGATTTGTTGTGGGTCGGTGGGGAGAGGGTGTGCTGAAAGACATGGGGCATTTGTTGTCTTTACTCTCTTACTAAAAGACCTCTTGCTCTTCTTCACAACACTAACAGAGCAGCATCCACCACAGTACAGAATACAGTACTTTTGCAAAACTGCAGAGGTCAGTTACAGGCAAGGCTATCCAATTTCACTTGGTAATGGGGTGGGGGGAAACAAACGAGAAAGGCCATGCCTCAAAGGATAAGAAGATACTGTAAAAGTTAGTTTTCTGAAGAGCTTTTGCCTTTTCACTTCTCTAGAAGTGCTGAATTCTGTATCAGGACATGAGTTTATCAGATAGTAAACTACAAATAGTTCTTTGTCATTCCTGTTCACTGATCATAATCTGGAGCCTGAACTGATCCCTGAACCTCATGGACTGAGCTGTTTATCAGTTCTTGGCATGCTCTGGTTGGAGAGCATGCATCATATGAACATGTAGCAATAATTTGAGAACTTGCATGAAGCAAGTTGAGGCATAACTCAACTTCTTTCCACATGCCTTGCCTTATAGCAAGAACTTAATCAGACCAAGAACGTTTACTATTTAATAGGAGTTTTGGTTTTGTCTATAATTAAGCACAAATGGTTCTTCATTTGCCAGTTAAAAATTAATTATTCTTGTAGCCCCAGATTCTCAGCTCTCCGAATCCATTCCTGACAGAACTTGTCAAACATTTGCATTTGCAGCATATTTAGAAGAGTGGCCCAAGACCTTACAGTCACCTCCGAGGGCTTGTGCAGAGCCATCAGCAGCTTTGCAATGCAGTCCCCTATGGCTCAGTTCTTGCACCCTTGCTCATGCTAATTCCTGCTTGTATGGTGCCTACTTGCGTAGACATCAGTGAAAGCTTTGTGCACTCCAGGGTAACTGCCTTGCATTCAGTTATACTGGGGTGTTTTGCAGCATTCCTATTCCAGACAAAATGAATTAAACAAAATCCAGCCTGAAAACACTACTTACTGGAGGACAGGGGTCACATCCCCCCAACTCAGTTCACTCACCTCTCAGGCTTGATGCCTAGTCTCTCTCCCCTGTCCATGTTCAGTGTGCCTGCCCCTTGGCCATAGCCATATCCTTTCGGGCCATACTTTTTTCCATAGCAAGATTTGCAGTAAACTTCAGCATCATGAATTGCTACAGTTGTGCTGTCCAAGTTTTTCCGGCAGACCACTGGACGAAAAAAAAAGTTAAATTGCCTTAGGGGACCATTTCCATCAGCACATTGTAGTAAGCCAAAAATCAAGTGAGGAGTGATGTTATGGGTTTCCTTGTCCACAATTCTTCCCATTAGGCTGTGGAACTGCTAGATTAGAGGGGGCAGGTTATAGTTTGAATTAGTGAATTATGCTTAGCCCTATAAAGGGCTCTATTCCCTCCCACCTCTTCAGGACCGTGACATTTAAAGCCTGGAAACTTGCTGTGGTTTGATGAAAGAGGCTGCTCTGAAACCCAGATAGTGCAGTCAGCAGTTTCCCTTGACAGATGCCATACAGCACGAAGTTGAACAGTGCAGAAGAGCCTCTGTCCTGCCCTTTCAGCTGAGGTGGGGCAGGAAAAAACAAAAAAAAAAAAAAACCAAAAAAACCCATAACAAAACCACCTTCAAGGTTTTTGCCTTGCCTCTGTACAGGTTTGAGGCAGAGCTGGGAGTGTTTTACAGCTGTCATCAGAGGGGCTGTGCTTTTCTGGCATTCCTGCATTGTCCTTCAGAACAATGCAAGCACTCTGCTCAAGGTTTCAGTAGAAAGCAGAACTATTTCCTTCTTAAACTTTGTCTCCCAGCTGGCACGCTCCTTTCATCTGCAACAGTATTATGCCCATGATAAAGAAACTGGGGAGGGGAAAAAAGAAACCCAAAGAAAAAGCCTTATGAATTTTTTGTTTAAAAATAATTTTAAGGTCTTCAAAATAGAGGGTGACCTTTGCTTATGGCATTCATTAGCTCCAAGGTTCTTTTTATGAGACAAAAATATCCAATAAGTAAATCAACTAATGCATGTTTGTTAAGTCTCCAGACTTTAACCCCAACAGAACTATGCGCTAAGGAAAAGCAAATACTCAGACACACTAGAGCCATTGTTTGACTGTAAGTTCCAGGCTTCTTTTAATAGAAACTCCCATAAAAGGCTAAAAATGAGGCAGCCGAGACATCTAATCTTTTTTTTGTGATTGCTGTAAAGCTAAGGGGAAGGAGCATAGGTGCACCAAGGCTCACGTGCCAGCACAGTGCACTGACACTATGCTGCAGACTAACACCAAACAAGGTCAAGAGGACCAGTTGTAACTGAGGCTTATATAAAGCTCTGCCCATATGTATTAGACACCAGCCAGGGGGACAGAACAGTACCTCATGTTTGTAATAAGGTAAAATTCTCTGATTCAGACAGACAGGCTGTCTGTTTGCAAAGTAGGAGCCTCCGATTCACAGCAACTCTTTGTTCCCTTCATCTAATCTGAGGTCTTCTCAGCAGAGAAAGCGATTTTCAACGCCTCGCTGGGCTTGTTGGTTGGACTGGAAAATAATGCTTTGGGCTCCTTTCATCTGAAATAAACCACAGGCCCTCGTGCCAAGTAAGTCTAGGCTTTTGGCTGTGCTAAAGCATCGACAACTCGGCTGGGCTCAGGCACACTGGTGTCCCAGTCTGTGAGAGACTTCAGGGCAGGGCTTTGATAATTGTCCTTCAGCTGCTGCCAGCCCCAGGACCACCTGGAGAAGTCCAGCTGAGCCCAGATCAGTGCAAATGGGGCTCCACCATTGGGCTTTCTCCTCTGCATGATCAACACTTAAGCCAGGTTTCACAGAATCATGGAATGGTTTGGGTTGGAAGTGACCTTAAAGATCATCAAGTTCCAACCCCCCTGCCATGGGCAGGGACACCCTCCACTAGACCAGGTTGCTCAAAGCCTCATCCAGCCCGGCCTTGAACACCTCCAGGGATGGAGCATCCGCAGCTTCTCTGGGCAACCTGTTCCAGTGCCTACCACCCTCACAGTGAAAAATTTCTTCCTAAGATCCCCTAGACTCCCAAGGAGAAGGCTGGAAGTGGGGCAAACACAGGAGGCAAGCATGATATGCTCTGCTTTGGGAGCCACATTCCACCCCTCCCACCCTGGACAGGTAGGCCAGTATCTCTCCAGGAGACAAGCTCTCACTTGGGCACCACCAGCCCCAGGAATTTTTGCAGGGGAGCGGGAGGGGAATACTTACTGCAGAGGAAGCAGCACCGGTGGAAGCTCCTCCCATCGCACTGCACCTCCTCAGCATGGTAGACGGTGCGGCCACAAGCGCCGCATTTGTTGCCGCCTCCCCAGTTAGGCATGATGGCTCTGTGCACCCGGCGAGGCAGGAGGGGAGAAGGGGAGACATTTGTTAACCACAGCATCCTCCACCACCCCAGCTAAAGGACAGCCAGGGTTACAGGCTCCTTTAAACCAGGTCTGCGAAGTTTCTATATCTGAGTGCAAGCCTGTGATTTCACCAACTGTTTAAAAACGTGACCTTCTGCCACATGAGAAGTTTTTGTGATCAGATCAGCTTCTGAGCCCTTCAGATCCCAGACCAGACTTAAAGGCTTAGGCAGGCTCTCGACAGCTATTTGTAAAAGCAGATGGACTGGCAAGGGGAACAGAGGCTGCTGCTGAACAGCAAGAAAAACACAGACACGGTCTTCACGAGATGTGTCCTCCCGTCCCTGCCCAGGGTTTTGAAAATTACATAAATTGGATATGCATAAATTACAGTTTCATGCACAAGGACTTTACTGTACCATGAGCAAACGTCCCCCCCAGATGGATATAATTTCAGTTTCCACACTTCATTAACGCTGGGCCTCTCTGATGGAAGCAAACCAATTGTGCCAACAGCGGCATTTTGTTTTACTGTAGGGCCTACCATTTGGGATGCAGTACAAGCCAAGGTTCACCTCACAGGAGAGCCACTTATTAGGGCCATAGGGACATCCTGAACTCCTTCGAGATCATGCCTGGACTTCAAAGAACTTTAATGGGGATTATTTGCTAGAGACTCCACCTCTATTACATGAACTGTGCCTTTACCGGACAGGCATATGAACCAAACCTAACTGCTCAAGGAGCCACAGGTGCTTTAAAATAAAGACTCCCTCCCATGCGGGACTTGCAATGGACACCCAGAAGGCTAGCGAGGAGGGACAGGTACTATCACCCATCTTGTCAAACCGCAGCCTTGGGAACAGTCTCCTGCATCAAGCCAGAAGCAGCAACTGTCCCATCTCAAGCTGAGCTACCCCCTACCCAAGCTCCCCCACCCTGCTACCATCACCATCCCCAGCTCCCAGCCAGCTCAACTGGGAGCTCCTCCTGCTCCTCCCATTACCCATCCTGTGTTAAGGCACCAAAGCAGAGCACTTCCCACCACCTTCAGATTTTCTGGGGCTTTCCTCCTTCCCCCACCAGCGAGAGCTAACACAGCGTTTGTTGAAGGCTCATCTCTGTCATCACTGCACGGCCCATGCTTCACAGGCTTTGGTTGATGCTGGTTTGCTCCTCTGCAGCTCAACACCAGATGGGTGCCAGCAGCAGCCAGAGAGAGGGTTATCGACACCTTGAGCCTAACCCAGCAGAGCTGCTCAGGCCTCATCATCCTCTCCCCCCACACCACCCCTCCTCCCACTCCTTACTGACCCTTGTTTCAGGCAGGGTTTCTGGGCAAGGAGGACCATGGGCTTGCCCACTGGAAGCCCAGAGGGTATCTCCTGCCACCCCCACCCCACTAGCAGCATCATTCCTCCCAGCAGCACTGCGGTAAGGGCCAGCTGTCAGGGAGGGAGGCAGGGGAGGAAGGAAGGAATTTGTCAGGAGATTCTGACTTCTTTCGGCCCAACTCACCTTCAGTTACCCTTAGAAACTCTCCCATGTCAACCAGACAGGGAGAGGGGACATGCAACAGCATCCCCACGGAACACCCACAACCCGCTGCCTCCAGTCAGCTTTGCTGACCATCCCTCTGAGCCAGAAGCAAAGGGCTACCAAACTCCAGTTGTCCCCCTGTCCAGAGAAGAACTGGAAGCACCATCATGACACAGGGAGCCAGAGAGGCGCACTCTACTTCAAGATCCTCTTCCACTAAGGGCTCTCACTGACGCATGGAAAAGACCTTGGAGCAGTTCAAGGGGCCTCGCGCTCCCCAGGCCAGCTAGAGCAGGCTCACAAACCCCATCCCAGAGTAGCAGTTTTGGCTAAGCCTGAATCAAATGACCCATCTTGCTAGTACTCCTAAAACAAGCCTCCTGCCCGAGCAGCCTGACCAGTAACTGGTTCAGCAGTTTCAGGGATGTAGGAAAGGCTGTGTTGTTCCTGAGTAAGATACGCTGCCAAGTAGCTGCTACAAGACCTTTGTCTGAGACAAGCAGGCAGCCATTCATGGCATGTGGGAAAATAAGATTAGTTTATTAACCTAAATTGGGGCATCTTAGGTACATTTCTAACCAAAAGCTTAGGAAACTTCCTCAGAGTGGCTGAGGGGTGCCATTTGCACACTGACACTAATTACTGAGATATCCCTTTGTTTAATACTTCCACAGGATTAGCACCATTACTGCTCCATGGTTTAGCACGAATACCCTGACCGAGCTCATAAAATTAGTTTTATGACATTTCCCACTTTGCCTTTGTCATTCTTGGCACAACTGTAGAGTCTAAAAATTAAGATTCCGTTTCTTTTATTCAAGTGTTTGGCTGTGCTACCGCACAGCAGCTGACATCAATCATGGCAAAAAGCGTCCTTAGTTAAAGGGAATATAGGCTGCATAAAGCTTGGGATAAGGAATGCATGGACTGGAACAAAAAAAAAAAAATTCCTTTCCATTTCGTATGCTTTCCAAAATGTAAATGGTATTTGGTACAAGAACTGTTTCTGTCTTTTCCTTTCACCAGCCCCATGCTCGTGTTCTTTCACGCACTTACATGAGTCTAAATTATTTTAATAATTTTGTTAGCAAACAATTATTTAGTTTCCATGCACGCCACAGCTAAGGACCTGGATCAGGTTTGTCCCAGATTTGTCCCAGATTTCGCATGTAATATTGGGCAACATGGGGTGAAGCTCCACCCCTCCTTCCCAATGCAGACAAAGTATTAGACGATCTAGCAATGATAGGCTGACTCAAAACTTTCAGTAAGGGCTCTGGGTATCAAAAAGGAATTGAAGTCAGTACTTCAAGGTGACCTGGGTCTCTTCCACAGAAGACATTTCCATTTATCCTCCCCATAATGCTCCCATGACGGCTTGTGTGGGAAGAACAGCAATATTTAACCAGTTACGCAACACCGAGGGCTACCCTGAGGCAGCTGTGCCCAGAAGGCACCTAAGTGGAAAAGGGCTGATGACTTGAAGAAGCTCTGGACGTAGGACAGCAGCATACAAGCCTGTGCTCCTGCCCATGAGCCGCTCTCTTAGTGCCACCCTGGAGCATCGTGCTGCCCATGAGAGCTCCACAGGTAGCAGATCCAGACTTCCAATCCTGCGTTAAGCCATCCCTGCTCCCTCAAGACTTTTTGGCTAGTTCAGGCAGGTATTTTGGGAGCTCAAGAGCAGCAACTAAACACCCAGATGATCTCACTACAAGTACAAACAATTTTGACTTTTGAGTGCAGGTTTATTGGCAGCTACGGCTCTCTTAATAGGAAAATCCTGACTGCTGCTAAGCTTGTCCCCAGTCAAGAGCAGAGAACACGACTCAGATAGCGTTCTCCTGAATGCCAGCAACAAGCCCCAGCAGCTGCAAAGTCCTTTACAACTTGTTAACTGCAGGTTTAAATACAAGAAACCTAAACCAGCCCCGAGTCAGACACTGAGGAATTTCAGCCCAGCCAGTCACCCTGGATGGCTTTTTCAGCCACCCGTTGTGGAAGCAACCCCCCAGCACCAGCCAAACCCCGGCTCCCCGCGCCCATCCCGCCGACACCGGGCTGATTGCTGCCGCCCGGGCACCGCCGCCAGCCTGCTACGGGAGCGGGCCCTGCACCGGCGGCACCCCCAGCCCTCCTCCCGCCCCTCCGCCGCCAGGGTATCCCCCCGCAGCCCTCACAGCTGAGGCGGGACGGGCCCCGCAGCCGCCGCTTCGGGCGGGGGCAGCAGCGACCACCGCGCACCGCGGGACTGCCCCTGTCTGCGCGGGAGCTCTGCCGGCCCGCTCCGCTCCGCACCTACGCGCCCGCTGCCCGGCCCAACACTCACCGCAACACTCAACTCCTCTCACCGCCTCTCAGCCCAGCGCGGCCCCGCAGCGACTTAAAGGGCCGGGGCGGAGCCATGACAGGCCCGGCCCCGCTCCCGCCGCCCAGCCCGAGCAGCCGGGCTCTCTCACTCTCTCCCGTGGGGCCTGACTGCATCCCCGCTGGGGTCACACCCCGATGTGCCCGGAACCGTGCCCGTGAGGCAGTGTGGGGTCGCTGGGCATCCAGGTGCGGGGGAGCAGAGTGTGACCCCGCCATGGCCGCCCGGAGGGGCGGGAGGGCAGCGGGAGGTGTCCCGGCTGCAGCTTCAGATAGGACCTCGACCTGTGTTTTCACTCATTTTTAGGATTTTTCTTTAAATTCTGGACTTCTTCACCGTCCAGATGAGGTCCGCACAGGCATCATGGTGGTGTTTCCCCAGGAGCACGGGGAAGGTGTGCAGGGCTCAGAAATACATTCCTCGGGCCAAGGGAAAGCGGACTGGGCCGGGTGCCGGGGCCCAGGCCCGGGGGAGGCCACAAGCACCCCCGGGCAAGGAATCAGCGCGGCAGCTCCCTGCTGAACCATCCCTCCGGCACGGACTAATTAGGAAGGACTTTTCACAGCAATTAGGCCAGTGCAGAGCAGCCAGTTCATGTTGTAGAAAACAGCCCAGTGCTTGGACTCCCCTTTAAAAGCGGCCTCTTCGCCCAAGGCTGCCGGGCGTCGGGCACTGGCTGGCTTGGTGCAGGCTTGTGCACAGAGCTACCTGTGTTTAGAGGCAGTTGCAGGTCTATCTCCTCCTCTCCATTAACCAAATACCTAATCAGCTACTCATTACCCTGGCGGGTGCCAGGTTGCTCTGTTTCAGCACACCAACGACTTCTTCACACACACCAGAAACAAAGCCCAGCCAGCTGGATGGAGGCAGCTCCTTACAAAACTCCCAGCACAAGCACGGTGCAGCGAAGTGGCTGGCTGCAGGTCAGGCGCGAAATAGCTCCCACGGGACTGTTCACTCAGGCAGCTGGGTGGCGTGCAACCCCCGTTGCCCAGTGGCCGATATATGGGGCCAAATTGTGTGTGCCGTAAGATTAAAAATCACCTCCACATCAGGCACGCGAATGAGAAAGGTTAGCTGTCCCCTCCCCTTAAATTGTGCTTCCAGTGTGCTGCAGCCTGCGTGCTGGCAGCTACAACTTGCTGAATTTCTTTCCCTTCCCATTTATGGTTTTCTTTTTTCGTTTGCAATGAATTGTGAATGACCAGATTGTGTGCGATTTATGCACGTGTCAGAACCCTGCTCCATAAGTGAAGCCAGTATCGGTTCCTTTGGAACGAGGTGATGTTCCCTTGTGAGCAAGACCAAGAATCTGACCTCAAGCATCATAGCAAAAAGTTTAATCTAGATTTTGAGAGAAGAGAGCACAATGAGAAGCAGAAGTATTAGCAACCGTTGTTTCACGACTTGGAAGTTGCATGAAAGGAGAGGATCTCTCCAAGTCAGGCAAATAAGAGGCATGTGAGTCAGAGCAGGCTGACTGTGAAACGCCTGTGCTCTCTTGTCCAACCTGTCCCGCTCCCAGCCCTGCTGGAACTACATGTGATGATGCTAAGTTATTTGCCATGCCTCTTCAGGTAGCCTCCAAAGCTATTAGATTTTCCCTTTTGATAACATTTCCTACAGACTATAAAAAATAAACAGCAGAGATCCCTGAGGGAAGAGAGTAGCATTGCAGTTCTGGTGAGCTCTAATCGTGCTCAAAGAAAGGAAAATCTCACTGTGACTGAGGGGCCACGCTGATATGAAATAAAACACTCTTCAGTGGTGAGGCACTGCTAAGTGAGCTAGAAGACAGTCTGACATGCAAGAATTAATTTTCTCGTGTCTAATATTTAGTCAGTCTGTCAGAAGCAGAGTGACTGTGAGGGACAGACATAAATATATCAATAAGTCCGTTAGGATGGGAGCAATATTAAGGAATACATTACTGCGACACTTGGGAATAATACCTTGTAATGAAGGAAAAGAAAAACAGAATGAAAACTTTATTTCTATTGATAAGAACTATTTCTACCAATACATTTTGTAAATATACTTATAAGCATGCATATATATATTTATTGTCTATAACTACATACTTATTTTGTATATAAACATACATATTCTGTCTCCTCAGCAGATTACTTCTTCTCTGTCTTTGTCTTTTTTGAGCGCACAGTTCAGATTTTTTTCAAGATAAAGCCTGCATCTGACCCTGCTGCATTCCTCCTCGCTGTCCTGCACTCCTTCATCCTGTTAGCCTGAGCATCCCTCCCACTGCCTGAGCAGCCCCACTGCCCCCTTTACACTCCTCACCATCCTCCTGGCATGACCTCATCCTTCCTTGCCTTCCTGCCATAACAGGACCTGCCATAAATTCCTCCTTCCAACTCACTTGCCCAAAATTGCTAATGTTGTCCCTTCTGCCTGGCCTGAGGAGGAGCTCCCACCTACCCGCCACTCCAGGTCTCTGTGGGCAGCTGGGCTCCTGCAGCCTGCCAGGTTTTTGTTTGGCTTCTGCCATTTTGAGTGCTGCAGCTTTATAATTAGGACAGTTTATTTCTGAGAAACAACATTCAAGTTTCTTGACAGATCCTGTTCATTTCCCCTGCTGATTTGACCGCTCTGTGAGGGGGGAGGTGTGCCTCTGTTCTCTTCTGCTTCGTTGGCCATGGGAAAGCCCACAGGCTGTACACAAAACCAGTTCTCCCTTCACTTATAAAATTGACTCAAAGCATGTTTATCACCTCAGAACAAAATTCTCAAGGTTTTAGCTATGCCATAATTTTACGTAAAAGTTGTTTTCTCTGTTTTGGGGAGCTGAGTATATCATCAGCTTGTCTGACCTAGTTCCTTCTCAAAAGACTTGTCACACATCAGTGTCCTCAGGCCTTTGACATCCGCTAAATACCTTCCACTCACCTGGGATTATCTTATCCTTGTTTGATCTTGTAAGCATGGTCCCACATGCCTGCTTACGGCAGAGTCAATCTGCTTGCTCTGCTGGTAATCCTTGCTATTATTTTACGAAAGTTTATTCTAGATAGGGGGTTTAGTCATATTCTGACATTGTTTTTGTCCGACCTAGTTTTATCCAAATACTGCTACTACAGATAGAAATCTCTTAATTATGTTCTTGACAGAGCATAATTTAGCTAATTTTCCTATTATGAAAGATTGTTTTAAAGCTAGCATTAGAGTTTATCATTTACCAGTCTTTGAGGTCAGCCACCTCACAGCGGTTCCCTTGGTGTCTTGCTTAATTTTTCACTGGCCAGCCCCCAAACTTACCCCTAGTACAGGGAATCTTCAAGTCCATTCTGTGCAGTATCACCTAGTAAAAAATTAATTCGTGCCCAGAGTTACCCAGATTTTTGCTGTCCTAGAAGGGCATATGTGTTTAGCTAATTTCCTCATCTAAATATTCGTGTGTCTCAATAGTGCTATGTGTTTATTCCACCATAAATTTAACAATGATAAATGAATAAAGATTGCACAAATTAATGAAAATACAGGAGACAATTCTAGAGCTGTGGGTTTTTTTGAGTCAGCTTTTTAGATCCAAAGTACAGATCTCAAGAGACATTCAGTGTGAGAAGGCTGTGCTTTTCAGGCTCATTGATTTCTTTATCATTTGTCATGTTTATAAATTATTTTACTTCTAGGAAATTCTAATTCTAGGATAAAATTAATTACAAAATCCTCATTTGCCTAGTGATTATGAGAGCTATTTGGGTGTCCAGTAAACAGCATGACCTAAGCTAGCATAATTTTATGAAACCTGTAAGTATTTTCATCTTCTCAATATAGAAAACAATAGCCAAAATCGTGATCCTGTTAGAAATCTATACAGATCTCCCTTTTCATAGAGCATTCACTTTTTAATACTATACCTCATAATATTTGATTCCTGAGATAAACTAACTGATACTAAAGGTCTCTGCTATTGAGATTTTAGAACTAAGAAATAAAGAAAATTTGAACTTTTAGTGTAAATAATTTGCTTTGTTCTAAGTCATGGCTAAGGAAGATGTATGTGCTTCAACACAGGTCCTCACAGGTATTAGGCTTTTGCAGCATCCCAGATGTTTCCCACACTGAGGAATTCTTGGCCCCACCTTGAGCACTAAAACATCTAATCTTATTCACAAAAAGGGTTGCAGAGGGAGGATAAATCACTGCTTAGGCTAGCTCTACCACATATCCCAATATGATCTGTAGTGGTACAAGGTC
Organism: Pterocles orientalis; assembly: GCA_011057875.1. NCBI lineage: Eukaryota > Metazoa > Chordata > Aves > Pterocliformes > Pteroclidae > Pterocles > Pterocles orientalis. Next base: position 463,220 of record WKFP01014850.1, on the reverse strand, counting down.
AGTACATCACCCAGATTACTCCTGAGCAGGGCAGCACCAGCACTGTTGTGCAGATGTGCCAGGAGAGGACCATGCTTTGCCACGCTCCGTCCTTCATCCCTAGGGATGGCTGTGACCCAGTGCTCAGGGTCTGGGCTGATGGGGGAGGTGGGCACCACTCACTCTATGGGATGCGGAGTGATAGCTCTTCACTGCTGATGTAGTTCCCCTTCTCCGGAGGTTAGGGCTGGAAGGGTCCTGCCTGGGAACATTGGCAGAGCCATTTTCCCACCCTTGCCATTTTAGTCGTGTGGCAGAGGGGTGCAGCAGAGACAGGGTGCTGGGCATTGACCATGTGCCTGCTGCGATGACCATGAGTGTTCTGTTCCCTCCCCTTGCTGTGAAACCAGATTAGTCCTCCCAGTATAACAGTGCCATGGGGAGAGGCTGAGAGGGAGACATCTGCAGTATCCAAGGGCCTCCCGACAGCCAGGGCCATCTCCCACGACATGGGAGGCTGCAGCTTGAACCCCTGCTGCAACCCAGGGTTTTGAACCTGGTTTTTGTGTGGCCAAGGCCAATGCCGCAAATAACAAGTTATTTAGGAGATGGAGACATGCAAGCTTTCTCATGCCTGACATGCCCTGAACATGCCACAGCACACTGAGGACTCTGTCTTCCAGGGTACCACTTCGCTGTGGGCTTTGCTTTAGGGCCTCTGAGCAGAAATGGAGGCAGCTGTGGAGCTGCATACTTTGGAAGTATGGGTGCTAGTGGGATTTTAAAGAGATTGAGCAGTGGGTTTTGACTCAGAGGCTCTCAGACCCCTCTCCAGCTCAGCAAAGCCTTCTGGACCCAGCATGTTCCTGGTGCCCCAGGAGATGGATCTAGACTCCTGGAGAGAGCTCCCATTCATTCCCAGAGCCTTGCATGCAACACTCCAGCCTGATGTGAGGTTTATCTAAACCCCATAAAGATGAAATAAACACACAGTTTGCCTCTAATCTTGGCTACATTTAGTGATGCAAAGTACAGTGTAGGCTGCCGGTGTTGTTATCAGGTGACAGAAGTGTAAAAACCCGTCAAAGCATTGAAGTTTTTTCACAGAATCACAGAATGTTAGAGATTGGAAGGGACGTCGAAAGATCATCTAGTCCAATTCCCTTGCCGGAGCAGGAACACCTAGATCAGATCACACAGGAACGCATCCAGGCGGGCTTTGAATGTCTCCAGAGAAGGAGACTCCACAACCTCTCTGGGCAGCCTGTTCCAGTGCTCTGTCACCCTCACTGTAAAGAAGTTTATTCTCATATTCCAGTGGAACCTCCTATGTTCCAGCTTGAACCCATTGCCCCTTGTCCTATCACTGGATGTCACAGAGAAGAGCCTGGCTCCATCCTCCTGACACTCACTCTTCACATATTTATAAACATTGATTAGGTCACCCCTCAGTCTCCTCTTTTCCAAGCTAAAGAGACCCAGCTCTCTCAGCCTTTCCTCATAAGGGAGATGCTCCATTCCCTTAATCGTCTTTGTGGCTCTGTGCTGGACTCTCTCCAGCAGTTCCCTGTCCCTCTTGAACAGAGGGGCCCAGAACTGGACACAATATTCCAGATGTGGTCTCACCAGGGCAGAGTAGAGGGGGAGGAAAACCTCTCTCGAGCTACTGACCACCCCCCTTCTGATACACCCCAGGATGCCATTGGCCTTCTTGGCCACGAGGGCACAGTGCTGGCTCATGGTCATCCTGCTGTCCACCAGGACCCCCAGGTCCCTCTCCCCTACACTACTCTCCAACAGGTCAGTACCCAACTTATACTGGAACCTGGTGTTGTTCTTGCCCAGATGCAAGACTCTACACTTGCTCTTGTTAAATTGCATTAAATTTTCCCCTGCCCAAATCTCCAGCCTGTCTAGGTCTCGCTGGATGGAAGCACAGCCTTCTGGCGTGTCAGCCACTCCTCCCAGTTTTGTATCATCAGCAAACTTGCTGAGGGTGCACTCTATTCCCTCATCCAAGTCGTTGATGAATATATTGAACAGCACAGGTCCCAGTACCGAACCCTGGGGGACTCCACTAGATACAGGCCTCCAACTAGACTCCATCCCATTCACCACAACTCTCTGGCTTCTTTTCTCCAGCCAGTTCACAATCCATCTCACTACCCGATCATCCAGATCACACTTCCTCAGTTTAGCCGCAAGGATACTGTGGAAGACGGTGTCGAATGCTTTTCTGAAATCGAGATAGACCACATCTACTGCTTTACCATCATCTATCCACCTGGTAATGTCCTCAGAAAAGGCTATGAGGTTGGTCAAGCATGACTTCCCCTTGGTGAAGCCATGTTGACTGCCTCTAATGACCTTCTTATCCCTGATATGCCTAGAGATACTACTTGTGCTGCTTTTGGCTGGGATAGAGTTAATTTTCTTCATAGTAGCTAGTATGGGGCTATGGTTTGGATTTCTGCTGGAAACACAGAGATGTTTTAGTTACTGCTGAGCAGGGCTCACACAGAGCCAAGGCCTTTTCTGGTTCTCACACCACCCCACCAGTGAGTAGGCTGGGGATGCACAAGAAACTGGGAGGGGACACAGCTGGGACAGCTGATCCCAACTGACCAAAGGGATATTCCATGCCATATGACGTCCTGCTCAGCATATGAAGCTGGGGGAAGAAGAAGGAAGGGGGGGATGTTCGGAGTGATGGCATTTGTCTTCCCAATTAACCTTTACGCATGATGGAGCCCTGCTTTCCTGGAGATGGCTGAACACCTGCCTGCAGATGGGAAGAAGTCAATTAATTCTTTGTTTTGCTTTGCTTGCATGTGTGGCTTTTTCTTTTCCTATTAAATTGTCTTTATCTCAACCCACGAGTTTTCTCACTTTTACCCTTCCATTTCTTTCCCCATCCCACTGGGAGGGAGTGACCGAGCTGGATGGTTCTCACTGCCAGCTGGGGTTAAATCACAACATTACTATATTCAGGTTCTGAGGTTTAGGACGGAGGTTTCTGAAAAGCCTAGCAAAACATAAACTCTATTTCAGATACCAGCTCAGCAGAATACTAATACCTAGACTAGTAATGATGTCATCTCCCTGGCAGAAGGCGTGATTTCAGCTGAAAGTATTGATTTCTTTAATAAAGCTCAATTTATTCACCATATACTCACAAGGCCAGATTATCCTTTGTGATGTGCCAAGGAAAAACCTGCAGGCAAGAGCTTCGGTAATCTCAGCCATGTACAAGCTCTGTCGCTGACTGACAGGATTTCATTAGCACAGGACAAAATTTGAGGACCCACACAGCTTGTTCCAATAATACCATTACTGATTTCTGAGGAGAGCAGGGAAATGTGTTTAATATTAGATATCAGGCACAGAGGGGATAGCAGGGTGAAATGGTCTGACTCTGCTGTTTTCAGGAAGCTTCCCAGCTCCATGAAGCTGCTAAGGGCATTCCTGGGGAGATATTACCCAGATAGCAGATGGCAGCCTCACTAAATCCATGGTATCAAAAAGCAGTGTTTGGGCTGAAAAAAGAGCCCTTGTGATTTTTTTTTTCTATTGGCCCCTTTCTCAGTAGTGGCTAGGACCCTAAACACTTCTCCACCACCCCGTCACTGCTGCATGTAGCTACTTGTCCTGATAAGAAGAGGAAGCTCAAAGGCAAGCTGTGTCAGGGCAGGGTGGTGATCATGCTGTTCCCTGCCTGCCTGCCAAGGAGCACCGCTTCAGGCTCCGTTACATCACCTGCGAGCAACCTTCATCAGAGCCACTGGCAGTCTTGGGCCTGAGCTCCCTGCTAGCTTTTGTGAGAAAGAAGAGGGTGGATGGTTTCCAAGCTGCATCGTGTTGCTGTTGCATGAAGTTCCCTGCATCCTTACATCAAAGGAAAAGCATTTCAGACTCCACAGAAACAGCTAGCGGGTGGTCAGCAGTAAACGCAGCAACGTGCTGCTGCCTGCTCGAGAAACCATTGCTACAAAACATGTCTTTGGTGTCCCTCCCTCTGGCAGCACAACATGCTAAGAAGCAATGCTGCCTCACCTTTCCCAGGCTAGGAACATCAGATTTAGGGAGAGGGAGTGGAAGTTTTGGCAGTAAATGTGCCCAGCCTCGAGGGGAATAAGCTATTAAGTGTGGCTGGACTGTAGCTTCCAGCGTGTCTCCTCATAATCAGTAGTGTTTTAATTACCCCAACTGTCTGCAGAGGGGCTCAGTGGGATTGCGTACTGTTCCTGTTCTCATCTGAACAAAAATGAGCATCGGACTCCTACTTTGCAACTGACTGTACTGACAATGACAAACACGTCTCTATGGAGTGTATGAGCATGCTATGAAGTCTCTTTTTTTCCAGCAGTAGAAAAGGAAAGGGTAGGTATACCTCACCTGACATTGAGTCTCCTGGTGGGAGAAAGACCACACTCTCCATTAACACGATGGTGCTTCATTAACAGCCTGTTGAGGGGGAGTAGGCAGCACTGGGCACCACCTTAGTGATGCTTCTAAGACTGGATGTGGCAGCACCAACAAGACCCAGCCATTAGCTGCAGCCCACATCTGTTTCCTTTGCCTGGAAACTAAGTGTCTGCAACAGGCTCTGCCCACCAAAGCAGGGGAGGCCATTTCCATAACCTCTCAATGGACCTTTTCCTGTCTCTGACATATCCCTGGAATGTAGGATTCATGGCAGCAGCTGTGTGATACAACAGTAACACCTCACATCTGCATTTTCCTGTGTGTTTTAGGAAGAACTGAAGCTGAACTTCTCACCTTGGTGCTGTCTGAGAAGGAAAGAATACCTCAAGAAGTAAATCAGCTAATGCTGATTATTAATTAATACAGTTATCATCACTGGTTGGAGTGTTTTAATTACCTCTGTCATGAAATAATTATTTGAACCAGTAAAAATAGATAATAAGTGTACTATTGAAATGCTCAGGGTTTCAGCAAGGAAAGGATGTGAAGGCGGAGTGCTTGGAGATGTCTCTGGGATTGTATTAACATAAAGGCCATCGTAACCCACAGTGAGCACCAGATCTGAGTTGCCAAGGGGAAAATTCTCGTCTAGGGTGCAGCCTTCCACCATTGGCATGGGTAGGTGTCACCCAGCACTGGCACTGGTGCTGACCCGGTCCCTTGGCCCCACCGTGCTTTCCCACTCCCATCCCTGTCCGTGCTCTGTCCCTCTCATTTGCCACAGCATTAATCAGGGTACACAGCTGTTCCCAGTTAAAACTAACTGTGCAAAAATAATTTCTAGCGGCAATGCTGGCTTTGGCTGATCCTATAACTATATCATCAGCAACAAATCATTGTGAGGCACTCTGCTTTTCTGTGGTTTCTTTGGATAACAATTTATTACGTCCTTCCACACACAGCAAGTGAAAACAAGCTGTGCTCAAGAAGACTGCGTTGGCTAGCTGTTGCACATCCGATGGACTTGGCAGTGATCCGTTTTTCTTGGCACAAATCCAGGAGCACTAGGAGGCTACAGGGTGTCAGAGCCTCTTCCGTATGGTGCTGATGGTCAGCTTTCAGTGCCTGGCTTATTCGCTATCTTTAATGCTGCATTCAAGTTATGACAGCCATAGGCAGGTAACGCACACTCTCTAACAGTGCGCACCATTCTGCTAAGATAGAGGAGCACCTGTAAAATACAGATCTCTCTTGCTGAGAAATATAGGTGTAAAAAAAGCAATGCAAGAGCCAAAAGAATTCCTACAGATACTTTACCACTTGGAAAGGAAGATCCAGCTTTAACAAAAGTGAAATTCTGTGGTCAGGAAAAAGCCTAAACAAGTTACAATATTTTTCTTTAGTTGGATTACAAATGTCACCTTTTGAATACATTTAAAAATCAATTATTCTTTTCTCTTTGTTGTGCTGTCAGTTTGTTTTTTACACTTCATTGAGCAAGGCAATGAAACAAGGCTGTTGTGCTTCTTATTGATTCTGCTTTGTGTTCAAAGTCAATTTATCTGTCTAGATACTGGGCAACAATAAACTGTTTTCTTTTTTAGCACAGATGAGATAGCTATCTGCACAAACTTTAAGAATGAGCAAATTGCCATTGTCTACCACAGGGTTGTTTCTGGTCTTCCTTGGGACGTAGATTCTTCCATACAATTACTTAAAAGATAGATTGCACTACAGAAAGAGATCACATGTGTGGAGGTCAGAAAGACAGCCTGCTTAGCCCAAAAGATAAAATGGAAGACGTACGAACAGAAGTTGAAGGGAAGGTGGCTGAGATTTATTGTCTAAAAGGTAGGGATTAAACAAGGATTAAAAAAAAAAGAAAATTCTGAAGGTTGTTTTGTAGGCGTAAATGGGGAGACCATGACAAGAAGAAGAGGAAGCATGAAGCTTGGAGCAAGAAAAGAAGACAGAGAGAGCAAAAAGGGTAAATGTGTAAGTAGGGGGAAAAAGAGGAGTGATAATAAGGAAACTGGAACAGAGATAAGTAGGTAGATAATATACAAGGTCCCAGTAGAAAAGCTCTCTGTATGAGGACAAAGAACCAACATTTAATGCTGTTTGAGATGTGAAGACTGAACAAAGGAGACAGTCATCAGCATGAGAGAGGTTTTAGTATTAGATTGAAAGAAAAGATTTTAAAATTCAGAGGTTTATTAGCTCCAAACTGGCTACTAGGTGCAGAAATATGTGCATTTTCTATATTCTTTGCAAGTCATGGTACTGCTTGTAGAGAAAGATTCATCTTTGATTTTTTTTGGTCTTTTTTCCTGTAGCAGTTCAGATGTTCAAAAGCTTTAATAAGCAATACATTAATTGAAATTTTAATATTTAATGGTGATTTTTCCTTACCACCAAAAGACTTATTCCACTAACTTAAAATAATTTGTACTTTTTTGTCTTAGATTGAATTTCAAGTCAGAAATTTATATAGCCATATATATGTGTATATATATATGTATATGTAAGTATACACGTCTCAGTGGTGTCTGTGTTATTTTTGATCCTTGGTTACACACATTATTATTTAGTCTCTACTGTTTATTGTGCACGTTTGAGCTCAGTGCAAGTACACACCGTCAGTTCAATGTCAATCACCTAAAACTTTCCACTCTTGATTGAAAACCCATGAATTAGCACGTTGTACCCTTCAGTTTAACACTATGCTTTGTGTGCGCATAATAGCCTCAGTGACGTGGCTTAGAGTGGGAGGAACAGCAGAAAGGTCTTTTGGCATTTCTCTCTCCTGGGACTGGCGTACATTGTGCTACCCACAGCTGTGGCCGGCAGCCGTTGCGCTGGTGGAGCTCTGATGGTGTCGTTGCTGGGCTTCAACATCCTCCTAAGAATAGGTGAGCCCCTCATCTAGCCAAGGCTGAGGCCAAATCAAGAGCACACTAATGACAGCTAAAAGAGGCCCATGAATTTCGGTGAGGTGTGGACAGGCTTTAGCTCCTTTTTGTCCTGGTTTCGTCTGGGACAGAGTTAACTTTCTTTTGGATTTGTGCTGAGAAGCTGGTTGATGACATACTGATGTTTAGAGTTTCTGCTGTGACAGTCAAGGACTTTTCAGCTTCTCTGCCGTGCCGGTGTCTGCAGGTGCAGGAGAAGTTGGGAGGGAGCACAACCACAATTACTAGCCTAGGGATTGACCTTAGGTTTAGGATTGAGACCCAGACTGGCCAATGGTATATTCCACTTCATGCACATCATGCTCAGTATAGAGATGAGGCTCTGTCTGGAAGTTCTCTCTCTTGCTCTGGGTTGTCTCACTCCAGGTTGCCCCTCTCTCAGGGTTATCTCAGTCTCTCGGACCCTTGGGCTCTTACATCTTTTCTGTGATTGCTGTTTCAGGACTCCCTTCTGGGTTCATTAGGTGGGAATGGGCTGAGCCTTCATCATTGGACAGATGTGCAGTTGCACTGTGTATCACTCATTTGTATATTTCTATATATTACTGTAATTACTGTAATTACTATTATAAATTTTATTGTAGCTTACTTATAAAATTTTTCTTATCTCAACCCATGAGACCTCTTTTCCCTTTAGTCCTTTAATTGTCTCCCCACCCCCTTGGAGAGGGGAGGGTGAGCGAGCCCTTGTTGTGTTGTTTTGCTGGTAGCCAAGGTCAAAACCACAGCAGTCCTTTTTGGTGCCCAGCATGGGGCCTCTTCAAAACATAGGGCCTCTTCAAAACCACAACACTTTTCCATGTCCATCTTCCCTTACCTGTAAAGTATCCAGGATAACAGCAGCCAACTGTGGGATAGCCAAGCAGGGGCAATAAGTTTTAACTACTGAGAGCCATATCGCCATCACGGTTGATTGCAACTGTAATCCTCTCACTAATTAAAGGTCAACATACTAGTCTGAAGATGAAATGCTAGATGTTACTGTTATGGTGATGATCATTTAGCAAGCAGCCTTCTGTCTGTCTCTTTTTCACTGTACTTGGTTTCAGTCTTGTATCTGCAGTGAGCCACAACATCATTATTTCCAACAGTAAATTCTCGGCGTGACTTGGGCCAAACCCCACAGAAACAGCAATGGAGCAAAAGCGTAACAAGCACTGAAAAATTTCAGTAAGTATTGCAGCATTAAAAAGCCTTCATATTAATTTTGCATTCCAAAATGTAACAGTTGTGTTTGCTTTACAACAGAAATGAAAGAGTTTTGTCTCCAGCCTGTGGCTATTTGGTGTGAATTAGGCCTTTTCAAGCCTCATAGGCATTCTACACATTCTTCCAAAACCAGCTTTAATGTCTTAAGAACAGCCTGAAATTCACAACTAAAATTTGTTTTGATTTATTTACATGTCATAGTTGTCATGCAACCAATACTGTTTTCAGTTCAGTGTTATGTTCCCAGCAAAAAGGTCAACAGAAATCAAAAGTAATTAGCTCTTCTAAAAAGCAGATATTTTACGCAAAACAGAAGAGGATTTTTTTTTTTTTGCAAAATCCGTAAGGCAAAATAAATCTGCTTTGCAGATTAGCACAATTTTTTCTGTTTGATGATACTTTCAGTGGTCTTCTCTAAAAATTAGCAAAGGGAATGGGGCGATTCCATTGCCTACAGTGCATTTGGAGTCACCAATAGGGAAATCAGATGAAAGATGAAGATTTAACCATTGTGTGAGATAGTTGCTGATAATTACATGTTCAGGATAATGAGTGCTGGTAGTTTCCATCAGCCTGTGGCTGTTTTGCATTCAGGGGGGACTTGCCAAATTGAGGGCACACAGCAGCAGATCGCTCATGTGCAAATTGCCTTCTCTCTGACCATGCTTGGTTTGCTCTTACTCATTTGGTGTTTCAGGAGAATGTCCTCAAAGTGCTGGTGTGCTTCAGGAGTACAGCTCTTGTTTGGAGAGATGACAGGCAAGCTGGTTAAACACCAAATCAGTTTTCAGTCATGCAGATTGGACACTAAATCCCATTAACTACAGGACACCTGGATACCTTGGAGACTTGGAGCTGTCGGAGATTTCTACCATTTTCCTTCCTCACTTCCAGCCCCCCAGTTCACAGCCAGGCAGAAAGCTGGCAGGGCACTCGGACAGACATTTTCTAGCCTATTCACCCACACTTCAGTCACTGTGCTGGTAGCTCAGGAGCACAATTTTATGTGCTGGAGCAAACTCTCTGCCTGCTCAGTGAGGCTTTCACTGCTGAGGATGGAGACCCTGCACTTCCTTGTGGGTTTTTGTAGGGGGCCAGCACATAATTAAGGCCTTATTTTTTGAAATGAACTTTTATAACTGGGGAAATTATGGGCTGCCCAGTCTTGCAAGTGGAGACCGTTGACACCATGGCTGCCATCAGGGCACTGCTCTGTACGGTCAAAGTCCTTCTGAAATGAGGAAAGTCAGTGATCCTTGCAGTTGTTTATTTTAGCTACTGTAACTTCATATGATATTCAGATCTGTGTAAATGTAATGTTTTCCTGGTGTTTTCTACACTAGTCACTTCAGTAATGTGTATGAAAGTAGTTTCCAGGGGTTATTCACTTGCTTATACAAACACTTCCTGATATTCATTTTGCTTTCATTGCCTTTCCGCTCCTCCTGCTCTCGCCATATGGAAAATGCAGGACATACCGTATTGCCTGATCCTTTATTTTCCCCTTTGCCTGGCAGTCTTTTCCCTACCTCCACCACAAAACCTTTGTCTGGCTTATTTTAATCCTCCTTGCCTGAGAGCAGCCCACAAGTCAGTACAGAATGCACGCACGTCCGCAGACACACACGTACATACACATATGTATGTACGAACGTATTGTTTTCACATGGACTGGGAGGACAAGATGTTTTACATGGTCTCACATCTATTGCCCTGACCTTTTCAAATAACTCATGCGAAGTTTCAGTGTTATTTTAGTTTGTCTTAGCACACGTTTGCAGTTGAATTTATGTAGTATTTTATCATTTGATTCTTTCCTCTCTAGTTCAACTATACTTCATGGAAGAAATGTTGGAAAAATAAATAAATATGAAAGAAAATTATTGTGTAATATACCACTCTAATGTTAGACTTTCATTATGTTATAAATAATTTTGTGTATATACGAGGAACAGACTTCTGATTTACTACTGTCTGTCTGAATTAGTCATATATGGTAAATTTCTGTAAAGGGGTCATATTTGACCAAAGGTGTCTGTTATTGTTGGCATTAAGTGATATGCTTTCCAGAACTGCTAGACTACTCGTGGCACTGGACCAATTTGTTATTTTGGGAGTAGATAAAGTCTTTGTTTAGCCTTCTGGCACTCAGTGTAGCTCTTGAAAATGGTTTTCTTTGTTTTGCTTTAGGTTTTCTGTTGCTCTTAAATCTGCTCCACTCTATGGGGCTTTGTCACAGGAGACAAGGGGCCTGAGTATTTGGTGTACTCTTTCTTGGATGTCTTCCCAGAAGGCTTAATTTCAGGTGGGTGGGAGGGGGACACATGCAGATAACGTACAATATTGTGCTCGTACATTGCAGTGTCAGCACTCCTGCATTCGTCTAAAAGCAGCAGCTGTCACTGTTGCTGATGTTCACTAGATGTCGGGTATTATTTTCATATTATACCACAGCACCTGGAGAAGTTGAATCATATTTTTTTCCACGTGTGTTACCTCATTGTGTACAACTTGGAGTCAAATCCAGTAGAGAACTTGGACAGTTAAAGGAGAGGCATGTTTATACCTGACTGCAAAGCTTCCTCAGTTCCTGATTTTAAGGTTGCTGGACCTGAGTGTTTACACAGACCCAGAGCTGCCCCAGCTTTGGCACAGATGTCACCTCAGGACATGGACGATGCCTGAGGCCAGCTGGGATCCTAAGCAAAATGTTCCTGCCCCACAGCCACTGCCATGCTTAGTACACAGGCAGGATTGTTCTCAAAGAAATACCATTGCCAGCTTCCCTGAAGGCAACTTGTGGTGTTATTGTCCTTGGTAACCTTGCAATTAGAGCAGTCGACCAGAGTCTGGGAAACCCAGGTTTAGTTCTCTTTCTAGGTGGGGAGGATGCCAAGTGGTCACAGAGAACTGTCCCCCTTGCTGGACTCCAAGCTGTCCTGTGAGAGTGGGGCTGCCAGGTGTGGGTGAAGAAGAGGGGGAGAGTTCATGCTGTTGGGGTGAGCAGTTATGCACCCTGCTCTTCCTTATGTCCAGGGCTGCTTTAGTTCATCACTTCGGGACTGCACCCTGTAAGAGCACCCTAGCAGTTACCCAGGCAAACAGGGACACCAGGGCTTCCCCATCAGAGATGTCTGGCCCCGGGGCTGTACAAACACACAGCTCCTCCCTGCTCCTCCATCCGCTGTCCCCCATCAGCCTGTTCTGCAGGTCCAGGAGTGCCCCAGCTGGGGCTGGCCTGTTTCCTTGGGTACCAACCAGAAAAGTGAGAATTAGTGCCCTGAGAGTCCTGAGCAAGGGCTCCAAGAAGTTAGTCTCTCAGCTGTTACCCATCTGTCTCTTCCAGTTGTGGTTTGAACTAAAAGCAAGCACTCTGCTCCGTTTTCAAAAGCCACACATTGGTTGCAAAGTAAGGGAGCTCCTTGAGGCCAGTCCACAGCCAGGGTCCCAAGGGGCCAGGATGAAGGCTGCCTTTTGCCTCCTGGTTTCTACCTCTCTGTAGTAACCCACCGAATATGTGAGCTGAGCAGGGTTCTGCCTGCTCTGTGTTTGCTGAGGCACCCACGTGCATTACACAGGCAGCCTAACCGCCAAGCCATAGGGGTCTGAACATCCTCACCGGTCCCAAGTCTGTGGGCTTGATCCCAGCTGAGGCTTTCATCCTGTTAGGCAGCTGGGACAGACTCTTGTGCAGCTCAGGAGACCAGTGGGCTCCACTCATTTACAGTCTGGAGCAGTTTGTTGGATTGGGGCACTGTACATACAGTATTTTTGTTGGAGAGGTTCCTAAGAATGTTTTTTGTTTGGTCAGGGCTGAAGTAAGATCCCTGGTAAAATCCACACTTAAGGACGTATCTTAAGTCTCATCAGTTTGAGTGAATCTTAAGTAGGTTCCTTTTAGCAGCTTTGCAGAACAAGGCCGTGACCTCAGGACCTGATTTCACTGTCCCTGCTGTGGCATCAGAGTCTGTGGGACAAACAGGTTGGTATTGGCATGCCGTAGCTCAGGTCTTGCAGTTGAGTGAGGATTTCAGGCTTTGATTCTCCATGGAAGACACCATCACCCATTTGGATGTATAGCACAGAAATGACACTGTGCTGCCTTTCTGTACTCTCCTGCCACAGCATGTTTTCTAGACAGTTCAGCAGGGATGGTAGACTTAGAACATTTATGCATTTGAGGCTCATAAAATATCTTGCAATCCTCAGCCTTTTGAACTGAAGCACTTCTGTATTTTCTCAAAGTACTTTTTAAAAAAGCAATCAATGAAAATATCTCCAGGAATCCTGTTTTCCAGGAGACATCTCCTCATTCATCTTGAGTACCAAGTTACACTGCAAAAGGCCCAACTCAGCAAACACAAACTCACAAATTTACCTTAAGTCCCAAGGGATGGTCGCTGAGTACAACTCTGGCTTGCGTTAGCATGTGTTTGAAGAGTCTGAACACAGAGACCTGATGCTGGAAATATTTATGACAGTTTGACAACATTTGTTTGCAAACATCACTCCAGCAGCACATGGATCCCACTCTGGCCTCAGCTGCGCAGCGAGTGGGTGTCACTGGTGCTCTGTGCTGCAGGTGCTCTGATAACAAAAGTTTAAATGATTTTTAGAGGGATGAGAAAGAGACAGCTCCAAATTTCTGCTGTGGATGAAATAATGTTTCAGCAAAAGGTAAAATTTTAACGAAGATGTGTGCAGTCTGTGTTATTTGGATGGATAAATATCACCTTGCAGTGTTTCTTAAAATGTGGGACTGTAGTATGTAGTCCAGCATCAGTAGCTGCTTGAGGCTTGGGCATCTGGGTGTTCTGACAACTCAGCTGAAGAAGCTGATGTGGGTAGTGCTGTGGCACAGGTTCCTGCAGTACCCCCATGTCCCTGTTCTCCTGAGGCGTGGGCTTCTGACTGCCCACCAGACCTTTCAGGGGGCCTGAGAGAGAGGACATACTCTACCATCCTCATATATACCTCCTTGATCCTGGAGTCAAGGCTTTGAAATCTCAAGAGGTGTCATCTGGGTTGTTTGGAATTCAAGTGAAGTGACAGTATAGGGAGCGTTGCATGGGAATAAGGGAGGTCATGCAAAGAGTGCAGCAGTTAGCTCACAGGGGCAGGTGATGAGGGTTTGAAAAGTACATGTAATCTATTCCTGGCCAGATCCTGGAGTCCTCACACTACCCTTTGCTCAAATGGGCTGTTAACATCAGAGGGGGGGGGTGGGGGTGGGGAGTGAAGAGTTGAGCAGGAAGGCAAGTCCCTTGCTCTATAGCTAGAATGGGTTTTGACTGATGTGCAGTGGGAAAAGCACTGCAGATACAAGAAGGCTCAGCTTCTTTCTGATTCAGTGTTTTGGCCAACTGATTGCTTTGCTTGTTTTCGGCTGAGTGGCTGTAGTGGCTTGTTTCCATGGTCATTGTTGGCTCATCAGTTTTACTCAATTCTTTGTTATTTTCAAAAAGCCCAATTAAGGCCATTTCCTTGAACTTCCATCATTAGGGATAGTGCTGGGGTTGTGCACTCCGGTTACATGCCAAATCTGGTGCAGCCATCCTGCGTCTGGGGACTTGTGTGTAGCTTCCATTTGTGGAACTGGGATTTTTCCTGTCTGTAGAAGAAAAGTTTTCTATCTATCTGACTCAAAGTTCCCCAGGCCTAGAGAAATACCGAGAGGAAACTTGAACCTGTGTTTCTTTTATCTTAAATAGATCTTCACAAACTTCTGCCATAAAGGGGGCTTTGAACTACTGGGAGCAGGGGCAAATGGCATCCCACTGGGAGCACTCTGTAGAACACGGGAACATTCAGTAATGCATAGGATTTGGGTCTTAATTTGAGGTTTAGCCAAAAGAAAGGTGTCAAAATATTGATCTTTCCAAATTGTATACAGCATGTGTTAGACCTGGCTTCTGAGATTTTCCTCAGTCTGCATCAGGACTGCTGATACAAGTCACTAATATAAATATTACTAAAACGTTAACTTTCTCCTTTAGTGTGTCTGCTAATGCTCTGGAGTTTTCAGTTTCATATTTTTTTCCTGAATATTACTTACAAAAAATACACATCAAATGGGTTGTCTTTTTTTAGAGAGATATGTATAAATATATATATATATATTTGTGATGTGGTCAGTGATGTCTACTGAACAGAGCTACAGCCTGGGTCAAAGTCATGCCAAATTGCAAGTATAAGTTCTTTATACCTTTTAACAGGAAAGTGATGTCGAAGGAATACAGCTACTGTCCCTCAGTGCCTGCAATGGATGCCTTCTCCTACTTGAAGATTTCCTAGCATCTTATTTCTGTGGGGAACTGAAACACATTACATTTCACAGATTGTATGAGAGGTGTATGGCTATTTTGATCTTTGCTCTGGCTATAAACTGTACTCCTCAGGAAGTTAGGATAAAAGAGCAGAAATGATGCTTCATGTTTGCTTTGTTTCTTAATGAATTAAACAAGTTACATTCTGTTTGTTTCTTAATTAATTATTTTCTGTTTTCTTATGCTCTAGTAGACCTGAAATGCGGGAATGATGGATGCGGCAATGCTGCTCTTCAGCTTAACAGATTCCTTCTCTCTTTTTTCCTTTTTTAGCTCACCTATTTGTTTCAAATATGCCTATCCATTTATCTAAGTACTCATACCTAGGTTCAATTGCAAATACTGAAAAATTCTCTGTTTCCGGAATGGGAATTCAAATCAGCCCAAATTATGCTGTACAAGCAATAGCTGTGCTTCTGCTGCAGCAAATAATTTCATTTGCAGTGCTTTTAACAAATAAGCAACCAAAGTGATAAATGCCATCCTTTTACAATTTTTCTCAGAGAAGAATATTTTTAAAATACTTGATACATTTATTTTTGATTCAGTACTCATCTGGGTTCGGTTCTGAGTAATGGAGGAGCTGGATCCTACTTGTATCTCTGATACTCATTTCAGCAAGTCACCACAGCCTAAAGCATTGGGTGGTTATCCCGTGCTAGTACGTTGATATATGCCCAGGACCACACGTAGCTTCCCCACGTGCTGTGTATGAATACCCTGTGGTGGATAAACACGGGTCCAAGCAATCCCATCAGATGCAACCATAAACAGAACAGGTTTTGAATGAGGCAAAGAACTTGGGCTTCCCTTTCTGTCCATGAAACAAGATTTTGGCTTTGGAAACTTGAATAAGGAGGAGCTCATTTGCTGGTAGATTTCTGTGTTGAACAAGTTGATGCAGGACATATGGGAAGGTAAGTGCAACAGTAGATGTAGGTAAGGATTTTATAGCCCAGAAGGAGCAATGGAAGTTTTAGGATGTGAACATTTTTCCCCACTGCTGTGTGTGATCCTCATATATTGTGATGGGGAAGATGATTACACCATAGCTGTGTTACTATAATGTTATAAAATGGATGGGATGGTATCTTTCAAGAAGACTATCAAATGATTCAGTAGCATGGATAACCAGCTACGACTTTCTCTGCATGACAAGACCAAGTCGTAACAACAGTTTGGGAATAACGATGCTATATTTTTCCATTAAAGAAAGTTTTATTTCTGGAACAATGACAGGTTTTTAAAGTAACATAGACTTTTCTTACCACTGAAGCCCATATCTTTATTACAAAGCCAAACTGTTCTCTCTGAAACCACATTATGCATGTTGTAACAGTACTCTCCCACAGATGATGAACACTTAGAACATATTTTTCCATGTGAATCATCCATTCATTTAAAAATAAATTCTCTTATTAAACAAAATGCAACCATGTGACAAGTTTTGTAGATTTGTATTCCATCTCTCCTTTTCATTAGGCTATTAAAATTTTATTGCTGTTTCAAATAATTTTCTGATGATCACATCATTTTTCCTCTTTATCCATCCATTTGCTTTTTAACATAATATAAAGCAGTTTCCATCCTCATTTATGTGTTGCAAGCACATATAAGTAAAATAAATGACCAAGAACTGATCCTGCGTGGGTTGACTTCAAATAGGTTTGTAGTGCTCCTGGAAACCAGTGGGCACACAGCTGCACATAAAGTTGCCTGTCTGCATTTCACTGCTGGATAAAGCCCTTAAAGGGGAAACAAAGCCATCATTACAATCCTTGATGCTGATCCCTGAAAGGAAAACAGTGTCTCCATGATTTTTTATATTTTCCTTCAAAACTAGAATGTTACGAGGGAGAATGACAACAAGCATATGCTGTTGTAAGGCTGGCATTTGGGGTAAGCATCTGTTATGAGTGCTAAGCCTTGCCACTGGTGATATGGCTTTTTCATGGGTATTATTTGTCCATTTCACAGACCCAGATAAAAGGTAAACAAGACCCCAAGTTCCAGGAGTAATTAGTTTTCATAATTGTTCTGCTGCTTGCTTTGTGCAATTTACTTCTATAAATACACACTAGGGGAACCATTTGTCTAGTGTACCATAGCACAGTAATTTCCTATATAATTTCATCGAATTGCTGCAGGAACTCATTTAAGCAATTGTTAATTAATCATTAGCAATAATCAACTTTAGGTAGCAATGATTGCTAATCAAGATTTCCATGCTGCATTTTTAATCTCTGAAGGTTCATATTAATCAAATTAGTAGCATTTTTTATTATCTGAGGAAAAGAAACACTATGCATCCTATCCATTCAAAGGAACTCTTAGTTAGTAACATCTCTGCCTTTAAAATCACTACAGGCCTTCACTCTGGCTGTTGTAAAAGTCAGAAAGCTTTTTTTGCTGCATAAATGACTTGAGAACATTTTGCAATTTAAATTAACAATGCTTTCCCGTTGTTCATGCTATTGACAATTATGCTGTTAGGAACAACCATGGCAGTAGTGACACCACTCTGACCATTTCCCTCATGGTTAATCTTCTTCGCTTCATACTCACAGCTTTGGAAAAGCCCCCCAGCTATTTGTAATACTTTTGATGCCACCTTTTTGTCAATGTCATAGCTAATAATAATCTATTATACTATTAGTATACCCTTATGGCCCATCAGCACCACGCTTGTAGATGAGGTAGATGTTGCTGCATCAAGACTTTGTGCAGCTCTGCAATAGAGGAACATTTAATTCTAATTTTTTCTCATTGCAGTGATTTTGCAGTGTCCCCTTGGAAAGAAGAGAGTGGCACAGCTCACAGATGACACACAAATGGAGATCTTCCCTTAGGAAGAACGGCAGACCAGGTGTCTCTGGTCTCCTTCCTCCATACCTTTACCTGCCATCCTTGACAGCAATGGTGGTAGGAAGGGGCAAGGGTGGAGTGGAGCTTCAGCTTGGCTCCACCGTATCTCCGGTGAGGACCTTCATGTTCTGTGGTTTGGCCAGGCTGCACCAGCCAGCCCCTGTACTTCCAGTCCCATCTGGGACTTTGGGTGACCACAGAGCAAAACCCGGACTTGGAAAGGCAAAGATTTCCCCTTTCTGAGGCACGATGGAGAAGCTGCACAGAAGCTACTGTGTTGACAGCAGGATGTTTGCAAGCACTGGGAGGATGAGGCCGGGAGCCTCCCTAAGCTCCCAGCTCCCTGGTTCAGCTCCACACCCTGGCCTCGGGCAACCACGTCCCATGTGTGTGCCTTCACTCTGGCCAGAAAAAAGGGAATAATAATTAACTCACAGGGCTGTGAAGTGCCTGAACAAGAAAACAGCAGCATATTTGAACAGCACCTCCGTCCAGCTGAGCCTACCTTTTCGATGCAGGACCTTGCCATGCTGGGGCTGTGCTTATCAGGGTGTGATCCACCAGCCTCTGTAGGGAGAGATTAGCTGCTCCTGTCACTGCATTTACCAAGATAAACTGCTCACACAGTCACTTCACAGGGAGCTTTAAAGATTAATGTTGGCAAAGTCCCTTGATGGTGAAAATGCTATTGAACACTAATATTTTATCGCTGCTGCTTGCTGCACAAATGCTTCTATTACATTTATTGTTAAAACACATTTCCTATAGAGCTGCAGATTGCGAGACCATTAATAGTATCAGGCTGAAATCAGGGTGATCTTATTTCAAGGAATTCCAGAGGAATGAACAATAATTTGCCACTAATTGGAAAGGAGCTTTGATAAAAACTCTGAATAGATTCCCAACAGCGCATATTTTCCAGAGCCGCTTGGTAATTTTCAATAAAACCCAAGAACAATATGACCATTAACTGTTATGTTAAATGTCATCCAGATTTGTTCATATCATTCTTCACTGCACTGCATTTTTCTATGCGTGTTTTCATAGTTTATGGTGTGTAGACACATTTGGGCTTGCTCAGGTATACATTCATGGAAAAATGTTAGATGAAGGTCAAATGAAGCCCACCCACAAGGGATAGGTGATTACCTTTCCCATTTGACTCCTCTTTAAAAAGTACAAATGTTTTCTTCTAGCTTGTGGCTTCATTTGCAGACAGATTGCATCTGCTCAAACCCCTTCCCACGCAAAAGTATAAATATGTGCTCTAGATACTTTCTTGAAATGGACAAGGTCATCTAGCAGTGACAGTGTTTGGATTGCATGGTGAACTGCACAGTGATGGCTTGTGGCAATGTCTTCAGCCCTGTGCATGTGCAGCGCTTCCTCAGTGAGTCTGACGGAGAAGGAGAAAGCAATGCCTGACCCTGACTGTGCAGCTTGGAACCGGGCAGGACATCCGCCCATGCCTCGGCAAGGTCCTTTGCTGCCTTAGGAGATTATCGGTGGGGGCCTGATTCAAGACCTACTGTGGTCTGGGGAGGCTGAATTAGACTCTGTGCTAGAGCATGCTAAATAGCATGGCATGCTTGCTGAAAAAAAAAAATTACTGTTTCATGCTTGGCTAGTTCTGCTCATGTTGTTTGATGGTTGTAAATGTTCAGAAAGTTACCAGCTATTTATGAGGCTATTGATGGCTTCCCAATTGTAACCATACTGTTTCATTATTGTGGACACTTACACAAGGTACAGGTTGGTTTTGCTTAAATTTGTTGCCATTTAAAAGGTTCCAATAGCAGTAATCAGTACCAGATGACTTAACTTACCAGCCAAACAAGAAGACTGGAGGATGGTTGAAACAATTTGTAATACTTCATGGGAAAGTTAATTGTTCAAATTATTCATCAAATGTTGCAAATTCACAGACAATTAGAAAATCTTCTGAATATTTTGTCATAATGAAAAATCTATGTTTATACAGAATATTATTTTAGATTAATATTTCAACTGGCTCATGTTTAATTTTTTTTGTGTAGCTGGCCTGGTTTTGTGCTGTTGACAAAGGAAGTAAATGTATGAATGTGCTCTGATTCCCCAATTCCCTATTTAATAAAATATATTAAAAAATTAAGAACAAGCTTTATGGCACATCCCACAGCGTGGTTAGTTCTCTTAAGATTAGCAGATGTTATGGCATCTCAGTCCTAGCTGTGCTGGGATCTCAGCTGCCATGCCAGTTGCTGAAAAGCTGTCATCTCCCCCCACTTACGCACAAGTCATTAAAAAAATACAATTGTTGGTATTTTAAGTTGCCTAAATTAGGATATGTCTTGATATTGCCTAAACTGGGAGGTGTGCATGATATTCATTAAGGCAAAGCCATTGCTGGCATAAAGCCAAGGAAGGAATGGTATAAATGCAACTAACTCTGGCAATCTAGAAAGGCCTTTGGTCAAGGCTTTTTATTTCAAAATTAAAAAATCAGCCACTATCTTTTGTTGTTTAAATGCCAAAATAGTGCAAATGAGATTCCTTGCATGACACATCCTACTTTCTAACCATGTAGGTAAGGTTTCTTTTCTGTGGTCTGCTTTATTGTATCCTCGCCACTTCATGACTCTGTTGTGGACACCCCTCTGTCCAGAAATATGTCCGACTGAAGGTACAAAAGAGAAATTTTGAATGTTTGAGTCTCTTGCTAGTAATTTAAATGTACTCTGGTTTGAAGTGCTGAACATTGTCAGATACTGATGTATTTTTGCTCAAAAATAACCTGCAGCTTGTTAGGCGATGAAGCCTTCTTGAGAACTTTTTTATGGAAGAAAACGGCTTGTACCCAAGCAGAGCACTGACACTTTTCTTGGATGTGTTGGGCCTAATTTTTCTATGGGCAAGAGCATGACCAGGCACAGTAGCAGGCTGTATCAAGAGATGACAGTGTGCTCTTTTTGGGGACAGCAGCTTTCCCTCTGCATTAAGTTACAAAGGCCAGTTTTCAGGCTAGAGCTGAAGAGCCAGGGTGTCACTCTGGTTTCTGGAAGCTTCTGCCTAAATGGCACTGTGCATTTGCTCAGTCAATTAAATGATTAAACTCAGTTTTCCTAAAATACCTGAAAATCTGGTGTGGGTGCTCTCCACATACTTGATCACAGATGTGTAGCTTGCCCATGGGACCAGCCAAGCTAAAGACCGAACATTGTAAAACTGGTGCAAATGTTAGTAACTGATTTTTAATAAAAAATCCATTAGAGATGCAATTCCAGGATCAGGTACAAAGTAAAGACGGCACAGGTAGGACTGCCAGACAAGATCTGGCAGATCTGTTTGGCTGAGAGGGGCAGAGCATGCGCATCAGCTTCCCCCGTTCACATTGCAGCCTGTTAGTAGACTCTGACACTGAGGACAAGCGCTCAGTGAGATACTTACTGAGCTGGAATGGTCAAAGTGAAATTACATATTGGTATTTGTCAATTTTAATCTAGAGATAGGAAAAAAACAACCAAACAGAAACACATAATTAAAACCACAATTAAACAAAACCTTGGTTTTCATCCAAATTCCAAATCTACATTTGAATTCTGCTGTAGTCAGAAAGCAAGCAACCCAGAATATGCTTCTCCTTTCAAATATTTATGCTAAAAAAACATGGATAGCTTTAGTATCTTCATTTTTACTAATTTATGTCCTTTTGTGTAATAAGATATTTTTGAATGTCTCCCTTCTGACAACTTTATAGAAGAGCTATAATTTCTTTTCTCCCTCCCTTGCTGTGCTTTGCAAAGTCACATTACACTGCAACATTTAAAGCATGGATAGAATTTGACAGTACTTCATACAAAATATATTTTTCAAGAACATAAATAATAAATGCCCAGGAAATCGTTATTTTTTTGTTATTGTCCATTAAATCCCTGGAAAGGGAAAAAATATGCCACAAAGTTGCTAAAAGATTCACCAGCCCAAACTATTTTTCAAACACAGAGGAAACTTCAGTGACATGATTTCTGCAAGTAGGAAATTTTGAAACAAAGAACATTTCATTTGGAAATCACTATTATAATTTGCAACTTTATTTATACTTTGCCTTCTCTTCTGCAAATACGTTTTCCATATTTTTGTCCTAGTATTAGGTGTTCCATTTCAGGCCAGGAAGATGTTGTAAGGCCAAAACCTCAGTTGTCATTAGATTTATGAATCAGTTTTGCTACAATAAGGAGCTCTAAAAGAAGTGAAGCTCTCTCACATTTCTCCTATAGGAAACAGATTTTCTTCCATATACTCAAAAGCATGTTTTTTTTTTTTAATTATAATATTCTGTTCTTTTCCTGATTTACATATTTTGGCCCTTCCTAATACCCTTCGTCTTCCAATTAGTTTGCTCATTACATGTATAATTAAAGACAAATCAGATTATGTTGATTAGCATATATTATAAACCATTTTACTAATTTCTGAGGGCATATTCCTACAAGGGATAACATAGAAATTAGAGGGCTAATTAGGCCAAAATTACCTTTGCTAATGAATCTAAGCAGTAGTTAAATCCTCTAACAAAAGAGACATTTTTGTGCTTTGGAGGTTGAAGGTGTGATTCTCAGGAAGCGACATTAGGAATAAATCCATGGAGTTCCAAGAAGATTTATGAAAGGCTCAGCTCCAAAACACCTGAACTAATTCTCTGAAAATCTGCTGCCACTGAGTCTGACTGTGGTTGCTTAAGACATTCTTAATATTGTAGAAGTCTGAGGGGAAAAGAAATACGTCTGTGTGAAGGACAGCTTTTCCCACTGGGGCTCACGAAAACAAAGAAGGAGCTTTGAGGACCAAATGCCAAATTTTGTACATGGTGTGAGGGTATGGTTAGGCAAGAATGGCGGCACTCCACCAGCGAGGCTGGTGAAGGCAGGGTGTGTAGCCATGCACTTTTCCCTAGGTTATTGCCTAGACAAAGAGACTTTGTGTCATAGAGGATGAGGAGTTGATGTAAGGTCATGGCCAAAGCATCAAAGGCAGAAACCTGCAGTGGAGAGATGCCAACACTTCTATCTGTCCATATTATAGGTGCAGTGGTACCACTCACTTATTCAACAAGAAAATATCCTGAATTGAGGAGCAGTTGTAGAAGAAGAAAACATCTCTAGCTGTAGAAGCACAAGCCCAGGGCTCGGGACACCCAAGGTGTGGTGCAGTCACAGAGTGGGTACGTGGCCTTTGAAGCCTGATTAGTCCCAAACATTTACGTGCATTTGAGTTCTTGACCCTCCTTTGAATTAGGAACCAAAATACCTCTGAGGTCTCCAATCTCAGTATCCCTGTTCTAGAGTCACCTATCTGTAAAAGGGAAAAAATAGTACTTTCTACTTCAGGTATGCCAAGTATGCTGAAGAGGGAGGAGTTGTTCAATGGTACAAATGAAAGGGCATAAAAGTACCTAAAATCCTCCAATTAAGGACTGATAGATATCTGTGTTTGGCGTGGAACAGAGTGCTTCTTCCCCTCCTTCGTCACTGGGATGTGTATTTGGAATATCAGAGTCTGACTCTTCCTATTTGAAAACTCTATTTTCAGATGCTAATTACCTGCTGAAACTTTCAGCCTCTGAGCTGAAGTTTTCCAGACCAGGTTTCTGCCCCAGATTAATTTCATTTGATTGTGTAAGTGATAAAGCGCAGTTATTCTTCTAGACAGAGAAAATATTCTCCCTTCTTCTGAAGGAAAAAAAAAAGAAAGTGATAGATTGTTTTGAACAGCTCCAGTGTTGAAATGAGTGGGAGCAAGAAAAGACTGAAACATTATAGGAAAATAGTCCTTGGAGAGGCGACAAGCCTTTTGGTGTTCCTTCCAGTGAAGCTAGCCAGGGTTTGGGGATGATAGTTTCCATATGCATAACTGGTTTGCACAACTGTTTCCTCATATTCTATGCAAAATGAGGCAGTGCTGCGCATGGTGATACTGTTCTTTGTACACACTCAAATATCTCACCAGCAGGTGAGATGGGCTGTACCTCCACACTCTGCAACAAGTGAGGGTATGGGAGGAGGGAAGACATAGAAAGGAACAAGATTTAACGTGCAAAGATGTCCATTAGAGGTGATGTTTTATTTTCCTGGCCGACAGCTGAGTAGCTTTTTTCTTAAAAAAGATAATAGGAAAAGACTTACTACTGCAGTCGCTGAGCATGTGTGTATGTGTGTGTAGGCTGCTCTTAAAGGAAACCTGGCTTAGCTGGCTTCAGCCTACGTGCAAGCTGTCAAGATTGAGACAGTCTACAGTATCAGAGAAACTGAACTATACATTTCAAGAGGAGTATTTATGGACTTAGAAACTGAAAAATCTGAAGAGGACAGAACTAGGAGAAAGGGGTAAAGGGATTTTTGGAGGAATTGAGGCATATAAGGGGCTTGTAGCGGTTTTTCAAGTCTATCTCTAGTACAAGCGCAGTGTTGTTTGCAGACCACGGTCTCTCATCAAAGGACTTGGGAATCCCAAATAGACCAGTGTGACTAGTTGTAAACTGCTGTTAACAAAAGAAGCAATTTTCAATGAGTGTCACTGGCAAAACAGTCTTGACTTGGGAAATTTTACTTCATTTAACCTTTCTGGCAAATTAACATAAAATTTTAATTACTGATTTGGATATTGAGGAAAATAAGACAATTAAACAAACGCTTAGGGAAACAGATTTTCTCCCTGCTCCCCAGAACTGGCTTAAGCCAGACACCTCCTGAGCCTCAGCTTCCCATGTTTCCACCAGCCCTTACATTCAGTCCCTCCCAGCTCCTCTGGTGAGGCAATGGGCAGTGCTGGATGGTGGGTCTGCACATAAGGATTTATTTCAACTGCTCCTCCCTTTGCATTTGTTTTCCTTTTTTTGATAGGCTGCAGGGGTGTCCCTGCCCTGGCATGGATTGTGCATGGCCACAGTCCCTCTGAGGTACCTCCTCTGGCACAGAGCAGTTCCTCCCAAGATTGCATGTCCAGCCATGTCCTCCCATGTCTCCTCTGCCTCCTCTCAGGTATCTCCTGCCCCTGTGTCTCCTGTCCCTTTCCTTAACCATGCCAGGTGGCTGGAGCTCTGCCTCATGCCCAATACGATGAAATAAATAATGACATCTGTTGAGACAATGGTGAATAAGAAACAATTTTCCTGGAGAACAGGGTGGCCCAGGGTCCTAGAGACAGCTGAGCAAGCCACAGGCACCTCTGTGTTAGGGAGACCTTGGGGCACTGGAAGCTGGTGCGTGCTGCCGAGGAGGGTAGGACAAGGTACCAGACAGGTGCAGTAGGTGCAGAAGAAGTGGAATGTAGGTCAGAGTTGTGCACATGAGTTACTTGGCCAAGCTTTGAAATGAGGAGGCACCGTCACTGATGCACAGGGAGTATCTGAGAGAGGGGTGAACACCCCTGCCCAGACAGTGAGGCGTGGGGGGACTCCAGCTAGCAGTCCAGCTCAGGCAGCCTGCCAGAAGACATTCAAGCCCCAGAGGAGTGGGGAGGTTAGGTTATATTACACCCTTCCTTAAAGCATTTCCTTTTGGCTAGTTCGGGTTTCTGCCTCTTACCCTTCAATGCTGGCATAGTCAAGGACTGTAAATCCCTCTCTGGGAGGCAGCCAGCTAAAAGCTGGTCACTGCCACAGCAGCTCTCTTTGTGGCTTTAGGTCTCTTTGCCTGTTCAAAAGACGCTACTGGCAACTCCGCTCCAAGCACAACGTCCCACATATCCAGTTTTTGTGGTAAAATACTAAATCCCAGCCAGAATTAGGTGAATGTTTTCATGCACGCTATCACTAGGCAGGGACTAAGGGGCTGTCAAAAAAGAAAAAGCTGAGAGACTCCTGGAGATGTAAAGCAAAATTGCCTTAAGTAGGTTATTGTCTTATATCCTGAGTTATTAAATGGATGGATTCCCTTTTGTTTTCCTTGGCCATTGTTGCCATTCAGCACCTGTGCTTCCTCTTCAACATGAGGTCTTCCTACAGGCTTGTACAGCATTTTGTCTGCTGGCACCTGTGATCTCGGTGGTAGTCCTCAGGCAGTGACATGAAACAGTCATAAATCACAGCTCAGTCTGAATCCCCAGAGCAGCTCACCCTGCTCACTTGCACCATGTGTAAAGCCTTGCCACCAAAATTACCCTCTCCACTTGGAGAAGACCTACATTGAGGCATGGTCTGGCCAGCATGAGTGGAGCAGCTAGAGACCTTCTAACACCTGTAGCCCCCAACCTTTCCTCCCCCTGCCTGACTGTGCTGGGGTTTGCCACTGTTTGATTGATCTTTCTCTTTGTCCTTGTCTTCCAAGGTGGACCCCATTGAGGGGTGTCCTTGAACTTGAGATAGCTGGACTTGTTCATGCTGGTTGTCCATAACCATCACTGCAAAAGGTATTTAGTTTTGTTACAACATTTGCGTAACCTCAGGAAGATTTTCTATTAAAACAAACCTTAGGAGATAGCCTGACTAAGCTGAAGTGAGTATATTTTTTATTGCTTTAGGAAGAAAGGTTTCCTACAACATAACATGCAACAATTTATAACACTTTTCTCCCCTGTGGCACTTACAGAATATGTAAGTACAAAGAAATGCAGCTAAATATAGGATTCAAGACACAATGAACTTTAATTAATTTTCTGGAAGAATTTATCATGGTGCAATCAGTGGGAGGTGAGAAGCTGAGCTTTTCCCTGTATTTCATTTTCCTTAGCTGTATGTGACAGTAGCTGTCTCTCAGCATGAGTCTTTCTCATAAGCCTGCTCAGATGTAGCTGGAAGCTGGCTAGACTGTGACAAATGGTGCCAAACCTCTATTGTTTGGCTGAAGATGGGTATTTTGGATGGTTTTGTTTTAAAAATAACTATCCTCCAAACTTTCCATTCTCTCTGAGGTCCAGGAATAGTTTCTGGTGAGGCAGGAATCATGAGAAAGCTAGTGATGTAATGAGTGTAAGTCTACCATTACTCTGAGATAATTTCTGAAAGATGAAAAAACTCAGAAGCATTTCCATGCCTGGGTAAGTATAACTGATGAGCCATTGCTAGAACATCGTGCTCCAGGACAGACCTTTCACCAAAGAGCAGACAGACGCTGCCGGTTGCGTATGATCACAGCCAGCTGAGAGCTCCAGCTAGGCTTACGCTAGAAATGTTGGCTGCAACAGGAATGTTGTCTGGGGTAGAGGCATGTGTTTTAGTATAGAAGATCCAGGCCAGCAATAGCCGTAGTGGAGATGCAGTCATGCTAACAAAAAGTGCTCTTGCCAGCACAGCGTATACAAAGTATAACAGCAACAGAGACTGCCTTTCCAGCTCTTGGCATCTTCTTGGGGAATTGAACTAGAAGCATCTGCTGTTTCTGTGAGAGCTGAAGAGCTGAGGCCTTGGAGGCAGCATTATCCTCTCTGGACTGGGCATAACACGCCCAGGGATGGTGGCTACTGGCACCGTTCTGAGCACAACCCCAGAAATCAGCGGTTTGCACTGGTGAAGCAGGTTGCACTTTCAAACAGGGACAGGCTTTGGGTGCAGAAGGAGCTGGTTCCTCCTGTGCACTGGGGATTGCATGGATGTGCCTATACCAGTGTCTGGTCTCTAAGAGCTCAAATCAGGGCTCATCCCCATTATTGATAAGTCCTTATAGAAATTCTGCTAAGAGCAGTAAATCTTGCTAAACAGCCACTTGGCAAAAGTCATGACCAGCTGGCTCAAGCAGGCTAAGCTAACCAGTACTGACAATTTCTTCAAACTGAGCACCCTCAAGGCCCTGCAAAATGCACCTACATCGATATGATCCTAGGGCCAGCATAGTGCAAAACCCAAAGGGGTCTCAAGGAGATGAGATTTTGGTTTTGCTTGGGGACGAGATACCCTGTAACAACAGTTCACCTTGTCAGAGGCTAGCGGGTGCCAGCAGGAGAAAATTTACGTTCTCTAGACAAACACAAATTCCAGTGAGAAGATTAAACTTGTAAGAGTCTTATGGAAAATAAACATCCTGGTTAGGGAGAGAGGCTGGAGAACCAGCGCTAAGTGTAACCACTGGGTACTTAGACCTCAGCAAAGAGTGTTAATGGATAACTTGATACCCAAAGTGCTGAAGAAAACCTCAGAAGCCCATTTGAAAGGAATTACAGAAACTCTGTGTATGTGTAAGATAAGGAAGGAGGCCAACAAACACAGGTCTGTTGAAGGCACTGGGTGTGATTTAAAAGGCAGGAAGAGGATCCAAAAAGCTCTTAAGGCTGTGGGAGACACTGCTTCCAAGGGTAACGGGATTCTGATTTTCCTGACCTGAGGTGCAGGATACAAGCAGGACAAAAATAATTTATTCTTAATGAAAAAGTAACTGTTTAAGTAAAAAGAAGCAGAGGCAGAGCGTTATTTCTATTATACTCAGACATTTTTCTGGCTTGGACATATACTTTTGGGAAGGGGGAGGATGATAGGGCAGAGCGTAAGTACTGCCAGACCGTTATTTGAGAAGCTCACCAAAAAAACACATTTTGTATCTTTATAGATTATGGGGAAAGGAAAGATGGAATCACCTAAGCGATAGGACATGGACATTGCCAGGACAGTGATACTTTCAGATACTGGTAAAACTCCGTTCTCTGATATAACAACGTCCCTGATATATCTGGTTTGTGATCACATCAAGTCTTTGCACACTAGGCCTGGATGATTATGGCCTTTCTCTCCCAAGAAAGGATAAGTTCTTGTTCCTTTTTACACCAGAGATAATTTTTTTTGAATGCACTACAAGGAAATGAACACATTCTTATATAGATCTTTTTAAGAATGTGATTTAATACTGTATAGGAAGCATGATTCTGCACTACCTCAGTGCTTGAAATTAGAGGGAACCAAAAATGAATAAACAACTGCAATGACTGGGTTTGCTAGCTTTAGTTTATCAACTTTGTTAACTTTGTGCAAGTGGAAATGACTACAGAATGTGCAAGGCCCCAAAAGCTGCAGTGCAGTAAGATCTCAAGGTTACACTTTCATAGGTCTTTAGCTTTGCTCTAAAAACAAACAAACACTTCATCATGTAAACCCCTGACTGCTATGGCTCATCTTGGTCATTCTTCATTGAGCAAAAATGAGCTTTGCAGATATAGCAGGAAATCGCACTTCTTCAGACTGTATCAGAAGACAGAAGCAGTCTTCTGAACAGAGCTGAATTCATTCTGCTCATGGAGGTAGAGCGTGTTTGTTTATATAACAAACTTTATGTTATTACAGAATGGTATGTTTTAAAGGTGGTTCCATGTCTTATCATCAGGGATGAAAGTTCAGAAAACTTTCAAGTTCCTGAACTGAAGAGCATCTAGGTGAGCTCACAGAGGGGAGTTCAATGATCCAGGCATCTCTTAGAAGGGCAATTTGGTATTGTGCAACCAATTTGGGCAGATCCTAGAGTGCTAGTGACACTTTTATAAAGTAAATGAAATCAAATTGTCATGAATAGGAAGTAGGCTGACTTTCAAAGAAAAAATAGAGAGTGCTCAGGAAAGCAGCATTATGTTGTGCAGAACGACTTGGTGTTGCAGCAAAGGCCAGCATGGTGAAATGGGGAGTTTCTTGACGAACTACAACACAAAAAGAAGTATACCAGGTTCTAATACAAGGGCAGGCAGCAAAGGGGTTGTATGAAATCATTGCTTGGGTATGTACATACAAAATCATGAAGGTCAAAGCCCTGGAGCTGATCTTAGGGATACCAAGGATTCTACAGCTATGCGAGCTGCAAAAGTACATGTGAGTCTGTTGGAGGAGACAAGTTAGTGTTGGATGATATGGGAAAGGCTGAGAAATTAAAATAACTTTTTTGCTTTGGCTTTCACATGCAAAAGTTGCTCCCAGACCACTGTGTACATCAGCACAATTAGGAGACTGAAGGGACAGACAACAGTGGGGAAACAACACAGCTGGCAGTACTTGGAGACTCTGGATGTACTCAGATCTATGGGGCTGGATGAGATTTTCCCAAGAGTGATGAAAGTAATGGCTTATGTGATTTCATAGTGTGTTGCCTGTTTCCTCTGACAAATCATGGTGATTGGGAGAGGTCTGTGACAACAGGAAAAAGACTAGCAGTAAGTTCTTAAGAAATGCAAAAGTAAAGACCCAGGGAAGACACTCACAGTAAGCACTTAAAAAGTGTGAAAGAGAGGATCCAGGGAATTTGACTGCAGTGAAGGCTGGACAGTTTCACCTTGGTTCCTGGAAAGATCATGGCAAATGTCTTCTTGAGATCCATTCACAGACATGTGGTGGGTGAGAAGCTAATCGGAAATAGTCAGCATGGATTGCCTACTACAACAGCATGACTGTCTGTGTGGAGAAGGTAAAGGCTATGAATGCAATACACCTTGACTTCATTAATGATTTTGATGCTGTCGCCCACAGCATTCTCATTTGGAAACTGAAGAAATATGGACTGGAGAAACAAACTGCTAGGTGGACTGAACCTCTGGACTCAAAGGGTGGCTCACATTTGTTTGTTGGTCATTTATGGGAGGAACACTGCAGGGGTTGTTTAACATCTTGATTGACAACCTGACTGATAACACAGAATGAACCATCAGCAAATTTATGTAAGATATTCGGTTAGAGTAAGTGGCTGACAAGATGGTTGGTGGAGATTTGGTCCAAAGGACCTTTGCTAAACATGAGGACTAGGCTAACCTAAACAGCTTGAATGGTTTAACAAAGAGAAATGCAAAGTTTTGACCTATGTCAGAATAACCCATGCATCAGCACAGGCTGGAAAGTGACTGGCTAGTGGTGCCCCTGCTATAAAAGCCCTGGATATTTATAGTGGATGGGTGCTGATGGGGCACGTTCCCTGCAAATAAGGCAACCCATACACTGCACTACACTAGGAAGAGCCTAATGTAGTTCTCCATTAGGAAGAACCTTGGGATGGCAACAGTCCTGCTTTGAGCATGAGGCTGGACTAGATGACCTTTCCAGGTATATTCTAACCTACATTTCCATGATCCTATAGCTTCAGTCTCAAGAGCAGCTTAACCTCTGAATAACTTAATGTTTCTTCCTCAGAAAACATGAACGGAAGGCTCCACTGATCTATGTGTGTATCAGTGTGAACTTGAGACAGTACTGTAATTTTCTGTACAGAGTCATCTCCCTCCCCAGACAAGAACACTTACCGTGAAATCATAAGGTGGGCAGAAGGTTATGAATGTGGTGTGTGAAAGTCGGGAATTTGGTCAGTTACACTCCTATCCTGGGTATTTCTGGCTGGCTGAAATCTATTTGCTTCATAACAGCAATGATTTCTTAAAATGCACTTGTGTATAGCAGCTGTACTGAGGCAAGAGGACAGCAGGTCTGGTTAAACACTATAGGGCAATAGCAGAAAGTCTGATATTCTCCTCTGAATCATGTAAGAGGAGAAAGAAGCATATCCCTTCTCGAGGACTTGGGTTTTAAATTGTATTCTCCATTTTGCTCTGGTTTCCCCATTGCCTTTTGGTACACTCATCTATACACCCACTCTTTTCCTAAATTGAAATGCTTTGTGCTTTTGGGGATTAGTGACTTGAGCAGAGCCATTGGGATGAGATGAAAGACTCGTGGGAAAGCGATGAGTTAGCCTTTCTCCAAGTGAAAACACAACAACAGCCCTCCCAGGGTTCTGTTGTTGCAGTGGCATGAACACTTTTGCCCAAATTCATCCCATTGCTTCATAGGCACTTAATGAAGCACCTAAATTAAGAGTCTCATTGTCTTAAGCTTTCTTATTGCCATAGACAAGGAACTCCAGAATGAAATTTAGTCCTCTTACTACCTGAAATATTCCTTCAGGATGCCTGTCTCTGGATGCTAAGGAAGCTCTGTGTGACTACTAATGTAGGCACTCCAGACCTTTATTTTTGTTTATCAGCTTGAAAGTCATGATCTAGAAATTTAGTCTATGTAAAACTTACAAGTTGTGGTTAATTATGTTGGCTGAATGGTTCGGTGTGATGAGTTTGCCCCGGGCTGACATATTGCTGATGCACACTACGCAGAGAGTCTAGAGGATACTATGGAGGAAACAAAAGGCTTGTTAACCTCAGTGACTCTGCTGTGGACAGAGACAAAAGAGAAGCTAAGGGTAAGGGCTGAATTTGAAAAATAGTTCCATAAGTGAGCCAGCCAGCACAACAGCTAAAGTCAACATGCTGCAGCTGTCCTGCCCCCATTGTCTTCCTTTTCTTTCCTTCTTGAGGCATCAGACTTGATGTGAGAGCAGTATGGTTTGTTGCGTTAGTCTGTGCATATCAAGGGGACAGACTTCCAAGATTTCCACGAGCTTCTTTGTACATCCATGTACAACAACTCTACCTCTGTTGCTAACTGTTTGACACTCCGAAACATAAATCTAGGTGGAGGAACACCTGCTCAGAGAGATCTGATAATACTTAATTGGTCTTCTTATCTCCCCACCTCTCTCTTTTGCTTGTGCCTTCCTCCAGTCCCCCTGAATGATCCAGTCCCACTGGAGAGGCAGGCAAGCATGAGCTGATGGGCTGTTCCCTGAGCCTGTGCCTGCTGTCAGCTGAGAACTTCCAGAAGGGGCATGAGTTGATTAGAGTAACACACTTCAGTGCATAATTTAGCTTGAAGGTGCTGCTGCACGTTAATTGTGTTGAGGATAGCATTTAGCCTTTCCATAGCGCTGTTGGATTGCCTTCTCTTGAGTGTTTCCTTACCAGGAGTTCATCTGGATTCCTCTTGGACCTCAGCGGCTGTGTTTGAGATGGCTTGATTTAAGCATGTTCTTTCTAGGCACGAGGTAAGACATCTCCAAACACTTCTTCTGAAAGATGGCACTGCCTTTTCTTCTGCCTTCTCCTATTCCAAGCCACACAGTGATGTCTTCTCTTCCATTTACCAGGTTCAGCTGGGTATTTTTCTGAATGCTAGTTCTGCCATCTACACTGCCAGTGTGGATGGAAGGGCAGTGCAGAGTCAAGCTTTAGCTCTGGGATTAGGAAACATTTTCCAAAACTGTGGCCTGCATTCCTATCTCTTGACTTCAGGCACTTAAAAGAGTTAAAGAGCCCAGTCAATAGAGATAGCTCACTCAGTAGAGCTCCTTCCAGGTGCAGTTGGGTTTTTTTAGCTTGTCTCAGGTACCGTCAGAAAGTGCCCATCTTTCCCTTTTGTCCACCTTCCCCAGGCTAGGGCTGGACTGCGTGTTGACTCCTGAGGTATTGAAGAAGGTTGCCTGCATCCTGGAAATCCTCTTGCTTGCTGTGAACCTGGAAAACACATCCCAAGCCTCAAGAGTTGTTCCTACGAAATAAAGATGTTGGTACCCATAAAAGATATGTCTTTCCTCTTCAGATGTCAAAATACACATTTAGCTTTTGTTTCATAGAGCTACACACTTGTTTGAAGCTGAGAGCACACGCTGAGTGTTGTTTTCCTTCTTTCCTTGTTTCAAAGTGCACACTGCACGTCTGTATAAGAGTACCTCTAGGTGTAGGAAATCCTTCTTCCTTTCATTGTTCATCTATTGGACTTGTCATCCATTTGTGTAAACAAAAAGGCGAATTTTGAAAAAGTGGAAAATTCTGAGTGCTAAATTGGATTAACTCATTTTTTGCCTTTCAGTAGATTGTATTCACCTCATTTTGCAGTGGAACACTCCTGAAGCTTTCTACAAGTCCCTGAAGGATCCAAAACCCCTACGGACTCAAGGCATCCGATTAATCAGTGGCGATTCAGATTGCTGTGTAAGCCTGGCCACAAAGAGAGTGGGCTCCACCTCACTGGAAATTAACTGGAGGATGTACATTATATTAAAAATATATAAATTCTTAGTTCATCTAGACAGAAGTACATTGTGCAGAAATAGTTAACTGTTGCAGTACTCGGAAGAGCTGTTCTGCAGTGCATGTGTTCTCAGGCCACGCAGATAGCCAGCCAGGCTGTGGAGCAATGGGGAAGGCTGTAACTGCGCCTGCTGCAGCATCTGTCCTTTCAGCCATACAGCACAAGAAACCTGGAGCAGCTGTGCAACTTCCAGCAGCCAGAGTGGGGCTGCTCCAGCCCAGGCTAGCACAGGGGGACCTTGATTTGTACGATTACAGCAACAACAGTGACTGCGTAGTCAAGTGTTTCCATATGACTTTGAAGTGCATTTTTTCTTTTTTATAAATAGATAGTTATCTTGTTTCCCCAAAGAAGAACAGAGCATGGTTTACTTCCCAAGGCCACCCATGCGCCTGTGCTCAGGAAGGAAACATCTGTGGAGGTGAGCAGAGGTGGTGAGGAGGTTTTGTTCGGCGCTGGTTTTGTATGAAGTGAGTAGTGCGCTAATGTCCTGGCACTCAGGAGCTTTTCAGGGCTTGGGTTTTCCATTTGTTTTATTTTTTGCTTGTTGTGCATGAGATGACAAAGAAAATAAATTGGAGGGGCTGTATCTGCACCGGCACTGAGTCTGAGTGCTGGCCAGCAGCCTGCCTGAGATTGGGTCTGTGTCTGCTCAGACTGGAAAGTGAGCCCAGCCTGACCAGGTGCAAGCCATTTTGAGGCAACCTGGCAGGACCTGTAAGGTGTCAACATGCCACCCACACACTCTGTGTGATGCCCATGCATCGTGCAGCACTACCACACATCATGCAGCATGAACAATGGGGTTCAGAAGGTCTGTGCATCCCCAGCCCCTCCAGTGCTCACAAAGATGTTGGCAGAGACAGGATATCTGTGGGACAGCAGGGAGCAAGTGCCTTGCAGCCCCTCTCCCTTACTGTTACCTTACAACAGTGTGAATGGATTGCATTTGTGGCATAAGATATATAGGTAGTTTATAGCTGTTGGAAAAGTGGAACAGGTGGAGAGCTCAGAGGCTGTCAACTTCAAAAAGAGAAAAAAGCTAGAAAGACGTAACAGAAAGCTACAGTTTGGATACTGGCTGCCCATGCTGATTCTGGAAAATGGTTTGGGAACTTATGGGGCCTTAAGCTGCAGTAAACCAAAATTTAAAAAGAAATAGGCTCTTCTGTCCTCCTTATCCATTAGACGATGATGTTGATCCAAGATGTTTACAGTGCTGAAGCGCTTATTCAAAGTGATAAGGGCTTTGAATCCCATCTGTCAAGACCAGGTCTTAACAAATGTCTCTTTGGAAATCAGTGCTACGGGACTAATCTGGCAGTCACTGCTTTGGAAGAGCCCAGAAGATTTGTCTGTAAAAGGAAGGCAGGAGGGTATTTTGTGGTGTTTCTAATCCCAATTGCTATAAACTGTAATAGGATCTGTCATGCTTCAGTTGTTCGGACAAATGGCTTGGCGATTGTTTTCTTCTTCTGGCATTTTCCCAGTTGTTTTTTTGGGTTGTTTTTTTTTTGTAGAAATACATATGTATAGGAAATAATAATCTATTTTATGGGATTGGTCAGAAACTGGACAAAAAATAAATCAATTAAACTGAGCAGTGACTGATCCTGTTCTGAAATAATTCTGCAATTACAAGTGTTCCTCAACTCCCCATTGCTCTCTTTTCTCCAAGCCTGGCAGCTTTCTTCATTCCCAGGCATTCCCTTCGTTCCCAGCTTGTAATGTCTGAGATGAAACACTATTAAATACAATTAAACATATTTAGGAGGCACAATCTGCCACTGTGCCGGCATCTATAATAACAGAGGCACTTAAAAACTGCACAGAAAGAGAGAAAATTTTTTCAAGGGCAGCACACCTACCGTTCAGTAACGATTCTGTCAAACTGAATTTCTGTGCTCTACTGTTAAAAATCAGACATCTGGTATAGTATTCATTTCAAAAAATCTTTTTTTCCACTGTCTGAAAATGACTTCTTACTTTACTATGATGATTTTAAAATACACCAGAAATGTATTTTCCTGCATAACAATTTATTCTGTTTTAAGAATACAGAAAAAACAGATGGGACTCATTTTCTCTTCCTTGGTCCAAACATTTCAACAGGTGGGTTACTTTCATTACCAGCTTCTGGACTCCTCACTCTTCTTAATAGGATTATTTGGATAAATAAACTCATCCAACTTTGGCCCTTTCTTAATCACACAGCTGAGGCAGAACATGAAGAAATTAATGGAAAGAAAGGATGTCTGCTCTGGTAAGAAATGAGCTAATACTGCTTTACTGTGAAAAGGCATAAAATTCTTCTTGCCTGAAACAAGAACTAATTTTTTTGGCAAAACTCTCCAAATTTATTTCTGCTATGGTTTAGTGAACACCAAAAAGTGAACAGGTTGGAACATAGTTTAGGAGGGGAAAAGAAGCAAGAGTTATTATAACTACCTTATGGTTTACAGATGTTCCAGGTAAGCATATAGATGTCTATTTTGTTTCAGTTATTCCTATACTGTTTTGCCAATGTTCAAACTAATTTCTCCCTTTAAGGTTCTATCTTAAATACAGCTGGAGGAAAACAGGAAAACAGTCTAGCATACAGTGAAAGCAAGGTAAGAAAATCAAACAGTGAGACAAAACCAGCTTCCACTATAGACAGGAAAGGAAAATTTTCAAAAAGTGAAATGATGAAGTAAAATAAGATGGACATTCTCCTTCTTTTCCTTCAGGGGTGAATGAATTAACAATGCAAGGATGCAATGAGATACATACATCAGTGATAGATTTCAAAGACAACATTGCGATGGAGATCCTGAACAAGGGAAATTAAAAGCTAAGCAGTTCTGTAAGTATGCAGATCACAGAAGAGGTGCAGATTAAACACTCATATGTCATCCTAGATGGCCTTCATCTGCTTCCCAAACTCTGATCATCAAGGAGCTGTAGCTGTAATAAAATGTGCCGGTGGGCTGTACCTACATTTAAGATGAAATATTTTGATGCTGGGAGTGACTGCCATAACTGAGGTGCTCTGACACACCACCCTGGATAATGTTGCTTGCTTTCTCCTCGTCATCTGTCCTTCTTGTAGAGGGATTATGGGATTACAGGTGCAATAGAATTGATGCTATGAGTGGACGTACGAGTGGGACTGAAGCATTCCTTGTACCCGATGACTGAAGGTGTGATACTGGTGTGCTGTCCAGCATGCAAGAAAACATTAATCGCAAACAGGTACAATGGTGGAAGAGCCATTATCTGCTCCTTTTTTTTTTTTTTCTGCTGGGCTGCCAAAAGCTCCTGATTGCTCAGATCTGCTAGTAAGGCTACTCATGAAATTCCTTTCCTTGGTTCAGTCCATGTAAGCTGAGTTAACCAATACCTACAAATGGAGTGTTTAGACTAACAGAAGTGATTAAGGAGTTGGTCTCCTGAGCAGCAGGGGAGAGTGGTGATAAGCGGTTTGCAGCAAGCCAAGAGCATCATCGTCTCTTTGGCTGGTGCAGTTGCGTTTGTCTTTGGTATCAGGCCTTCCAGTGAATTTGGCCCTATGAATTTATCACCCTGTAAACGTGGAGCTCATTCCAACTGTGAATTCGAAGACCAGGCATATAATTTTAATGTTTTTAACAACTCCTTCAGATAGAACTGCATTAGGACAGTTAGCTATGGCACCCGAGAAACTAACCAGATCTGTAAAAGCAGTTTTTTTCAAGCAATCCTCTTATTTTGTGTATAAAGGACTCATTAAAAATAAGTCAAGTTGTGGAAGAGGGTGCAGGTAATTGCACTATACAATAGTTTCTCTTTATATTAGGTACTATGGGAATAAACCAAGCAGACAGAGCAGCGTATTTCACAAGTGGTAGAGGAGATGACCCTGCGCAAGGTCATTTTGGTTTTGGAAGGGACATTTGTTGCAGCTGAAGTACAGTTCTGCTTTGGATGAGAACAGTGTGCAATGCATTTTTAAATGAAATATTTAAGACACTGTTCCCAATGTGAACGTGGTCTAATGAACACTCTGCACTAATCTCTGTTAATGTTGACTGTGCCTGTGACCTCGGATAAATCACTACATCTCTTTGTGTGTACCCTCATCTATAAAATGTCTTACTCACAGATATGTAGTGAAGATTCATTAGTTAATGTTTACAAAGTGCTTTGAAGACATAAATATGGTTATTGCTTTAACGGCTCTGAAGTTTATGAGATTAAGAGGGCATCTTACCCTTTGCAACCTACTCATGAGTTTGGGGGCTGCAGTAACCATCCCATAAACAAATGCATCATTCATATCAATCCTTACACATAGCTGTTATCTGCTATTAATTGTCTTTGCAATTCTACATGGTTACTGGCTGTCCACTGTCTATGAGTGTCTAATTTTTTATAGCAATTAAAGAATAAATTATGCTAATTTTTACAAAAATTGTGCACTAGAGATGAAAAGTTTTGCACACACCAGTATGACTTTTCACGCAAGCAACCACAAGTTATTTTTTTCAGTCATTCCTTTATCAATTTAATCTAGAGCACCTCATTTCCCAGGCAAACAGCAGAATCATATCTGCACCTGAGGGTGCCACTAAAATGAATAAGAATGAAATTCACAGGTTTATTTTGTGCCAAATCTCTGGAAGATATTGGCAGGTATTGTGAGTGTCTTTTCTGAGCTTCCAGATGAATATACTCAGCTGATGTACCTCTGCTTCTTGTGCTGTAGTTTAATGTGCTACAGGAGATCTCTCTAGCACAGTGAAGCAACAGAAGTCTTGATAAGAGGTATTGAAAAAGTATGAATGCTCATAAAAGCCTGACTAGACATCACATATACTACTGAACCTCAGAGTTCCACCAATTAAAATTAAATCTGTCTTTGTCCCAGGTTGGTTGATAACACATTTTTTTCATCTTTTTGGCAAAAGGAACTGCAGTACCATGGAAATAAGCAGGAGCTGTCAACCTTAGAGTAGTTCAACATTGCTCTGATGTATATGTTGATGTTCTGTCCTTGTGCTAATGACAAATAAGTGCACAGCTATTGTCCATGCCTCCATTTCCCTATGTTCTTTTCTTTTGTATTGGGGTTCAATAAGATAATTTTGACCATGAAGAAAGGAAGGAAACATGGAGATATGGGGAACAACAGCTGTGTGTCTGGCATGTCATGAAATGGGCTATGAAAAACTGGATGAGGCTACTTGCCTTTACAAGGAAGGATTACCAGGAAGGAAGACCAGGAAAACCATGAGCATGTCTTCATTGATGACTAGACCAGCTGTGAAAAGACAGGTTTTTTGTCTTTGCTGCCATCTAGCAGAAGACAGACACCCTAACACCCACCCACCCGCTGGGACAGAGAAGCAAATTAGATTCCTGAGGTATGTGGGGGCATAGTGTGGATTATGGCTGAGGTCTGAGCTGGCCATTCTGGCCTAAGTCCTCTACACATTGCTAGTTGGCTGTTAAAAAGTGGCTTGGTTTTGGAAGAGGCTGCTATTCCCTTCTGCTTGTCGTTACTCGTCTTTCTTGGGTGGAGAACTAGATGAGACTCGCTCATGTCATTGGAGGAGTGAACCAGGCTGCTGCTGTACCAGTACGTTGAAGGAGATGTGTCGACAAAAATAGAGAGACTTAAAAGAATTCAGATATGCCCTCTAGAGGCAAACCTACTCTGCAAAAGAGCCCTTTTCTTGCTAAGGACTGGATTTCTGGTGAAAGGAAAACACTCTTCGTGTGTACGGAACACATTTAATAATAATCAGTTAATAATAACAGTCACCTTGATCTAGGTTTGGTCAAGGCTCATGCTAAAAAAATGCTTTAGCTTCTAAAGCATTTCAAGCAAGTCATTAGCCAATTCTCAGTTTATACTGCTTTGTCATCTGAACAGTCTTGAACAAAGCTCAGTTACGTAATGATCATGTTAGTCTCCTAAATGAGTTTCCTTTCCTGTAATTATTAGTCCTCCAGCTTCCCTCTTTCTTCCAATCTCATTTTCTCCTACAGTGTATGTTCCTTTCTCAGACACAAATAACTAGATCTTGCAGACAGTCATTTATGGTCTGTGTTCATTAGTTCACAGGCAAAGGAAGCTAAGCAGACTCTACTCTGATTTTCCTTTTGTTCAATGGAAACTGAACATTTATTATGGTTTCATTGCTGAGGGAAAGTTCAATTGCTAATGTAACACAGGCTAAAAATTCACAGAAAGAATGTTCTGGAACAACTGAGCTCACATGTATTTTCCAGGGAAGGAAAAAACCTGCTAAACCTGAGTTGAGGTAATTGAAATGTGACTGTGAGGCTAACAAACATTATGATAATGGTGTGATTAGGCTCAAACTAAGGATTAACCAGATCACTCAGCCTGAAGGTTGAGCTTTAAAAGAAACTGAGGCAGGTTAGGATACAGATAAATCACATGGGTAAGTCTGCCCTGTAGCAGTGTTCATGATATCATGGAAAGCAAGTAATTTTTCTTGCCAGATCAGATTAGACTGACTTTTTTTAAAAGATAAAGTGAGAAGTTCTATTCTCATTTTTTTCTCTTCTGGACATCACAATATGGTGAAGATAATTTTTCTGTGAGGAGTGTGTCAGAAACAATGAGACCCACACAGCTCAGTTCCTGGGCTGCTGCTTTTACTAGGGCTTATGAATTCAGTACTATTCAGTATTCTAGGTCCCTAATTACAGTAAATGTAATGTGAATGCAAATATGTGTTAGGAAGTTTCAAAAGCACACTGGGGGGGGGATGCTGACCAACCTTCCTTCCCCCTCAGCTGCAGGTGGCCGAGGAAGGGCATGAGGCATGCCTTACCTTCCTCGCTGGAGCTGTTGGCTGGATAATCCCCTTCAGCAGAAACTGAGGAAGCTCTCAAGAGGAGAGGGCTGGGCCACACGTTCAGCACCTTCTGAGACACAATTCTTCTCAGGGTTGTATGCAACAGGATGTCATTTGTCAGGGCCTCTGGCTAGGACGGGATAGGCATCACCATGTGAACGTCCACTTCAGACTGACAGGGTGACAGGCTGGAAGAAGGGACCTGGGGAGTGAGAGTGTCCAAGAAACTACCATGGCCCATCAGGATGCATGGGCTGCGGGGAGAAAAAGCCTGAGTGCTGTGGTACCCTGCCCTGTACACTGTGGGTGCTGGGTTCTCCTCCTCTTAGTCTTCTTTTAATTTTGCAGTAGGGATATTCTTAAAATATTTTATTGTATGAGTATTCTTCGACTATTTCCTTTCATCAAGTCCAGTAGACCAGAAGGGAATGGTGTCTCTGCTCACATGTGCACCTGCAACCAGCCCTGAAGAGCTTGTCCCCACTAGTGTGGTGTCTGCAGTGCGGTGACATGGACTGCACATGCTCTTTGCTGTGCTCAACTTAGAAGAATTTAATGGTTAGCCTCTGCATCTAATTAAGAAGGGAAACATACATGTATGGATAGGTAAAATAAATGACCTTAACCAAGAGAGAAAATGAGAGAATAGCTTAAGCTTAAAAAAAATAGCTTTCAAATCATATTGTGTCACCCAAATAGTTGTTTGAAAGCCAGTAATGATAAATCAAATAGAGTATTTAGTAAAAATGAGAATATCTAATTCTGCACTGCAGAAATGTGCATTTAAGCCATCCAGACAACACTATCATGGCAATACAATTATGATTTAAAACCAGTTTAAAATAAATTGATTTTTGCATCAACCTACTGGTGCCTTTACAATCATTTCAGGCTTTCTGAATTCCACTTCCGTGCATGTTTCCTTTATGGACTGGGAACTCCTAGGAACCCCAGGGAACATTCCTCTTTCATGTTCAGGAGATGAAGACTAGCTAAATTAGGGTTATTTGAAGTGAGAATCGTACCGGCTATCCAAACCTGCCCTCTAAAAGTCAAGGGTCTGTAAATCTAAGTGCCAATCAGATTCAGAGAAAGTAGAGTTATGTGCATGCTCCTTTGTCATTCTGACTTACTGCTTCTTCCTCTGTTCAAGCACTCAAGGCCGTGTAAGCACTTTCTGTGATAATTTAGTTGGAGTTGGTCTACTGATTGGAACAAGCATGTCTATGTCAGCACAGTCTCCTTAACTGTACAATGTTATTGGAGATCCTCTGAGTATACTTTAATTTGAATTAAATTTTCAGGGCAGAAATTGTGTTTTCAGATGTGTGTATGGGCCAACGGGGCTCTCTTCCAGTACAAGGTCCGAGGATGCTTTTTATACAAGAAATAAATGCAGATAATTAGAGGAGGCAGAGAGTTGTGTCTTTTGTTTTGTAGAGGGTATCTGGTATTACTTAGGAAAGGACAGCTTGTCCAACCAACAGAGAGTTAGCTCATACAGATTTACAACAATCTAGTATTGGATGATGGATTTACGGGCCACTGATAAGTGACCAAAAGCAAGAAATAGCAAAGCTTCCTAAACCACCACCATCTCTATTATAAATATGTTTTTATTTCTTTTAACATACATTGCTAGTTTTGATTCACTGTTCAGTGTGTTTTATTCATTCCTTTTAACATCATGTCTGTTTTTCACATAGGAGGAAAAGGTGGATTTTTTTAATATCCACTCTGTAGGATTTTTCACTCTGTCACTCACACCAACAGTTCTTTGTGTACAAATAACTGAATAGATTATTTTGCTTCCAGCAGTGACTTACAGGTTCAGAAGATGTCAGTTAGGCATAGTCATGGAACAATGCTACAGGAACTGCGGTTTTGCAATGTTACCCACATTGAACCTATTT
Source organism: Pterocles orientalis (assembly GCA_011057875.1). Classification (NCBI taxonomy): domain Eukaryota; kingdom Metazoa; phylum Chordata; class Aves; order Pterocliformes; family Pteroclidae; genus Pterocles; species Pterocles orientalis. The sequence goes on along the minus strand of WKFP01014850.1, from coordinate 420,830 downwards.
ATTCTGTCATGTGAAGGGTGATAGCAGTGTGGAAAAAATGTCAAGAGCTATCAAGGAAAATGCTCACTGAAAATTCTCAAAAGCTGAAAGCTTTTTAAAAACATAGAGAGAGAATTTTAAATTTTGCAGAAAATATGAGGAATGCCATCTTTCTCTCCAAGATGGAAACCATGAGCAGAAATAGAAATGATTGTTGCTGTCCCCCTGCCATTGAGATATTTCCACTCTCAGAGAATTTGTGGCTACATGGAAAAGCTGCTATCTAGGTAGAACCACAATAAACCTGAGGAAAAAAGAAAGGGATGCAAAGACAGTGTAATCTGTGTTATATAGGCTGTTTAGAAACTGGAGGGAACACTCTGTGTTTTTATCATGCATAGATTTAGTTTCTTGCCCGACAAAGAAAGCAGGGATTACCCACTGCTCTTTGGAATATGTGTGCCATATGATCACTCTGTAATGTTGGGGAAAAAGACTGGGGGGTCTTACACAATGAAGACCACCTCTGGAGGCAGTAGCATCGTTTGACTCTTGGCACAGCTGCTATCTTTGACATCATCTGAGACCAAAGACTCCGTCAGGTTAGTAGGTGTTAGCTTTTCATCAAGAAGCAGCAGTTAATGCACCTTAACAGTTGTTTGAAATGTCCATCTGGCAGAATAAATCCACAGTACACAGGTTATACGCTGTGTTATAGCCCATATAGCCTAAAGAAATATATGTACCTGGCTACAAAGGGGGAAAATTAGGGTAGGCACTGGAGAGTCAGCTGGACCCAGAGGCCTGTTTCATTCTTGCAGCTGAGCTAATGTCAGCAGTGTTCTGTTTCTAGTAGCAAATACTGCATTTGTTCCAGCATGGGATGGTGCTAGTGCTTGCCAGAACACTAGACCAATGCATTGACTTACTTCGGGTCCTTCTACAACTCTCCTACAAGGGGCTGTGTGTCACATGCAAATGTGAAAAAAAAAGTTTTGGTTAAAGTATATTTGGGTCATGAGTATATTTGGGTCTAGAGTGCAGCATTACAGATTTGGTTATCCAAGGCCATCATCAATTTGAGGTCGCCTGGTGCAAAGCTGAATGACTGTGGTTTTGTTATTGCCAAGGACCTGTGGATCATTAAAGTGGAGCTAAGAAAGTTTCTTGCTGAGCCTCACCGTCGGTATTTGCTTAGAAACCAGCAAGTTATTTATGTGGACAAAGCTTTGCAGAACTTGAGCACATCAGTATTTCTGTAGTAAAGGATGCTCCCACTTGTCTGTCCTCTGAGATCCCCATTATTGAGATGCATTTGTGTCTAGGACTGTCTGGAAATTGTAGGTCTCTCGGGGGCAGAACAAACCTTTTTAATGTTCAGTCTGAAGAAGGTGTTTGGAAGGGGAACCAACTGCAAGTGCACTAAGAACTGTGACAGAATGGTGTGGAATAGACGATGGGGAACACTGCTAGCTCTGCTGTTAATAGCTTGTGAAGACCATATCACTTATACCTCCCTGTGCTTCTCTTCCTGAAAAGAATAATCAAACCCTACATAGTCAAATAGCAGTTTTATAGAGTAGTGGACTTCATCTGCCTGTGTTACCTAGAAAACCCACTTAGCACTTTTCTCAGCTCTTCAAATACTTGGTATGGATACTAATGTGATTTACCTGGCCACAGTAGATAGGGTTTTGGACATGGCAGTGATGTGCTCACAGTAATTTGTTGCTAAGCGGAAATGTTGCTTAGTTTCAAATCAACTGGAATATTTTCAGTGTGTATGGCTCCTGTTCCAGGTGTGCATTTCAATAGCTTAAATTCAAAAATTATGAACATGTAGATAACCTTAGCCATACTTGACTCCAGGGCCAAAATGTTGATAGGACAGAATTTCATTGAGATAAATGCAGTGAGAATAAATACTACGTGACAAGATTTTACTGCAGGCATTCCAAAAAGTTTTGCAGTGAGACACCTTAGCCTAACTAGCATGCTACCAGGATATTTTTCTTAGGCATTAATTTTCTTAGCATCTCCAGACATACATGTTGTTCTGAATTTACTTAGAGAAGTCAGTCCTTTTCTCCTCTTTTGCCCTACCTTTCCCTCAGAAGTACAAAGTTAACACTTGTTTACTTCACTTTCCTAACCAAACTGCACTGAATTAGTTCCTGATGCCACTCCATTAGCTTCAGCACAGTCTCACCAAGGATTAGCTTGCTCTGCTCACCAATCTTTAAGAGAAAATTAATCCATTTAATCAGATATAACTGACATAATCAACAAATAGACCAAGTAAGATTCATTCTTACCTCGAGGTCCACTGTCTTCAAAGTCTGAAAACAGCATGAAGTGCCTTAGGCACTCACAGGTGCTTAAATGCCCTCAGAGTGGTGTGATAGCCTCACAAAATTGAAAGCCTTAGGAAGCAAAGATCAAAGCAAGCTCCTTTTATAGTTTTGCTGTCTGTCAACAAATTCTCTCCTTGTAAGACATTGCAATACGAATTGTGATGTTTTTCAAGTTAATCCAGGTCCCGAGTGGGATTTTTTTGTTTGCACTATGACATGACGGATGTCCCATATGAGTGACTCACTCATCCCCAAAATCTTCTGGAATCTTGTCACTATATAACGGGGTATTAATTGAAAAAAAAATCTATCCCTGAACAACAAACCAAAATTGCACTGTTGAGTTACAGACTCATAAAAATAGGAGGTGTTTGTGGTATGGCTGAATGATGAATCCATTAAATGGAAAGTTTAAAAATGACCTCTGGTGCTTTATATATAGATATATACAGATATTTTCATCATGGTATAACTTTTACTGTCTTGAGAGGAAGCACAAAAAGCTTTGACTCCTCAAACAGAAACCACAAATACGATTTATGGATTCAAATTGATCTATGGATTTCTGCTGACAGAACTCATTACTTTGTCTAAACTAGCAAAAGTTTTATTCTGCAATTCCAGAAGAACCAATCACTCAATAATATAGGAAAAAAGAAAAGAAAAAGGATGCTTAACCTTTAGTTATGTTAACTCAACCATACTGCAACAAGGACTCAAAATGTAGCAGAAAAGTTCCTGAGAACAAACTGACACAGATTCATTTGATTCCTTAAGAGGTACCTCCCTGGCACACAAATGTTCTTCTGGAGAAAGTACTGTGTGCACAGTCCTCTGTTACCAAAAAGACAGGACTGAAAACTTCTCTCATTTTCAGATGAATTCGGCTTTTTTCAAGAACTGCTGCAATGAGGGTAATTCCCTCTACCCCCTTCCAGGAGCTTCTCTATATTTTCTGTTTATTAGTATTGCAGATTTCTAAATGTCAACATGGGAGAAGAAATAAGGCACTGTCCCTATAGAAGAAATATAGTTATGTGTCCCTTTTAGTCCTGTCTCAAAGGATGTGAGCAGGGCACGGGAGACAAGCTTCTCCACTCCTCAGAAAGCTGGTACAGGGTTGGTAGTCCTAGAGAAAATTACCCCCTGAAACAAGGTGGATGGATGAGGGTGGTCATAGCCTGGAGGGCCGTGCCTGAACAGCTGCACCACCTTCCAGGCATCACATTTAATGTATTTGCCTCAAGTTGTGACATCCTTCCCATTTTACAGAGCTTGTGTATGATGCTCATCTGATTTGCAGTGTGGAGAAGGATGGGACCCATCAGGATATGTCATAGTGTGGTGATATAACAGGAAAACATAGGAGGACACCAGATGTTCATACAAGGGGCTATCTTCTGGAGATGCAGGATGTTTGACACGAAGGGCTTCACCCTCAGTTAATATAAACAGGCAGAGGCAGTCCTGTTCCCAGCTGTTTTACAGTCCTGGATGAACAACAGAGCTGTGACAGCTATTGCAATCCCATAGAAAATGAGGTGAACAGTTTCAGGGGACTGTCATGAAAAAGCATCAGTAAGTGACTGCTTGGATTTGCTGACATTGTTCACTCTCTGCAGAATTGTTTCCAAAGCTGTGATCATCTTACAGTTGCTTCACGTTTTCCTAGATTTGGATGGAAATGACCTAGCTTCTGTTCTGGTTCAGCTGTAGTTGTCTTGCTGGCTGGCTGTTGTTACTGCAAAGGTTCCTGAATTTCTTTTATTATTCTCCACCTCCACAGCATCAGTTTTAGTTTATCATCTTGTCCTCCAAAGTGTTTTCAATGCCTTTTTTTTTTTCCCCTCTCACATAAATTTTCAAGCTGCTATAAACAAACTGTATTGCTGGTGAGCAGACAGAAAACAGCTTGAAAGGATAGGAAGAACATACAAAAATGAATTCCCATCAGAAGAGAGCTTGAGTATCATCAGCTGTAGTTAGGCAGGTATTTGCACTACTAGTGTGGCAATTAGACCCTTCAGTGTTGGTCTATCAGAGGTAATATGCAAACTTCTTGTAATACAGCTTTCTGATAAGCTACTAAAAGCAAAAATACATAAATTCTAGCAAATGCTAGATATATCCTGAATCTCTCTGCTAGAAGGGAGCTTTAGCCAGATGTGACTGGGCAAAATGCCCCTTGCACCCCAAGGGTGGGCTGCTGTTTGGTGAGCACTAGTGACTGCTGCCATCATCCCAGGAATGGCTGTGTTCAACTGGCGCTGTGTGGGTACGATAGAGTGACCACAGATCCTCTGAATGGAAAAATGCTTAATCCAGCTCGTCACACTGCTAGTCATTGATCCAAATGTCCTCTGTTTGAAGTACTACTGAAGAGGGAAGTTCTTTTTACTCCCATCTGGTTACGACTAAACTTTGGCCAAGGAGGGGCCCAGGCCAAGAACAGTCTCTCTCCTTCCTAATAACAGGCTTTACCCCTCGGTTTAGCACAGAAAGACTGGTAATTAGAGAGCAGAAATGCCAGTAGTTACATGTGAACATAGAGTCAGTTTACAGGATGATGTGTTAAAGCTGATTCAAGCCTGTACACAACCTCTTTCTCATTATGGAGGTGTAATTAATCATGTTGCCTCATTATCACACTATTGGATTAAATGGAGTCATTTTAACCTTCCTCCCTATCTTGGAATCTACTCTGGCGCAACCAAAGCCAATTTCCTTTGGAAAAAGTGATTGAGTTTTTGTGTCTGTGTGGATGCGGCTCTGCAGAGATCTTTTAATATTAAGTCGATTTTAGCCATTTCATCAATCACCTGAACTTGAACAGCATGTTAAAGCCACTGCCCTGGAGAGCATCCCCCTGCGGGGCATCTCACTGAGGAGCTCAGCTGGCCGAGCCCAAGGGCAGCTCCTTTGCTGAGAAAGGTGCAGTGAAGACACCTAAAGTCGAGGGCCTGCCCCTCCTCTCCCCTGGAAGCTGCTTTTCAACTGAAGCTTTGGCGCTGGTCCCACCTGGGCTAGGTGGCAGCTGGGCAGCAGCTGTGCCTGGGCTCATAGCTCTGTCTGTCATCGTGGCATGGACCCAGACCCCTTGGTTTGGCTTCCTGGCTTAGCCTCAGATCAGCCTGGTCACTGGGCTGGGCCCTTGCTGGGCTGTCCCCAGCCCCAGTTGCTGTCCCTGGGCCCAGTCCCGACCCCCATGTGCCCCTCTGCATCCTGGGTCCCTGCTGCTGAGGCCACCACCTCTGCCAGCCTTACTGCCATGCTGTGCTCCCAGCTCTCTTCCCTGGGGAGCACCTAGACACTGCTGCACCCTTGCACAAGGTTTCAGGACTTACCTAAGTCTACTAATAATCAGAAAATCTTCCCTATGTCTCCTCACCATGGTCCAGTTCTGAAAGCAGTTTCACCTGAGTGATGTGCAAACATGAAAGCTATAATCTGGCACAGCCCAAGACACTGGGCTTTGGCCCCGTGCTTCATTTCAACAAATCAAGATTTATCAAATCGCAGCACCTACCTCCCTGCTTGTCAATTGATCCCCCAGATGTTCGGTGCGTGTTTACCCCATTCCTGCCAAACTTGTTCTTTGCGGTCAGTGGTGGTGGGTAACGTGAAGAGACGCTGACCGTGGAGGGAACAGAGGTCAGCAGAGCCAGGATGTTCTGGGTTTATTGCAATGAGGGGGACCCATAACATCACAAAACTTCCCAGGGAAGCAGGTTTCATGATTGATATTACTCACAAGGCAGAACAATCGCGATGCAAAGCAGAGACTTTCGTGCAATTTTGCTGCAGTTTGTATTCTGCAGCGGGCATAGGCTCAGGCTTTGCAGTAGTTTGGGTTTTGATATCAGACTCCTGCAGGCCTCGCTTAATCCCAGTCAGACTGCTGTGCTAGCACAGGGACCACGTGGTATGGAGGAATCCCTCTCTAAACATAAACCTTCTCCCTCTCCCAGGTTCCACAAACCAGTAACATGCTCATTTGTGGGCTATCCGGTACCCAGTCATTCATAGCTGGACTGGAATAACCAAGTCCTCTCCATTTCACCCAGTCCAGAAACATTTTAAGTGGCATGAAGAATCCCAAACTGGTGAGTGGGTGTTACAGTGAGTAGCAGGGAGCAGCACTAACTTGGTGCAAAATACACACCTGTGCAAGAGGCAGCCAGCATCCAGGTTTATGCGCTTTCCTCAGGGCAGCTTTTGCTTGCTTCACAAACTCACTGCTACACATGCTCTGTGGGGAACTGAGCTCAGCAAGATAGGGGCCTGAAGTGGGCGTGAATCCTGTACCTCTTACGGGGTACAAGGACCTGCTTCTGGCTGCTGCTTGAGACCAGAGCCAGACCGTGGTGGCTGTGCTGGGTAGGACAAGGCATATCAGATGGGTCAGAGATGCTTTGATGCCTTGCAGCAGCCTCACCCTGCAATGGCCCTGAGCCTCTGAGCCCTGTGCCAGATGGTATGAGAAAGGAGCCAAGAGTGCAGGTGGGCATTTGAGCCAGAGAAACCTGCCTGCAACTCTGTGCAAGGAGGGACCATTGCATGCCATCAGGCACGTCAGAGGAACAGGCACCCTGAGCTCTGGGTAGCAGGAGCAATGGCAGAAGAAATTGGGATGTGGACCTCCTCCAGGAAAGGCTGATATTCTTTTTCCCCTGTCCTCACTGAGGAGTAGTTAAGAGGTAAGAGATGGTGCAGAGAAAAAGCAACGGTGCTGAGCACAGGCAGTCAGCGTTTGCAGAGCCAAAGGCAGAGGACAGGCTGCACTGTGCCAGGTGGGAGACACATGAATTGGGCTGGTTTGTTCCTGGCTGCACGAACCTTATAAAATGATAGCCTGCTTCTGGAGATGTGGATCCAAGGACCTTCCCCACCCCAGGTGACCTTGGGAGCTGCGTGGCCCCGAGAGCTGTGCAAGTGTTCCCAGCTCAATGCCTGGAAGGATTCAGGTCTGTGTTGTGCATCAGACCTCACAGCCCTGCAGCAGTCAGCATACCCCCTCCAGGGGCCTGACTGGATCTCCTCTTCACTTCATCCACTCAGGCATTTTTCATCTCTTCTCTGTTGTGCTGAAAATGCTGAGATTTTTTTTTTTTTTTCCGTAGGGTTTGGAGAGGCCACTCCATGCTAACTGGCTGCTTACTGGTGACTGACTCCAACACTGCACTTGAATGCACCTCAGTGCAGCCCCATAGCTATACACAGGAGACATCTCAGGGTCAGATTTCTCCATCTCTTTTCCCTTTTAATTTTGGCCAGGCAGAATCTTTCCTTGAAAATTAAACAGAGGAAATAAATACAATCAATTTTTGTGCAGAATTACAAAAATAATACTTTTCTATGCAAAATCATAATCCAGACCAGAATTTCCTGGGCTTCAACAGACTTAAAAGGTTTGTGAACCTCTGAGATTCATTTTGCTGTCCTTAATTAAACTCTCTTTGTCACGAGGAAGCCAAAGGGAGGCTACAGGCATGTTTACGTTGCATAACAAACAGCAGGGACTTTGCTGGGAAAAAGCTGGTAGGCTGGTACTTTCTTTCTGTCCCCTGGTTTCTCCCAGAGATAACAACTCATTAGGGTCATGCAGGACTTTGCAGTTTGCACTGGCTTGAAGAAATATCTGGAGAGACTTCTGAACTGGGGTAGGAGGAAGGCTGGCGCCTGAGTGAATCCTTTTATCCTCTGCAGAGGCTTCTGGAGCTCAGCCCTAGCTACTCTGGCAGGGCATTGCATAGTTATTTGATTATAGTAAAATATATTCACTGACTGCATCTGAAATGTTCTTTCCTCTTTAATTGTGTATGCTAGGAAGACTGAAAAAGCTTTTGCTTTCTCAGCCTTTTAAAATCCTAAATCTTAAAGTCTTTTGTCTAATGCATTTTGAAGTACTTTTGTAAATGTCTCGTAGACGTAATGGGTTCCAATCTATGTGATTTTGGCCTCACACTTATGAAGAGGAATCTTACATTAAAAATCAATGGTCAGACAAGAGAAGGTCACTCCAAGACCATCAGGCTTGTACTGCAGGAGCACAAGGACAGGTTCTGATGCTATCCCAAGCTAGCAGGCTCTGACATGTCCGCGATGGCAGCCTCAGATAATGTGAAGTCCCAAGCAAGGCTGAGCAGAAAAGCCCTAAATTATTTTCAAATCAGTGAATGTACTTGTCCAACTGTTTCTTAACACCTGCTCAACGGGGCTGCCCCCTGCCCTCTCTCCACCTCCCTTTTCCCCAGCACACCACCTCCACAAGCTAGGTCTTCAGCTCTTGTGAGGCCAGGTGATATTCCTGGTTGACTCGTCATTGCTCTGGTCTTAGAGAAGTCAAAGACTGCTTTGCTCAGTGTCAGGCAGTAAACGATGAGTAGACTTAAGCCCAGAACAAGAAGACAGATTCTCCTCCCCTTCAAGCCAAAGTAAATCAAGAGTGAGTCCACTGGAACCACCGGTATTGTGTTAATATAAAGAAGACAAGTACACAAGCATTTGAGCCATGCCACTTAGGCCTAGCGTGCCTGCAGAGACATTTTTTACCGACATCTTCCAAATGTCCTAGTTTCAGTGCAGTAGTGATGGGAACATGAACATAGGTGAGGTGCCAGTGGCTGGTTTTGCCACGACTCCAGGCAAGCCTTAGAGCAGAGCTTCAGCCACCTCCTCTCTAACATCATCTTCTACCTTATGTTCATTAAATTCCTGGTGTATTTCAGGCCCGGAACTAACTGTTACCAGTTAATCAAGTTTTTAAAGGGGAAGAAGGTGATTAAATCACATGTTGGTTGGCTAACAGTGAGATGCAGAGACTGCGAGGAGGCCAAAGTATTCTTCTGAACTTTTGAAGAACTGGCTAGCAAAGTAAAGGAGATGTTTCCTTACAGACAATTTATTGTTGTGGAGTGAAATCTTTACACCTCTCTCTTATTTTTTAGGCTTTAAATTGTTTCTGTTTTCTTCCCAAAAGATTAAACCTGTTCCAGATTGGCCTGTTGCAGCTGTTGTTACAGGCAATACCAAGTTGCAGTACTTTACGCGTATTGCAGATTTGTTTGACTTCCCTACAGCGCCTTCACTACCACACCACATGTAGGGGCTAAGTCTGTAAACTGCTGGTTCACAGCTGCCAGTTTTGAAACAAGAAAGCAACTGTTGGAAAAAACAAAGTTTCATGCTCCCTTCCCACCCAAATTTAGTGTGTCATCTATTAAATTAAACTGCTGTCACATCCAGGGTGAGAAATATCCATCCAGAGAGGGGAGAAAGGTGGAAAGTCTGGCATCTCATGTTCAGGCTGAAAATGAGAACTTTGTTTATTTGGAAAATGGAGAGAAATGGAGGAGCTCCAACTGAGACAGACCTTTTCATCCCCTGGGATGTGCCGCAATATCAGACTTGGAGGTCATGGCATTTTGCAAACAAGAAATGCAGCCTTTTGCCCGCTCACCAGCAAAGTTGCTGTGGTCTCCAAGGGGAGTGGGGGAAGGCTTCAGGCTCTTGGAGCTTAAGCTGGTGCTGACTGACACCATTAGGATTCATTTCATCACTCCAGGCCTTGGAGAAAGTGCTTGAAAAAATATCCTAAATTCTCATCACATTTCTGGCGCAAAAAATGGATTTGGAAAGAATCTGGACATTAACACTTACAGCCTGAATGAATCTTCTCAGAGGATCCCACTCAGCATTGCTTAAATACGCTTCCTTTATCTATGAAACCTTTATTTTCAGGAGACCTTTATTTTCACTCATTTACATCCTGAGATACTAAATTTTAAATTATTATGCAGATCATGGAGCCTTGCTCAGGACCTCTGCGCACTGGAAGGAGAAAGTATTGCTGTGACTCAAGCACCTCTCAGGAAACCCTCCATGTTGACCAAGACAGCTGGTGAAGACCTTCTTCCCTAGATGCGGTGGGAACAGGCTATGCTCTGCTGCCCGGGGGAGGCTTCCCTTTTGCCTCTGATGGGATTTGCTGGCAGCATTCAACACCTTTCAGCATCGGAGGGTTATCTTTGTCTTCCAGCTGCCTCTGGGCTGCCCAGCCCAGGTTGTAGAGCATTAAGACCTTCATCCACTATGCCACTTCTTTTAATTTACCCTTTTTATAGAGAAAATGAAATCAGAGGGAGTTTGATATTCCCCTCTAGTTATTTTTTACTGCTTCTCTATAAGGAAACAGTGGCCAGGGTCCTGCCAGGGGAGCTAAAGCAGGGTTAGGGCTTGTTAGTGCTCCTCAAACCATATGTAGTCTTATTAAACTTATCATTCTTTCTCCATCAGTTGAAAGAGAAAGCTGATATTGGTGAAGTCACAGGTCACACAAGAAACCCCGAAACAATATTGAGTGAACTGATGAGTTTTTGTTTTAGAAATGAGTCTTGAGGAACTCGGCCAGTTGCCACTCACAAGCATCTTGCAGCCATTGCTGGTGGCAGGGACATTAACTCACAGCAGGGAAGGGGTGATGGTGGACTTGCTGAAACCAGCAGTGAATCTGACATTGATTTTAATGGAAGCAAACTCAGGTTTGGGTCAAGCTGTGTCTTATGCGTATGTGTGTGTGATTAGGGAAGGGAAGCAGGGCTAGGGCTGCATTCTCCACTTCTGTTTTTTATGAGTGGTGGGAGGTTAACAAGCACGCACAAGCAACTGCTGGCTTCTGCCTGTGGGAAACCTGCCTCTGTGTCAAGGCCTGCCTTGCTCTTGGTGTCTGCGGCCAGCGGTCAGGCAGGCGGTGCTGCCATCCTGTGGAGAGCCGGGCTGAGGGACAGCTGTGGGGCTGCAGGGTGCCCAGGGCAGGCCCCATGGCAGTGGTGGGACAGGCCCCCGTGGCGGTGGGGCTGGGGATTGCCTCACATGGTTTCAGGCCAGGGCCACAGGGTGTTTCCCCTGGCCAGCTCCAGGAATTTAAGAGCCAGTTTACATTGCACTGGCCCTTGTGCCTGCAACAGCTGGAGTGGGAATTGTCCCCATGCTGCTTAAAATAGCCGGAAGTGAGCTGCAGTTCTCTGCTACATATTTGGTGCTCAGATCCAACAGGGACTGCTCCCCTGGATAGGTGGTGGAGGGATGTTTCTTTTCAAGGGCACCCTCCATACTGAAATCACAGCCTCAGCCTTGGTTTTAATTCCATTTTTATTCTATAAAAGTAATATTTTGCTAAAAGATAGTCTTAAAAAAAATAAATTCAACCCAACAATGTGATTGGAGTAAAGCTAGATGCAGACAGCTAAAAAGATTGCTAGAGAGCAGGAAAAGCAGGACGACGGAAGAAAAGTTATAAACAGCAATAAAATTAATATCTATATTAAACTAGCAGTGCAAAGGTACAAACTGGAAGCAGCTTTACATTAAAAATACAGCTTTTTAAATACAGAAATAGCACCAATTTACAAAAGAATCAGAAATGTAAACGTGTCAGGTAGATTCAAGTATAAGTTACACGCTCACTCTACTCAGCAACTGTCTTGGGACAGAAAGGTTTCACAAACCCTGCAGAACATCCTGGGTACGCACTTCGCCTCAGTGCAAATACAAATTCTGCTTTTCCAAAGCTACTTTGCTGAAGAGTTGTTCCTAGTTTATTTTACTTTTTAGCTTTCAGTGAAGGCAAATATAGGAAAGGTAAACTCATTCCTTCCTGACAACCAACCCTTCTCCCTCACTGGTTTAGTTTGGCAGCTCAGGTACTGCAAGTAGCATTGAGCCCTTCACTGCCCAACTGCTTCAGTGGTCCCACTCCTGTTTCAGTGAGAATTTTGCATTGACAAAAACAAGACAGCATAACAACCCCCCTTTTCTCCCAGGCCCAAATCTGACCCATCAAACAGCTTTGATCGTGAGGGAGTTGATCCTCATTTCTAGACCTGCTGTACCTACAGAAACTCAAACCTGGAAGCAGAAATTGGAAAACTGAATATTCATTTTCAGTCCCTGCATTTTCAAGTATAGTTAAGTTAGTTGTGGCACAGAGTAAGATCACTGACAAAGCAAGGCAATTTTTGCAGTGATGCTTCAACTGGAGCAAAGAGCTAGTATTAGTTCAGATCTTCCTCTCTGCTCCTAGCTGCCAGTTCACTAAAAGGCTGCCCCATAATAGAGGGGAAAAGACAAGGTTTGGAGAATCAACATCCACCATGTCATCCTGAACCCTAGCAGCCTGTTTCCAGCCCCACCAGCAACAAATACACACTAGCAGAAGTGAAGGGGCAGCACTATGACAATTACACGTCGCTTTTCAAAGTGAAATTAATTTAAGTGGCTGTATAAAAAGAAATAATTCAGAAGCAAAAATTGTAAACTTTCACAACTGTAGTGTAATTTAAAAAAACAAAACAAAACAAACCTTAAAACTTAGCAGTTTGAAGATTTCTCTTTACCACCCCTGAAATTTCCTATAATTCTACTATAGGTTTTATTTTAATGAAGGCTAACCAGCCCTCCTTAAAAGGCTGTTACTGGTCTATTCTAAGATAAGGCCACATTACTCAAACTCCCAGCTTCACTAAAATTCTTTCTTAAACTCCATTTTCATAATACACTCCATTATAAAAATAATAAAACCTCACCAAATGCTGAACCCCCAGAGTCCTAGCCTCTCTTAACCAATGAAGTAGCACATCCAACAATGTATGTACCCTTGGAAAACCAGTACCAGTACCAACAAGAGAAGAGCTGAGAATGCTGGCCCTATGTTTGCTAAAAATCCAGAGTAGCATGATGTCAACAGCAACGCTTTCTGTCTTGTAAACAGGAAACTGCACAATTTTGATTGTAGATTTCTACATCAGTGAAAACATACCCAAGCATAAGAGCATTAACTCTTAAAATTATGTCCTATATTAATAGCACCATTCATTATTTGAGGACTTTGAATGTTAAATGTTATACTTTCCTTCTTCTTCATCTTGTCCTAAGGAATATAGATGTTTTTTTCCTACTTCCAAAATTTATGGCTCCCACTCTTTTCAGCTTCTTGTTGTGATTTAGATAGATATGCACCAGAAAATAAGATCTGTCTTGTCTTCCAAGTACACCCAAATGCATTATTAAGTAGTTACAAAATTCCCGTAAGTGAAGGCACTTAAGTACATACCCCTTAAGGAGACTTAAATAAACCACTAAGTAGGCACTTAAGTAGACTCAGGTTAGACTGAATCTGATCATGTGGTTAACAATTTACCAGTGTTCCTTGGTCATAAAGTCTAGACTATATATTTAAAAGGGAGACGAAACCTTATCACAGCCCTCTCAGTGGCTTGTGACTCTCAAATTACTTCATCAAACTTGTTTAAGGAATCAGGTTGTGTATTCTTTACATCTAACTTGTATATTTTGCTCAGAGTAAAAGAAAAAAAAACCCCAAGGACTAACACAGTTCATTAACACAATTATAAAAATGTTAACATTCACAGTTATTTTGGTCTTAATATTTTTCACATGTATACATTCAATCATATTGTGTTATTATTAGGTTTTTCTAACCACAAGTGCTGGGCAAATTGTACAACAACCAACTGACATTCAAGTAATCCTAACCTGAGAAAATCTGTTATTCTGAAGCTGCAAAAAACCCTTTATTTCACTAAGCCCCACTCCAACATATAAAATAAATAGCAAGAGGCTGCACTGAGGAGGCAGGATTTGACAGATTGGTACCAAGGAAGCAGTTGCTCTCGCAGCTGCAGGAATTCATAATTTTCACCACAGATTTACTCAAAGTAGAGTATATGCAAAAAAAATGCTTACCCCAGATAAGTGCTAGACATCTCACTTAAAACCATGAATAAAACACTTCTGGGGACTCCAAGGAAATCCGTTTGCATCTCCTCATAGCAATAAAGAGAGTTTCCCAAATTAAAACCACAAATACAATTTGATGCCCACAAGGCCGTGTGAAGTACAGCATCTGAATTCAAATCAGTACTGAAGGAACAATTTAGTAAGAGGTTTTCAGTACCAAGGATGATTTGTGAAGAAGGTGGTTAACAGAATCAGTGGGTGAATAGATAGTGGGGAAGCATGCCAAAAGGGATGACATTTTAATGCACTCCTCTTGTCAGGTAAGAGCTTGTTCTCTTGTAATTGATACAGGGTCCTAGGACAATCTGCCTATCCTTTGCTATGAGTGGAGTTAGTCAGGACTAGTACTAGAGATTTCCAATCTCCTCTGCACAGAGCTGGCATTTCTGGTCTGGTTGCCTTCATTTTTCTTCCATGCAACAGGGTCTCCAAGACTTCCAGGAGTTTTGAAAAATGCTTCATGATGAGCAGGACGAATACTCTTGGGAGTGAGGGGAGCTGATGAAGGCTATTTGTGAAACAAAACCAAAGTGATTCAGTAGGCTTTTCTCAAAGCCTTACATGCAAGCATGCAAACAGAAGACAGCTTGTAGATGTTAAGCCCTATAACCTGCTACTATAGGGAACCATGTCACACATCCTTTCAGAAGCCCCCCATGAAAAGCTACGGGCTTTGCCCATGCATTTTATTCTGGAACTGTCTGCCAGTACATCATTGCTGGAAGCTGGAAGCTGAAAGCCTCTATCTCATTTCCAACTTAAATGTATTCATGAGTAGTTCATACTCATTCATTCTTATGCCAATCTTGTCCTTTAGCTTAAGTGGCTCTTTCTCTTCCTTGATGTTTTACTCACTTTTGTTATTTGTTAGCATCAAAACAGATCTAAAATTAGTCTATTGAACCCTGGCCACTCCTGTTTTAAGTGCCACTCTACTGTTACCTCTAACACTAGTATCTGTAATCAGATTGGCTGCCAACCACTCTCTATTACAGCCTTTTTCTAAAGCTTAAACAAGATACACATTCATAAAATAACATTCATAAAGCTTCCAGAAGTTCAATCTATTTGTCACTGCATTAGACAATAGAAAAACAAATCACAGATTTAAAATGTGGGCCAAAATGTCACTGCTAATAGTTATGAAGACCTAGGTAACACAGTGTGACATGACTTTTACATTACTTATTGTACTTGAGATAAATGAGTCCTTCTTCACTTTTGAATTTCTCATGGTTTTACTCAAAAAGTCTGTTCCTATGGTAGTTTTTAAAAAAATATCTTTATAAAAAAGATAACAAAACATACAAGAATCATTTTCCACCAGTTTTGACGCTGCCATTAAGTTTCCATTATTTAGTGAAGAGAGATGAGAACAGGGGTGAAGAGGTAATGCAGGACACTACTACCTGAGAAATGTTGCATCCAGCTGACTCCTGAATTATGACAAACCTGTCCTCCTAATGTGTTTCTGTAGCCATTGCATAACACAGTGACAGCATCAAATGGGGAAAAAATACTGACTTGGATTTCTGGGAAAAAAAAACTTGTCACTCATTTTCTTTATTCCTGTAAGATTTTTATTATTTTAAAATTCCTGTAAGATTTTTAAAGCTCATCCTTTTACTGTTTAGGGCTACACAAGCTACACTGGGCTATGTTTTTAATACTGTCCCAAGCCCTGCCACCACTACAGATGGACATGCAAACTAAGTAGAAGACACCAGCTCCCAGTGTGCCAACTTACCACTCTGCTTCACTGCCACCTGCCTGCAGTGCAAGCTGCCTTCAGTCCCAGTAACCTGGCACTGCTGTTTGATCGTCACTCAATCACCTTTCACTCTTACCTGCTGCATTTTCAGAAGGGTCACCGGATGCCCCATACACACAGGAGAGTCCAGTTTAACAGCACTGCAAGACCTTGCAAGCCCAGAACTTGGGTGCAGAGCAGGGTGAGCTGGTTGCTGGGGATCCACTGAAGGCGTGGATGAGACCTTTGGGGTAACCACCGCTGTGGTACCTATGAAAACAGGCGTTGTTGATGCCAGGCCTGACATACTGAAATTCATGGAGGCAGCAGCTGAGAAGGAGCCATCAGGAACTGAAGAAAGAGGACTGGTGATTGTGGAAGAACAGACGAGAGGGAAGGAAGCCAAGACTGCTGATGGTACCATGACACAGGGGACGCTCAGAGAAGGTAACTGGCTTGCAGCCAGGCTGATAGCACCAGGGGCTTGGTTCGCAGAGAACAGGAAATTAAAACTGCTTAGTCCTAAACCAAAGAAAGAAAAAGCAAGGCATTAACACAGTTGACAAATTGAAATTAAGCTATTATAACTTCATCTAGAACAGGAAAGAGCATTGACAACAAAGAAAGAGATAGGCTGCAGAGGAAGAAAACTGTGACAAAAAAAGAAAAAAAAAAGGCAGAAAACTGTCACAAACCTGTGACTCTTCTGTCAAGCTCCCTTTCCTTACCTTCCTCCATCTCTCCCCCTACTGCCTGTTCACTATATCTGCATCCATTTACTTTGTTCGTATTAAGTACCCACCACATACTTCACAGTTTTCTGTTTCTACCTTCAGTTATAAGCAACATCCTGGCTAAAGAAACTCTTTTTTCACTAACAGGAATCATACCCTCTGCTATTTGAAAACATTCATTGCTTTAAACAAGTAAAAAATATAAAAAAGGAAAACACCCACAAACATATACTCCAAAGGCACTAATCTTCCTGAGAATGGCTGAAATACTGCTTTGAAACAGAAGCTGCTCCGGTTCCCATTTTGTCTGACCTTCCAAAACACCAGGATCAATATTTTCAAACTGAGCATCCCCATCCTATAAGTGAAATCCCATAGACCCCACCCTGTGCCACAAGTGAATCTAATACTAAAGCAGTAGTCAGGGAAATCTGCCACACATATCCTCTTCCCACAAAACAAGTCTTCCACATCACAAAAACACAGGCACAAAAAATGGTGGACATGAAATCCTCTTGTAATATTTTCAGCTTCATTCTCTCCTTCCCTACTGTGTCCTACAAGCAGGCCTGGGTACACTCCCAATGCCTGTTTTTTGTGTGTTTATCCTGATGACGCACGTGACAAGACAGTACAAAGTTCATAGATTGCTAAATTCACCCACTCAGAGGGATGCTGTTGCACTATTCTGGCTGCCTTACTGCCAAACCTAGATTTCCAGCTCCTCTGAGTTTCTAACGCCAGATAGGTGTCTTTCTTGCTGCACATAATCAAGCAGGCAAGCTCCACATTATTCAAAGAATCATAGAATGGTTTGGGTTGGAAGGAACCTTAATGAACATCTAGTTCCAACCCCCCTGCCATGGGCAGGGACACCCTCCACTAGACCAGGTTGCTCAAAGCCTCATCCAGCCTGGCCTTGAACACCTCCAGGGATGGAGCATCCACAGCTTCTCTGGGCAATTAATCTCTATTAATGTTTGGATGCCTCAGAATAATGCCTGCATTTTCAGAGGAGCAACAGTTAATCTGGAGACAAGAGAATTCAGAGCTATTAAACTGCTGCAGAGAACTGCTGACTTTTTTGTGCCAAATATAGACCTATTCACCTATTTGCTCAGGGAACAGATGCAGAAGTTTGGGTGCCTCTAGATCTCATGGTTGTTCTTACCAGCAGTAGGCTGAACATAAAGATACTGGGGTAAGAAAGGTTGATTTGCATTTTCTTTAGAGATGTGATCTTTTCCTGGAGAGGGTTCATCAGGGCCTTCTTTCTGAGACAGTTTTTCTTGCCCCTGAGAATCTAAAAGCTTAGTAGACTCCTCGTCTGCAGCCTCTGGAGCAGCAGGACTTGCGAGGTCAAAATGAAAAACTTCTAGATGTTCAGCAGATGTACAGCCATGTCCTGGGGTAGATTCTGCCTTGGGTGACTCAAAAGGCTTCTAAGCAAAAACAAAAAAGGAAATGACAAGTCTAAACTGAAATAACACAGTATAATGTCTCTCATGCACTTTCCTCAGCTACAGAGTAAAATGTGCACCTGTGCAAAGGGGCAGCACAAAACTCATCAGCTCAAGTTAAAAATTTTGTTTCAGGGTTTTAACAGCAACAGCCTGAGTCCTGTGCTGTAGTTCACTTTCTGTACTTGAAGGCAATAGATTGGAAATACCTGAGCTTAGGGATTTATTTCTCTTTATTGATAAGGAAAAACAAGTGCTTCAGATGGCTTATATTCAAACACTGATATGACCTTGAGCCTGACCTGCATTTTCAGTAGTTATGAAAACTGTGAGACAGGCGCACTTCACCTTCATCATCATCTCCTCTCTCCCCAGCCTGCTGTGGACAACACTAGGCATGAGAAGGAGGGACTCAGGCTCAGAGTAGGAGGGAAGGAAATTCAGATTTGCTGTAGCTCGGTGGAGTAAGCAATGCTGCTGTCTGGGAAAGCCCAAACTAACAGGGGAAGATGAGGAGTAATAGTCACATTGATTTCTTCCCCTCTGGCAGGCTGTTTTGTTGAACACCATGATCAGGACACTGATTACAAAGAACAGCTGATCATCACTTCACTATGCAAAGCAATCACAGTCCATTTTCCCCTGGCAGTGTGAGAACATCTCCCAGTTACTGCCTATACTTCCTGGCATAGCACCCTTACAATGTTATTAACATGTGGGAGGAAGCATTTGTATCTGTAACAAGTGTGGTGTAGTGAATTTTCACTTCTGAAAACACTGTCTTGGGCAAAAGTCTTTCCTCACTAACAAGAAGTCTAAGTGACAATGAAATGCATTTCTTTACCTTGGGTACTACAAGTGAGAGGGGCACATCGCTCTGTTCCATGGACTGCTTTTTAGCAGCTGGCTCGTCATCATCTACAGGTGCAGAGGGTGATGAGTACTTGTGGGAGCTGCGTTTCTGGAAGGCTGCTGGAGGTACGGTGGCCTGACCTTCTGCACTCCAGTTTCGCATGTCTGCTGTGGTGGGCAGGCTCTCCTTCAAGTTATTTTCTTGAAGACCACCGCACAACATAAAAAGGGATGAAGACGGGAAGCACAGCAAGGGTTGGTTGGGGAGCAGGGTAGGCTTTCCATTTTCTGTTTTGGAGGTTGCTGGCGTGGAAAGATGTGGAGCTTGGCTGCTGATGCCATTTGGCAGCGAGAGGCTTGGCACATCCGTCTGTACCACAGGAAAAACTGCCTGAGGCAAAGGGTTAACACAAAAATCAGAGTCCCCAGGAAGTGGAAGAAGGGAGAAAGGTGAGGTTATGCTTGCGTTCTTTGCTGAATTTAATATTGTTTGTGTGGCACAAGCTTTATTCCTAAGAAAAAAGTAATGAAAAGAGGAAAAAAATTTAGTCCAGAATTAAACCCCTATTTTATCCTTAAAAGCAAACATGTACATGTTGGACATAAATGTGGAAAAATCCCCCCCAAACCACTACTTTTACACAGTTTACAAGGAGGGTCACTTTTTATTATTTCTAATTGCACAGAAGCAGACTTATCAGTTTTTTGTCAAAACAATAATCCTCTCGGTCAATCATTCACAAATGAATTCAAATTAGAACAGGTGTAGAGAAGACCCACAGATATGACAGAGAGGCTCTTCCATGGAATCATGACTTGCTCAGCCTACCTCAACAACAGGTCAAAGGAGGCAGGGATGACCTATATAAACACATGAGATGAAGAACTCCTGAAGCTAGAGGCCAACAGTGGTACAAATACAGGTGGGTATAAATTGGCCATGAAAAAAAAAAACAAAAAGCCCTGCTGAGAGCTATCAGCATTAAAATAGTAATAACAAGACTCTCTGACAATTTTCTATCTCAGCCTCATGAATGGAACCTAGCCTTGGACTAAACATGACAAGCACAAAGCTGAAACTGGAAAGGAGTTAAGAGCAACCTACCTAGTATCTTCCTTTACTTTCTGCCTGCAGACAGCTGCTAGATTTATCATTTTGGAGCAATATTCATCTGAATTCACAACACAGGCTGAAAGAACAAAGGAGCAGTCAATTAATAACAGGTAGGTTTACCAAGCATATTTTGATACTGGCCATACAAAATAATTGATGCAATTTTTCTATTCTGACACATTTTTATAACATCCACTAATCACCTAGAGTGAGAACCTGCAAGACACTCAAAATTCTCAGTCCCACTGGAGGGGTCCTCTACATCATCACTTGCTATAAGAGGGAACTGTGAAAAGCCCTGTAATTGCTTTATCTTTTTTAACAGCTATCTTTTTTAACAAATTGTTACAGTAAATTCTCTACAATAGGAACTATAAAATAAAGCAAACTTTTATGACTAAAGAATATTTCTTTATCTATACCTAATTTTAACAGAAGAAACTGTAGTATAGTTGCAGTTAGTGGAGAACAGAAACATTTACCAGAAAACAAACTGCAGATTCAAGGCAGTATGCTCCAGATTCATCTCATCTAACTTTAGGCGCTTGACTGGAGGGTCCAAAACAGAAGTCTCATCACGTGGACAGTAGAAATATCGGTACCTCCCAAGGGTAATCACGTATTTCATTAGGCTGATTAACCCAATCAAGTGTCTTAAAATGGTGGGCCCACATTTGGGAAAATCCAGAGTGATGCGAAAGAACACGTTTCATTAGTAGTTACCTTGCCTCTTTTGATGTGGGCTGCTGGGCTCAGAACTGACCTTCCTTCTGGTCCCTTCACAAGGCCGTGTGCCATTAAATGAAGCGTGACGTGTAAACCTTTGCTTTCCAGTAGCATGGGTCTGATACGGGGCACAGGCTTCTCTTTGTGTCCCTGGCAGAGGATCAGATGTTGGGCTATGCCCTCTCGGCCCATCTGTAAGAACATAATTTTGTACAACAGTCCTTGAGGGAACACAGCTCATCATTTAGGCTTCTGACATATTACCAAACTTGGCCACAAGAGCAGAGGTAATCTTTATACTATCTCAAACCCCACAACACTGAACCAGACCTAAACTCAGTAAACATAGACAAGATAAAGGCTTCCCTCCTCTCCATTCCATGGCAGATGCAGCAGCAGCTGCACTCTAGTGTGCATATGCAGGAGGAGAAAGGGTACTAACATGGCATTGACACTATCCTTCACTTTTGCTTGGTCCTGGCACTGGCCTGACCCAAAAATATTATCAAAGGGCTTCACTTCACTCTGGCCAAGAATCAGCAGCTTACAGAGATGCTCTGGCCCACCACCCCCTTCTCTGTAGACAAACCTTTTGTATGAGGCGACACATGCAAGAAACAGCCCTGCTCTACCTTGGTAAGTCCTCTTACAAAGAAAATAATTCACTGTCTAATTATGACGGAATTAGTGAGATTTTACAACCCAGAAAAATCTGTGGACCCAGATCTCCAGATCTGGAGATATAGGCATTATCTGCCATTGCTCTATAATTCATACAGTTACAGTTGTGTTGGTGTAAAAATACCAGCAAGACATGGTATCCTTCAACATCCCTCCAAAGCTACAGCCCTTGAGCATAAAGTCTAACAAGGGCAAATGTTGAGCTGGCCAGCAGTTAATAATCACAGGGTGAGCAATGAATGCTGAGCCATTCTTTACACACAGAAAACCACATTTTACCGCTTGGGAAGGGATTGTTAAAGCAAAAAGAAAAGAGATGCAAGCTACCCAAGTTACCAGTCTTCCCAGGGAATTCCACAGGCCCAATCCACTTGAAGGCTGGTTTGCGTCCTCGTTCCTCTGTGACATGAACTTTCTTGATCAAGCCTAGGCTGGTGAGAACATTGGCGATATCATACAGTCTTCGTACCTTTGCTAAGAAGAAAGGGTAGAAATAGTCAAGATAGTCACGTTTATAATGCATACAGTACACATTTATGCGGTAATTTAATTTCAGAATATCACCACAGCTTTCATAGACAAGGTGGGTAAAATCAAATTGGGATGGACTTAAGCCACCTCCTATGAAGCCTGCCATGCCAGGTCCCATCTGCCTCTCACTGTTTCTTCCTATCTTAGCTGCTTAGGTTTAAGCTCACCTACCTCATTTTGATGGAAGTGGTTTAGGGAGTGATTATGTCGTGTAGCTTGCCCAGAAAAGGCACTGACCTCCATGTGGAGTAAAAACAAGCACTTGGGGGCAAAAAGCATGTGAGTGTGCACCAATCACAAGACATATATTAATAATCTTAAAAATTTAATACTCTTAGAAAAATCTCTATGACTCCAATAAATAACATGCTTGAGCTGAGTATGATACCCACAGGTTGTCCAGCTAAACTCCTTGCATACCTCCCGATATTTGGGGGTAGAATTCCAAGACTGAAGTGCAAATACTTTTTTTAAAGTACTTTAAAGACTTTTATTTGAAGTCTTTATTTTAAAATAATTATTTACTAATGCCGAATTTTTCCGTGTTGTGCAAGGGATGTAAGTACTAAACCCTACCAACTGAAAAGCAAACTGCACCATCCAGCTGTGAAAGGTTTCTGGGGTGAAAAGGAGAAGTACCACATTTCTGCAGAGAAGAAAATGATTTCTATTAAATTACACAACATGCTTCATTTCAGTAAGTTCTGAAACATCATTCAGAATGGGAAACAGTGTTAAAGTATGAAAAAATATTCGAACAAAAGAGAAAGATTTTTTTCTTCATTCAGAAGCTAAAACTTGAAGATAATTTTCAAATTGACTCTTCCCCACCCCAAGCTCTGTTTTAACAAACTAGCGTTTGCAATTAAAAAAAAAAACCACCCAAACTATATTTCAGCAAAAGATTCCTGTCCTGGTCTTGCTATTACCTACTGGTGTCAGTCCAAACATGCCCGTTTTCTTTACTCACTGACTGATTGATCTGTCTCTCAACAGCCAGCTTACTTTTAAATTTGCTGTGGTCCACTGAATCCTGGGTTTCTTCTATCAGTATCTTTGCTGCAATGTCCAGAGTGACTATCTTGGTCTTGGAGACAAGGAACAGCATGACAAACTTTTGGCTCATAATCCGCAACGACTTGTCCTTTCTGCTGTTTGCAGATGCTGTGTTACAAATAACACCCAAGTCTCTTAGCATATGTCATCCATCACAGCCAGAAAACAGCAAGTAGGCTTCTCACACACAAAAGAGGTAAAGTATTTCCTTCTCAGGAAGCAGAAATCTTTTGAAAGGCAGCAAATAACTGAGTAATACAAACAGAAGTCTCTCTTGAAAAGGCGATAAAAATTCAAGCTTGCAGAAATAGCTTTTACAAAGTCAGATTCCAAAGCTGATGCTATGTTATGTTACACAGTTTTGCTCCACTACGATTTTATTACTCCAATGGACTTTGTATCTTAAACCACTATGTAATAGATGGGCAGCGTGCTAACAGTAAACAATAGAAGATGGCCCCTTCTGTCAGGATAAAGCATTTACTGTCAGGTACAGGTGGGGAAAGAACTAGAGTGTCTGGCAGAAGTTTCTGCCAGTCTGTAGAACAGAGGGAAAAAATGCATCTTGAGACCTATGCTAGGGACATGATAGGAGGAAGAATTCTGTCACATCCATGCTGACTTCAGCACCTTTTTTGCAAAGAACATTTCTTAATTACCTAATTTAAAAGCAAAGCAAGGGAAAAAGTCACTTAGTAAAATGCAGAAAGACTTGTGTCTGTGTATCACATCACACACATTAGTTATCTTACCAGAGGTGCAATCTGGTTCTGAAAAGTCCAGTAATGGCCTGTATTGAGAATTTGGAATAGTTTCCTTTTTCTGTTCTTCAAATTTGTACTCCAGGTCCTGCTCCTTGGGCTGGAAGAAGGTCTTTAGCTCTCCATACTGCAGCTCTCCTGCTTCCTGAAGTGTTTTCAGAGTTTGACTGAGGTTGTGCCGGCCATGCCAACAGTACTGGTTCTTGGCCACACGACTAACCAAGTGCAACGACTCCAGGACGTTTACTATATCGTAAATTCGTCTCCGCTCAACTCCTGTTTTAAGGGGGGAAATAAAAAAGACATATACACTCACCTGGTTTTGATGTGCTCTTCAGCAGAATCAGAACAGAGAACAGACTGTTCTCTATGCTGTGTTTAAAACACATCTTTCACTGCTCACCTGGACACAGTACAATAGATCCATCCAAACTGGCACGATTAAGAACAGACTTATGCATGGCCAGCCCCATGGCTTAGCGTTCTTTGTCTATTTTGTTAACTGCTGGTCCAGCTGTGGCTTCAACTTTAAGTACCTGTACTGTGTTTAGAAGAACTGGCTACAGCCTATGCAGCCCCCACTCACTCAGACCTATCCAGATGGCCCTGAGGTTTTCAGAGCACTTTGATCCTTCTTTTCAGAGAACTTCAGAGCTCAGACAGATGTCCTCAGTACAAGAAACACATGAACCTGTTGGAGCAGGTCCAGAGGAGCGCCACAAAAATGATCAGAGGGATGGAACACCCCTCCTATGAGGAAAGGCTGAAACAGCTGGGGTTGTTCAGCCTGCAGAACCGAAGGCTCTGGGGAGACCTTACTGCCTTTCACTACTTAAAAGGGGCTTATAAGAAAGATGGGAGCAGACTTCTTAGTAGGGCCTGTAGCAACAGGACAAGGGGTAATGTTTTTAAACTAAGAGGGTAGATTCAGACTAGATATAAGGAAGAAATTTTTTGCAATGAGGGTGGTGAAACACTGGAACAGGTCACCTAGAGAGATGGTAGATGCCCCATTCCTGGAAACATCCAAGGTCAGGTTGGATGGGTTCTGAGCAACGTGGTCTAGTTGAGCATGTCCCTGCTTATTGCAGGGGGAGTTGGACTACATATGACCTCTAATGGTCCCTTCTAGCCCAGACTATTCTATGAGTGTAACAGATGGTAGGAAAGGGTCTGAGCCTGACACTGACACAGGGTAGATATAAAAGCCCAGTCCTACAAGAACCAGGGGGAGCGCGGTTCTGCCCTTGCATTTCCAATAGCACAATTACTTGCTATAAGCACAGGCCAAGCAAAGGAGTGTCACAGACTCCACAAGGTGCAAAGCAGCGGCGAATGACTGCTCCCAAAAGCAGAAGAAATGAGTCCTCAGTGCTGGCTGGGTCTGCACCAATGGGAAATCTACAAAGTGTGTCCAACCTGGGTTCGGCCTGATGGATGTGAGCAAGGTTGGGGACTGAATACGAACAGGTGGCTGGCTCTGCTCACTGTCCTGAGTGTCGAGCACTATTCAAAGCATGGCTGTTACATATAGAGCAGTGCACTATACGCTGGTGGTAGCACCTGCACCAGAAATCCCATAACCATTAACATCAGCTGAGCAGAACAAGTGCCAGTCAAAGGGAAAGGTCCTGAAAGATCTCCCTGCAGAGGGCAAGGCCTTGATGCATCTGTTAACCCATCTGGAGAATACAGATAATACTTATTAGCCTCAAACATACATTAGAATAAACAACTCATGAGTATTTCCAAGTGTGTAGAGAACTTGGAGTGAAACATACTCCAGAGAAACAAGAGTGCTACACATATCCTGGTGGCTGTCTGGCACCAGCAGCATAGCCCCCTTTGTGGTCTTTCCCTAGGTCTTCAGTGAACAAAACAATATACATTTGTAGCAAAAGTGCTATTACAACCATAATTTGTTACAGAGAGCAGCATCATGAGCAGTAAATAATTTTATGGTCCCTGAAGCAAGTGGGTACAGGCAAGCAAGGATGTGAAAACCAAAGGCAGAAGAACAAACGCACCCCCTTCTGGGAGGTAAAATCCCCAACAGCAGGTTTTAAAACTAAATTTCTGCTTTTTAGGAAAGCATTGCTTGTGTTCAGCTGTACAAGGTCGGAGCCCAAGTATCCCATGAAAAAAGGAGTAACTGCAAAAACTAAAAGAACAAATAATTTAAAAAGTAATTTATTTAACTATTTACTTAATCTGAATTCTATCCTATTTCCACTTCCCATACCAAGGCAAATAAATTAGTACTTGAAGGACTTTCTTACTAGAGACATAACTTATCTGTTCCCTTTCTTCCAAAAAATACACATTTCATTTTTGCTACCTCTTTTCTGTTAAATACCTGAGTTATAAATGTAGATACAACATTTATTTAGTTGAAGTCAAATTTTGTAAAACCCTTCTTAAGAGACAACTCTCCAAGGACCTGGATCCTTTTGTTATTGGTGTGACCTGGCTGAGTTCTCTCTCCCATGTTATTACTTCTCTCAGATACTTCACTAACCTTTTAACTAAGACCAAACCTAACAGCAGGCCCAGCAAATAGGCTACCCAATACCTTCTTGCCACCTCAATACAACATTTTCTCATTCTATGCTTGAAGGTCTCCTGGTAACCTCCCCTCACAAGACAATATTTAGAGCTATGATAACCTTGGTGAATCAGGAGATCTTTGAAGCTATAATGTCAGTCATGTTACCAAACCTAGGCAGTAAATACAATCGATTTCCTGCCTCTACTAGTTTACAATTGTTTCTCCAAATGTTCCATTTTGACAAAATGCGTTCTTTGTAAGTCTTCAGAGGTTTTATAACTCTTATAACTCCTTCAGTCTTCAGCAAATTGAAAATTTAAGAGAGCAACAGAGTTGGTAAACAGCTGGAGAATAGATCTGTCTAGTAAAAAGTACTGTCAGAAAACAGGTTTCAAAATAGTAGTGTTATCAAGCAGTAAAAACACTTAAGAATATTAGGCATTTCCAACTCTTGATTAGTATGATTAGAAGAGCTTCCAGACCCAGGAAAGGCAGACCTTGAATGTACATCCTTCTGTAAGAAGGATGATCTTTCAAAGGCCCTCCTGTCAGGTTACCCCAAGTCATCAGTTACCCCATTTTTGCAGATATACATACCAAGAATTGAAGCCACTTCATCCAAAGAAATAGTAGTTTTTTCTGTTGACAATGGATAACTTGGATAGCGAGCTAGAAACTTTTGGCACAAGAGTCCTAAGCTTTTCTGTTTTCTGCTAGGCCTCTGTTTTTCAAATTCATCAACTGTGCTGTCGTCTACGATATCGTACTGTTAAAAAATAAATGTTGACCTTTTAGTGCAGAGCTTTAGAAGCAAGGCATAGCCAAGGGCACATTTCAGATGTTAGCAATATTTAAGCTCAGACTTTCTAATAAGGAAAAAAACATGGACTTCTTGCAAGCACAGAGCACTTGGGTGACACATTTTTGTTTGCAAACTTTTTAATTCATCACACAAGATATCTACATAAAAACTTCTATCTGCGAGACTGTAAAATAAGTTATGCATAAGGAAACAAAACAGCAAGACAAAACACCCAAGACTAGCAGACTATAAAATCCTGCTTGGAAGGAATCTCTCTTTTTGAGAGGACGAGGAATATTACCTCAAACACCACTGCATCTAATATACCAGAAGATGTACAGGCCATCACAGAGTTCCTGCAAAACCTCTTTCAAGAGAGTTTACTGCCCTTTACAGTGCCACTATAACTTTAAGAAACCAGGAGGGGAGGGGGGGAGGGAGGAAAGGATGCTAAGAGACTTTAAAAGGAACCACCCAGTCTTTGAACCTTAAACTTAGTCAGGCTGTTAGCTTAAGTGAATGCTGTAGGATGGCCTGAATATACTCTTTCTGTCTCTGCAAGGAAAAAAAAAATCCCTGTGATGGCAAGAAAATGTGGAAAGGTATGTTTATTACATGTCACAGAAAACTAGAATGATGGAGAATTTTTCTGCACTGTTAACTTTGGAGTTTTTCTTCTGTGTTTAAAAAAAAAAGAAAAAAAACCTTGCCCTTTAGCAAAGAAATGTTGAGTGGTGGCAGCCATTGAAGCCCATATGTCCTTGCTTATGAGATCTCAACTGTCCTTCGCCGGCTGTGACTAAGTGATCTTGTGGCAGGCTGTTGCCCTGCTGGAATTATTTCAGTTTTACATGGTATGAAAATAGCAGTATTCTTTTTATTCTTTAATGTTTATACATTCTTACAGTAACTCCTTCACACCTTTTGTAAGCTAACTTTCTGTGAGGAGAAAATTATTAAGTGTAAGTTTTATTGATGAGAAGATGTTTGAACTCTTGGAGTGGTAACATACTAATCTTTAACACAGACTATTTTTTTACTTACTCGAAGTTATGTTAGGAATTGCCTTTAGAGAACTGTTTGTTCTTATGACTAGCTAAACTGGAGAATTCTCTGGACTACAGTCACTGTAGGTGATCTAAAAATCTACACTTGTACAGTGATTTGTACCTATCAAATGATGCCTCTCAGTAGCATGACCTCAGAATTATCTTCCTTGGGAACGTTTTACAATTCTGCAGTTTTCCATAGGGAGAAAAGGACCAGTGGGAACTAAACTGAGGCACAACTTAAGGAAGGTCTGAGTCCTAACCGAACATAAGGTAACTATGTTCTGAGTCTCACCTGTAACAAATCAGGTGTGTCACTCTGCTGACTGTTTTCTATGGGTCTGAAGAGCTCTTTCTTCTTTTCCCTGTCCCTCATGTCAGGACTAGCAGCACTAACAAGCATCTTCAGGTTAGCAGTGGGGGTCCAGGGATCAGGCTGAGGCTTGTCTACAAGCTTAACAGGTGTAATTGGATTTCTTTCTGGGGTGCAGCCTTTTTGCTTTGATAGATCAACTGGTTCACTCTTAATGGGAGTCTTCGGGGCCATCCTGGATCGATCAAATATGTTTTCCTATTAAAAACAAAAAGTTTAGACACAACAGGAAAGAAAACAGTCCAACAATCAATTTCATTGTTCTTACAAGGTAATTGTAGTGACTCATGTGTTGGCACTCATATTTAGCGCAGTTCTTCTACCTTTGTTGGAAATGACAAAAATATTCTATATGCTAGTGTTCCAGAGGCAGAGTTCAACCAGTCGAACTTGTGGCCTATCAAGCTTTTAAACTCTGACTGCTATTACAAGACAGCATTGCCTATGAACATAAATCACCAAATTGGATCAAAACTGAAATAACACATCAGTCACATTACACTTATCAAGAAAACATGGTGTTCTGCTTGAAAGGTCCTCATCAAAAGCCATGCTGGGAATGCAGCTCAGACAGTCATAAAATGTCACACTAAAGTGGATGTAATTTCATGTGCAAGTGAAGCAAGCTTTGCATCTGCACTGCTACTCAAAACAATGAAGAAACTCTCCGTAACTGTATTCCTTGACTATAGCTAAAAGCTTCTAGAAGGAAAATAATTCATCAGCTCATCTTTATCATTCTTTGAATGAAGCTCAACTCCCTCAAGTCCCTAGCTGCAATCAAACTTTTTTTCGTATTTCATATTTGGGTTAAATTTTACCCCTTCTTCTTACTGCAAGAATTATCACTACAGATCAACTAACTTTCAAGGGACTGACTGAAGAAAGCATCAGTGGTATCCTTGAACTGAGAGATCTGTTTTTGAGCAACAAGAGACACTACTTCACTCTAGCCTGTTAATGCAAATAGCTCATGAAGACTAAAGGAATGAAGCAGATAGTATGCCATACTGGCTTTCTTTGCAGGATATAAAAAATTGAGGTGCAGGTATCCTAAATCTGGTACAGAGCAGAAATTCCAGAAATGCCCATGCAGAAAGTTGTACTGTTGCTTTTTGCCCAGGGAGATCAATGTTTTGTTCTGAGATAGTCCAGCTATCACTTAATTCTCCTCAATACACCACAAAAAAAAAGACACTGTGCTTTCTGGAACTCTAGTCAATATTTCTCAGTGGTGTCTAGATTGAAATGATTACATGCACCTTGAGTGAAGTGAGAGAGAGAAAGCAAAGCAGACAGATTTTCATCAGAAAGCTAGCAGAGCTTATAATTTGCTGGAATAGAGAGTGAAGCCTTCAGAACCACAGCAAACCGCCTTTAAACTATAAAATCAGGATAGAAGTTTGCTCTTCAGTCTAGCTGTGGCTTTTTTGGTGTTCGTCTCAAACTGACCAAGTCTTCTGCTCAGACTGAGTTCTAAAAATCTAACATGACAACTTTGAGACTGGATATTGTTATTATGTATTTAATTTTGTGCTGCAAGAAGTTCAATTCTGGAATGGAAGACAGCTTGAAAGAAAGTGTTAAGTTACTATTGATTTGCTGTAAGAACTTTCCCAAGTTAAGTTTTGCTGTTTATTTGGAGCTATTCCACTATCACAAGCTGATACGGATATTTAAATAGGTGATTCCAAATCACCTATTTCACCAATCAGGTATGGTCTAGGTAAAAAACAGAAAGAAGTTCTAATAACAACTAAAGCTGCTTATACTGGAGCAGTTCTGTAGCATTTAAACTGGAATTTGGCACATCAAAACCACTGTGCTTGGAGAACTCGGGAAGAACACTTCTGCATAATTCACCAACTAATTACCCGAAAGATGTAATAAATAAGTCTCCTTTTACAATTAACAGTTAGCCAGTTATAACTTACTACACTGTGATGGGGGTCAATTTAGAGGCCTGGGTACTTCTTGGAACATATGTTCAGAGTGTTGGCACTCAATATATTCTTGCAATTTCACATCTGGCAGTGAATCAACACTTAATCTGTAATGGAGAAAAGTCTACCTGCCCTCAAGTTCCTGTTCACTGTGGTTGTTGCTAATGGAACTGCAGTGAGGGCAGCTGAAGCAACCTGCTGTTCCACTGCCTCAAATTTTCGTGTTTGTACAAATACCACAATGAAAAAAAAGTAGTAGTACTGCATGAGAAGCACAGGTCTACTATCAGTCTTTCATATATTTATAACTTGAATTTCACAATTACGTACTAAGATAAAACATGTATTTAATCCCTTTCCCCATTTTTCTTTTCTTTCAGTAGCTGCAGTGCTCTGTGAATTAGATGTATTCCACTAAATTGCAAGTGGAGCTGGTAGAAGTGCAAGATTCACCTCGATCCAAGCAGAGATGGCTTACAAATACAAAGGGACAGGAGGGGCTGGCTTCATGAACTCAGTATGTAGAGGAGGAATTGAAACAAATCTCTGAGACATTAAGAGCCAAGTCTGAGAAGAACTATGTGATTTTTGGAGGACTCAGATTGTGCATGGACAGCAGGTCATGAACCAGGTCTAGTTCAGGAGACATTACTGAGTAAGGTATGCCTGAGGCTGTCTCTTGGCTGGTGGGGCAGGAGGGCTATTATGAGCTTGTTCCTTGCCGAGTGGCACTGCTTAGCCTCTTGACCTGGGAACAACACCGTACGGATACAAACATACTTTTCCACGCTGGAAGGCAAGCATAGAGGACATGTGCATTAACACGCTCACACTGCTGCTAAGTAACAGGCTTATACTATTCCCACGCGTCAGGCGTGGTGTTGGTTAGCTTTTGAACAGTGAGCTCGTACAGAAGAGTCTGCCACCTTACCCAGTGGTAGCCACTGGGATGCTTGAGACCGCCTAGTGAGTTTTTCTTATTAAGTGAAAGCTAAAAAACTGTTTCACTGGGAAGAGCGTAATCACTTCACTCACTGAAACGGCAGCTTGACTCCCAGTTATTTTACGGGCTTGTCTTTTTACCGTAAGGGCAGCCCCGGACACCCCTGCGGCCCCAGTGCCAGCAGCTCAGACGCTGCTGTACCGACCCACACGGCGCACCAGGCCAGGCGCGGCGGTCCGATGGGCAGCACCCCGAATCCCGCCGTGGGAGCGACAGGGACCTGCTCCGGGGACACACACCTGGCCGCCCGGCCCGGCCCACCTCCAAGCCCCCGGGCAGGGTCCCTGGAGCCCTGCGGCCCCCCACCCGCTGGGGCCGACGGGGTGCCCAAACCCTCTGCGGTCCCGGCCGCCCCCTCGGAGCGGCGGTGTAACGTGGGAGGGTACTCCGCGGCGCCGAGGACAGCCTAGACCTTCCCCCCCTTACCTCCCCAAGACCCGCGCCCCCGCTCACCTTCTGCGCCGCCTCTGCTCGGCCCCGCCGCGCCGGCCGGCCGCTCGCCAGGTCCCGCAGCGCCAGGACGCTCACCTCCATCTGCAAATCGAGAAGGCGCTTTAAAGCCCCGGCCCTTAAAGAGGAGCCGCTCCCGACCCTGGCGGGACGCGAGGGAAGCGCGGCAGCTCGGGGCTACCCTCCGGGGGCGGGAGGACGGGCGGCCGCCCCGGCGGCGGCGGGAGGCTCCGCGCCCTCACCTCGGCGGGGCGCGGGGCTGTGCCGCTCCCGCCAGGCGCCCTCAAGACATCGCTTTACAATCCGGCCAATCAGGCGCGTCCCGCCGGGGAGCCCTGGCCGAGCGGTTGGCCAATCAAGCGCGCGGGCAGGCGGCGCGCGGCAGCGGGGCGCGGGACCAGGCTCCCGCCCGCGCGGGGCAGCTTCGCTCCTTTTCTTCGCGCGGTCGCCGGCGGCCCTCCCCCATCTCCTTCCTCCCCGCTCGCCGACACCTTCTCCCGCCGCCGGGCCGCCAGCGCGAGGAGGGCCACTGGCAGGCGGGAAAGGGCCACCTCAGGGCGAGGGGGGCAGGGTGGGGGTGTCTCCGGCGGGGGGGTCGGTCCTGGACGCCCCCCGGACCGCTGTAGGGGCGGGTCTGTCGCTGAGGGGCTAATTCCTGACGGGATAAGCGTTGGGGGGAGGGGGGATAACCCTCTGTCCCAGTGCCTTCGGGATCTGTCCTTAAAGGAGGAAGGGCTGAGGTAGCGGGAGGCGGGTGCGGCCTCTGTCCCCGCAGCGGGGGTGGGCGGGCAGGCGGTGGGCTGGGCGCTGGGGTGCTCGGTGTGGGGCCTCCCCT
Source organism: Pterocles orientalis (assembly GCA_011057875.1). NCBI lineage: Eukaryota > Metazoa > Chordata > Aves > Pterocliformes > Pteroclidae > Pterocles > Pterocles orientalis. The sequence goes on along the minus strand of WKFP01014850.1, from coordinate 388,012 downwards.
CGGGGGGCCAGTCCAGGCAGCCTGGACAGGGTGTGATTCTCCACAGTCATCACCTGGAGCGGGTCTGCCGCCAGGGTGATAAAGCGGACAGACTCTCTGGGGAGCAGTGTGGATACCAAAGACTTTTCGCCCGGCCTGTGTCAGCGGTGCTCCATGGTTCTCCAAGTGCTGCGATAAGGATGGGGAAAGAGCCTTGCCCAAAGTTGATGCGTCAAATACAGGCAGCCTGTGGAGCTGCTGCAGCGATGAGTTTTCAGCTGATCCTGTTTTGACTATGGAGGCACAATGTTATTAAAAAAGTGATAGAAAAATTGTCAAAATAATAGTTTTCTGCTATGCGGATCTGCTTAAGACTTGAAAGTGATTGCTCCAAGCTTGAGACATGTTCTGGAGAAATTTGTGCGGTATAATTATTTTTGCTTTTTAAACTGTGTTTGTACTTAAGATAATTTTTTTGTTATGCTAATAAAAGACATGCTGCTGCATTATTCCTGTCTTGTTTTGTCATAGGAGGATTTCCTTCTCAAATTGCTCATGAGTTAGTAAGGAGTTGTCACAGAAGAAAACCTCCAGTAAACTGTTCTGATAACATAAAAATATTCATTTGTTAATTTCTGAGGAACAGAAAAACTCAGTTTTTTTCAATAGGGATGTAGTTAACAGATAGATACTAAGTCTCTTGTATTAACTTTAACTTATTCACTCTTAACCTACTCATAATTTTTTCTTTTGAGCACATTCCAGTACACCACAGTTTGTTGAAGAGAATGAAATATAAGCTCCCAGAGAACTTCTATTTTAATTTTTTTAAAAAGGCGCCCTTTATGCTTTTAAGCCTTGATCTTTCTGTCGTCTAGAGGAAAACTAATTGCAAAGTATGTTTCTCAGTATGTATTTGGATCCATAGCAGTTATATATGGAAAGAGACATTTTCTGTTAGTACTGCTCTCATGGGAACTCCGAAAACAGATTCATGAGAATCATAAGGGATGCAGAGTCATGGAAAATCTAAACAAGAATCTTGTGTCACACACTGACATGCTCAGGCATGAACTTTAGGCTGAGGTAAACAAGTTGAGAAGAGAGTTTAGCAGCTGAGAACCTGCTTGTGTGCTGCACACCCAGTGATATGAAATTGACATCTGCCCCCTTTAGTCATCTACTTAAACAAAGTTTATTTAGAAAAATACATTCTCAGACCTTCCTCTTAGATCTATCAAAGGCAATCATGTATCAATTGGCAATTGATAACATCTATGATAAGGTATTATGTGCTGGGAGAGTTTAATAGATGTAACTGCGTTTGCAGCTCTAGTACAGAGGCTTTCTGGTTAAGAGCTTAGTGGTGGTCAGGGCCTTAATGTTTGAATTGCTTGCTAAAATACTACGGCCTGTGCATGTAGAAGGTCATTTGATCATTACAACAATTGCTTCTGGCATTGGAAGTCTGGTCATTTGTAAGTGATTGAGCAGCAGGTTGGCATGAGACCTAGGAGGCACAAGTCCAGGTACTTTTCAATGTCAACTATAGGATATGTAGGCATATTTGGCACATCTAGTTGAGATGTTATTGATCTGTTATGCCATCATTTTGCTGCTGGAGTGGACCTGGGGCCTTTAATCAATGACCAGCGCTTGTGACTTTTCTTACTTTAGGTTAAGGATGCCTCTGAATATTAATTATGTTACTACAAAAGCTCTCTACAAGGCATCAAGGGAGAACTAATTTGAATCAAGTTTGGCAACTTCATTTAATTCTGCTGATGTTTTACACGCACAGTATTCTTGGCAGCTGAACTTCTTGCTACTTCAAGGAAGCTGGCTGAAATTAGGTAATAGCTCTGTTCTGGAAAACCCACGGTCTGCTGAAGATGAGACAAGTGAGTCAGATCTCTTGACGGGCTGGAAACCCGGTCTATTTTCTAGGTGAAATTCAGCCTCAGAAGGGGGTTGTGGGAGCCCAGCATTTGGACAAGTAGCAAAAAAAAAAAAGCCCAAAAAGTCAGAGGGATAGAGGGAGCACTCCTGTGTTTAAGGGGGGGTGCTGGAGCCCACTTTGGCACTGGGTACAATAAGGGGGTATGAGTTGTGTACATAGACTAAGGTGAGACATAGCACCAGATGGGCAGCTGTGGAAGCAGCAGTGGGAATGAAGGGCCACTGGGTACTGTTTTAGTCTGAGGAAGTGATGTGTATTTAGGTTGGAGAAGCCCCTTTCATGGGAGGTTTTGGCAGTGATTTAGGGACAGTAATTACTCTTCTGCAGTATGGAAACAAGAACATTCAGAATTGTTAATTTTCAGCATTTACACAATAAAGGGAACATATAGCGTAAAATACACTATATTTGTTAATCAATGCTGGTCTTTTCCTTAAGAGCCATACACAGTACTGTAATGCATTTCGTAAGCTAATTCTTTGTTCAGTGAAATAAACAGACGAATCTCCTCTGATAATGAAATGCAAACCTGAACTGGTTAATGTGTTCTGAGTTAATCTGAACAAAACTATGACACTACATTTCCTTTCCTGGCTGTAACTGCTGAAAGAAGCTTGCTGATTGTCAGATAAGATTAATTATTGCAGCCATTCACACATGTATCATAATATGCCCCAAGATGATTTTTATATCTCTCTCTATATCCACAGGTGATTTACTACAACTGGCAGGAAAGAATTAAAAAATAGACTACTAAATTTAAGTACAAGTGCGTGTTCTTGAATTTTTTTTGTTACGTGACTGTTACTGGACCAAAACCACCTGATTGTGATTTTTTGTGAATGATACATGGACTTTTATATATATATATTTATCTATATATATATCTATATATACACATTTAACGTGAATTAAACTTTCCCATTAATTTCCTTCCATGTGTTTCCAGACTTGAAAATACAGTATTTCTTGCAAGGTAGAGGTAAAGATGTTAATTCTGTGTGATAGAAAGCCCATACCTTTGGCAGAAGAGATGGATAAAAACAAGTCGTATAATTGTATCCAACAATACTCTTTGCCACAAATAGGAAACAGTTTTGAAGACATCAGTACCTTTAGACCTGTATGACTGCTTGCAATGCAAAAAAATATGACAGATCAAAGACCTAGTAGTTCCTTCTCTTCTCTTCTCTTCTCTTCTCTTCTCTTCTCTTCTCTTCTCTTCTCTTCTCTTCTCTTCTCTTCTCTTCTCTTCTCTTCTCTTCTCTTCCTTTTCTTCTGAGCTCTGTTATGCTGGAAAATTATATTTCTCTGTCTGTTTTGGATGATATCTGAAAGTTCAGCTCAAAAGCTATGAGTGAGGAAGAGGCAGATCCCCACACAGATCAGATTGTGAGGTTTTATTTCCATTAAAAACCAGACAGTTACCCTATTGCTGAGCCATCAGGGAATCTGTGGACATCAGCACTCTCACCAGTGAAGGTAGCGACATGCCCAGTGTCCGCTGCCGATCATTTCCCAGGCTGCGGCTGGCTTAGGTGTCAATCTCCTCCCCGGGACAGCTTGGAAGTTCCCACCCTTCAATGTCCTTAGGCTGCCTTGGGCTAGGCACTAGGCATGTTCTACACCAGCATGGGCGGTAGCCATGACCATTTGGCATTCAAGAAGAGCCAGAAGAGGTTGCATTAGAAGTTGTCCTTTGAATATTTGACATCAGTAGCTGCGGGTAAAATAAAGCAGCAGGGCTGGGAGCGGGACCTGGACCCAGCAAGGGTCTCACCATGCTGTGGGGTCACATGCTTCTGAAGTGTGTGTTCACAGAGCAGCAGCTCTGACAGGAAGGACACAGGGGGGCCACAAGTAGACTACAGCTGGGTGGCTCAGGTAAATAACAGTTAAGATATGCATGTTTGAAATTATTCTGGTAGAGGAAGGCATTGAATGTATCTCCTATTTTCTGAGTGCTCTACTTAACTTCTCTATCAGTATCATTGCTTTGTCCCTTGGCTCTGTCTTCTCTGTAAAAAGAGTAGATGATTTCCCTGGATCCAAACTAAGGCAGGCACTCATGGTGTTTAACCGGATGTTACAAGTTGGTAGAAGAGCTTCAGATCTTTGGTATTTCCTGTTGCCTAATTCAGGTGCAGCCCTGCTCAGGGTTGGTGATTCACAGGAGGCAGCCAACTGTTTGCCTGGTGGACAGTGTATGCAGGTGCTTCAGCTAGTTCAAGAAATCCCTTTTGGGAGCTGAGCAACTGGCATGGCCATTTATGGGTCTGATCTCAAGTAACCTGCCAAAGGTCACATAAGGAAGCAGGTAGCTTGCTAAATCCCATGTCGCTTTAATCAGCCTTGCACCTGAAAATCACTTCCAGCTGCTGCTTTTACAAAAAGCTGAATCCTCCTACAAAAGTAGCATTACACCCCCAGTGATTATTGCATACTGAAATTAAATTGCTCTTTGCATACTGAAATTAATGGTCAGCTATGTGTAAGGTTATAATTTAATTATTCTTCTCTGAGAGGGATATAGTTTACTTAATGTCCCATACCATAAGCCTTCTCTGTTAGGGCTTCTGGTAAATAACTATTCGGTAAAAAGAAGTGAACAAAGAATCAGTGTGTTCAGCACAAAACTGTTTTAAAAGTGTTAAAACAATTACTAAAGTATTACATTGTGACATCAGAAGGCCACCGTGATAGCTGGTTGAAGCCCTGTCTTCCTGCCCATCATGTAGTATCTTTACCCTGGACAGCCCTCGATCTAAAAGATAGGGGGGCTATGGATATATTTCAGCTGGTTTCTGTATTGTAGAGACACAGTGTGCAAACTCTCTCTCTGTCTTGTCAGGTTTACCTTTAGTGAAAATCGCTTAAGTACCTCTGCTTAGCTTGTTTAGACTTATCCTAAGATGAGTCAGGACCTCACAGCATAGGATGGTATTGAGATGTGAGACCACACATCTTCCACGCAGCTGGAGTCTCCATTGGTCCAAGTTAAATTATAAAGTTCTTTGTTTCTTTTGTGGAATATCAAGAAAATACACATACACAGCCATTTCTGCCTAAAACTCACAGAAAAAGATACGTTCCACAAAACTCTCGGTAGTTTAACTCAAAGAAGGATGCACTCCATGCTGTAAATATTCAGAACTGCACTCTAGCAATCAATTGCTACTATTTCATTGTGCAGAATTGTTCAGCAGCGCTAGTTTTTTCCATGGACCTGCCACCTGAAAGTTTGTCTTTTCGAATTGGCAGTGAAATACAATGCCAAGTATCTTCTTAGAGGTGTATGGTTTTCCTCCTGATTTCAGTCAAAAAACAAGTTTAAAAGTTTAGAAATTTAAACATTTCTCTTGATACCAAACAGGGAAAATACAAATTTGAAAAGCAGGCTCTTACCTGGAAATCATGATTGTAAGTGTTGTAACAGAAGTCCCAATATGACCCTAGTGATTTGCTACCCAGAGAATTCTGTAAGAGTGTTTACAGTCAGTGATACAATCTATCCACAAAATATCCTCCGATGGAGGAACAAAAACAACAGACCGACAGACATAAAAGAAAAAAGAAAGTCTACTTCTTAATTGTGTAGCACAGTAGTCCTGGCAAAGACTGCCATACACACTCCTGACTCATTTCATTACTCTGCCCTGTACACTTTGATCTTATATGATTGTCCCTAGATTATAAAGCCAGAGGGACCATTAGATCATCTGGTCTGACCTCCTGTGTGCTGCAGGCCATTAAATTGCATTCATTACCCTGGTATTGATCCTGAGGACTTCTGCTTTGCTACAGCTTGTGTTCCAGAGAAGCGTGTGGTATTGATCTGAAGACAACAAAAGACTGTGAATCCCTCATTTCCACTACTATTTGTTTGAATATTATCCCATTGTCCTTATTAATTTTTTTTCCTTATTTCTAATTGGATTTTGTCTGGCTTTGGTTTCAAGCCATTGGTTCCTATTTTTCTTTTCTACCCTAAACTGCAGAGCCTTTCGAGTATTGCTTTTTCCTGTGGGAGTATTGGAACCATAAGCAAATCACCTCTTGTTAACAGACTCAGAATAAGAGCCTTCATTTCTCCCTAAAAAAACATTTTCTGATGCTCTCAAATGACTTTTTTTAAGAGCTTCTCCATTTTTCTTGCATGTGTTTTTAAAATACAGATGCCCAAGCTTTATATTTGGTTACTGTACCAGTCTCACTAATACTTTATGCGAGTGCAAAATCATTGCCCACCACTGATCTGCACTCCCTTACAAGACTGCATGCAGAAAGATTCTTCTTCAGTAGAAGTAGATTTGAAGCTTCATATGGAGATGTATGAATTTCATTCTATTTTGAGGTTCTTAATTTTTCACAGAGCAAATTATCAGATGATGTGTATGCAGCAATGCAAGTGTATATTTTGATTTCTTCAACTGGCTGTCCTTCTGTGAAGCTCTTAGTTTTGATAAATTCAGCATTTCAATCAGGACAGAAAAACGTATTACAGAAATTTCCAGATTGCTCTGCTCTTTGCTTCTGATACAGAGATTGCGCTAGTCCTCCTTACCCCTGCACTGCAATGAGACCTCAGTGATAAATGGTTGTCTGCTGTGGTCTCTAGAACTCTTGAAGTGACTGGCTATGTAGCCCCATAGTTATTCAAAGGGACCTGCTTTACCTCTTCGTAAATGGTTTGAGTGTGTACAGACATTTTTCATTTGCAAAGGGCTCTTCTCATCAAGCAATCCGTATCTCCTGTATGACAACCCTTCTCACCTGCAGATTTCATCAGTTTCTGATTTTTGTCCTTGTTTAAACTTTGCACCCCCTGAGAAGACAGCAGGCACAGCTGTCCATTTACAGTATGTCTTCAAAACTTGCTCTTTGGCAAATTACCATGCATCAGTGAAACTGTCACTGGACTTACTGCCCATCAACCTACCACAGAAAGGAGAGCAGTTCCCACTGGTCCCTTGTATTATATAAGCGCTAGGCTTAAACAAAACTGGCCTGTCTGGTACCAGCTCCTAAAGGTAATGCTACCAAAAAAAGATAAACACTTCTTAATAAGCAAAAATGGGGAAAATCTCCACTGCCAGCAGGACTGAAGAAGCTCTTAGATATTTATAAAGAATTGATCAGATCCAAACTTGAAGTTAAAGAGCACCTTAAGCAGATTTCAGCCTCTAAGAGTAGAAAGTCAGGTTTTCAGGGGAAGAAGGAGACCTGGGTTTTTCACCTGAGCAGTTCCTGCCACCTGGAAAGATACTAGGCTAGAGCCAGGACTGTAACTGGGCTAACTGTCCTATTACCACCAGCTGTAGCTGCTGTCAATAGCTAGCTCTAAACTGATACAAACATATTTGCATGGCCAGTACAGCACAGTGCATTTGCTTTATACACTGGGAGTCGGAGCTAAAAAGCAATTTAGGCGTATAGGGGACATCAATGACAATTTACAGGTCCTTGGCCCTCAGAGTGGAATCTGAAGCCCAGTGCTAGTCAGATTCAGCATTTGCAGAGGTACCTGCCACACCAAAACCTAAAGCCCACGTGCTTAGTGGGAAGCCCTTTTCACCTAGCCAACAGGACATAATAAGGACAGGCTGAGCCCCTAAGCCTTGGTTTCCGAAAATGTCTATTCTGTGTGATAGACCCTGATGCAGCAGTCTTCAGGGCAACTGAACTTTGGGATGAAGTCTTGAGCTCAAACGTGTACATCGCACAGGCACTCTGGTGATTACATGTCGCATTATCTGGAGGCTTTGGTTTCAGAAGCATGTGGCTTGGATGTTGAACCCAAGTTGGTCTTATCTGACCTTGCACCAAAGCTGATAAACCCTTTTGGAGTGCAGAACAGCTTGTCCCTATGGTCACGTTTACAGTGTCCTTCCTTCATCATGGGTGGCATAGTAGTCAGAGCTATTGTTGCTTATGTCAGCTTTCTTCCTTGTCCCAACTCTTCCTTTTTACCCCAAGGCCCATAGTCGATGTTCTTGGAGCTGCCCTAAATCTGTCATCTTTTATGCAGTAGTATCTCTACTGCTTTTCAATATGTTGATTCTTGGAGTTCTGAGCAGAGACGGCTCCATTGTTCTTCAAGGGACTAATTACAATCTGGCAGAGCAGTGGTGTTTACTAGCTGGACTGCTTCCACCCAAAAGCATTGCTTCCAGACTGGAGTGTGGAGCAATACAGGTGCACTCGTGCAGCGCTGTCCCTGGAGTAATACACCAGCACTAATCCGTTTCTGCACAGAGCCATACACTACACCTCCTCTTGCGACAAGGTTAGTCTGTAGTCCAGATAAACTGCCAATAAGTAACAGAGCAGAGATGACTATATATCTGAAGTCCCATACAACTGCATTTTTAAAAATACTGAACCTAAAATCAGCATTGCTTTTGATAGGTGACAGGGGCTTATTTGGCCTGCAAAGGAATGAAGACATTTAGCACATTCCAGGAGCAGACCCTGAATCTCTTGGTTTTTGTAAGGATTTAGTATTATACTTACAATGCACTTCAAGGAAAATAGAAGCCAGCTGATACTTATGGTTGGCATATGAAGGCTGTGATTTAATGAAGTTTCCTCCCTGGTATGAAAGGAGGCTCTTGGAAGAGGAATAAACAGAAATACCCGTGTGTAATGGTCCTGTCAGGGCTAGAGAAGAGGATAACATTGTTACCCTGTAAGTTTTGCAGGATATGTTATATTACAAAACTTGTCTTAAAGGTTGCTCTAAATATGTTTCCATTTTTGTGATGTTTGTAAACCAAGAGTAATATTTTCCTCTTTCTCTGAAGTGTGAATGTGGATTATTTGACAAGGGTCAACCAATGCCATAAAAATAACGCTAGAACCCTAGCCTAGTGAGGTATATATAATGCCAATACAGAATAGAGCTACAAGACTCTTTTAAATAAACACCAAGTATCAGCTGATGATCAAGATGTGCCCTATGAGCCTCTCAAATCAACTGGGGAACTGACAAGAATTTGGTGCACTTTAAGATCCAACTTACTACAAAAGCTCATCAGTCGCAGTGCAAGTGATTGGATATGAATCTACTTTACAAGCCCAGAGAAGCTTCCTACCCTCTAGACAGTTGCTCTTTGTGTTTCCCTTTTTGCAGTTCTTGCTTCAGTACACATAGGGAAAGGCAGGAGAAAATATCCTTTCTCATCAGCCAGTCAAATATCCAAGTGAATTCTTTTTAAAGAGTTTTTACCTTAACAACTGGGTGCTTAAGCCTGGTACAGTTCGTATGAAACAAATGGGGAATAAGACTTTCTGCTAGAGCCTTTGGAGTGTATTTTGAGCAGTGCTAGAAAGATTCTCAACCTCATTTATCTTCTTTTTGAAAAATACAAAAAATACTTCTCTTAGAAGCAGAGATAACGTTACCTTGTCTGAAATATAACTCCAGCATATGCCCTGTGGGGGAGATAATAGCAAGAAATCGGAGGAAGGACAGAGAAGGAAGTCACTTATATTAGGCCTGGTCAGGCCTGTTGACTGCAGTTAACTTGTGTAAACACACTCAATATCCCTTTTATTAAAGACTCCTACGTACAGATGTTTCATTGGTTGCAGGAAGGATACCAGATGCAGGGAGGTTACCTTGAGCGGAGCGGTACAGCTTCCGTGTCACCCAGTAATTATAGCTAGTGCTGGTGAGTACGGGGGAACATAAGAATGACCATGTTAGATTAAGTCAGAAGTCTGCCCTGAGTAGTCCTCTGTCCCATAAAAGGCAGTAGCAAACACTTAAGGAAAGTGCATAAAATCAGGATATACTGAAAATGATCCTTTCCTGATCATTCTTCCTAGGTCCAGTACATTAGGGAACTTCCTGAAAAGACAATTGTATCTAGACCATCATGTTGAGCAGCCGCCTCTGAACTTATCCTGCACAACATGCCTTCTGAACTCATCTGCAATTTTGGCCACCTCAGTGTTCTGGAGCATCAAGTACCCCAATGTAATTACGGAGTTTGGAGCATTTTGATTTGAAATATGCTGCCTGACTGAGTACAAAGGTTTTCTTTACATTAAGCTGTCTCTGAAACAGTAAAAATGAACAAATGAAAGGTCTGCTGTGGTATCCCACTGTAGGATTTATCTCCAAGTGTGTTAATGCTACCCGTTGATTTGCAGGTGTAAATCACATATTTATGTGGTAGAGCTGTTCTTATTCCCCAAAGCCCTCTAGAGTGTATGAATGAGCTGCTGTGTTTGAGCTGCAGTGTATGCAATCAGAGGCTTCTGGTTCCCTTGGGAATTCTGCTATAGCATGAAATTAATCTCTTTCAGCCAGTCTGGTTGAGCAAGTGAAAAGTGAAAATAATTATCAAAGCTCTGTGGCCTCTAGTAATTGTGTGAAACCTCTGAATATGCCTGCACTGCAGCTTGCTAACATAGTTTGCAATTGTCTGAAATGACACAGTGCTTAAAATAGATAACAGCCCTGTTTTCCTCTTGAATGGCTGGAGAGCTGCAAAAACCAGGTAGTCAATCACATGCCTTTAAAAAGCCACTCACTTTCAGTGCAAGCATTGAATGAATTGCTTATTCAACATATCCAGTGTCCTCCTGACATGCCCTGGGTACCTGGAAATGTAAGTAATTAGGCTCAGTGCAGTGACTGTCTTTTAAAATGGCATAACAAGAACTGATTTTACTGGTACTGCCTACACTATCAAGAATGCAGTATCTAACCTAGAGAATTGGCAGCAACCTAAAATGGAAGGTACTGCTACTTTTTTTTTTTTTTTTTTGGCTGACTAACAAGCATGTCTAAATATAAGCTCAGAGCTTGCTTTCATTCGTTGGTGAAAATTGTTAATATTCTTGCATCTTTACTTAACCCTTCTCACTCACTAGGGAATCAGAATAATTCCTGGAAAAGTCAATGACTGCTTTGCTCTTTTTTCAGTTAGTCCTTTATTTATTTATTTTTTTCTTTTTAAAACGTTCAGTACAAATGAGATACTTAAAGATGCTCAGGAGGGTTTTTAAGGAACCACGTGTTCTCACTCAACAAATACATAAGAAAGTAGTAATGAAAAAATGTTAGCAGATAAATTCTGGCCTTGCTTACAATAGGTTCTGTTCAAGATTAGGCTTGATGGTCCTTTCGTTGCTGCATCAACAAAAGATAATAATTACTAGAGCCAGAAAAGGGCCTGGATGTCTAAAACTTGGGAGACTCACCTGAATGGACTCTCTCCTGCCTGGGAGACTGGGTTATCTTGAAATAACAATTAGACAAACCTGCCCTTGAGACCTGACTTGCTTGGCTTTCAGGAAAATATTAATAACAGCCACTAGAACAGCTTGGTATCCAAAATCCAGGAGGTGTTTTCAGTCTTGCATTTCTAACCAGGTTAGGGCCATGGGAGGATGATTGAAGCACTAGTGGCAGGCCCAGAGGAGAGGCAGGATTTCAGATCATCCTGTAGTCAGCCAGGTTAGGCTCATCCCAGGCTCAGCACATTGTGTACTGCATCCCTAATTCTGCCCTTTCTGCAGCTGGACCTTGTCTTTAGGAATTCCACACACAGCCTGGTGATGTCTGAATTAAACCTGAAATTGAGATCCAGCTGGGGTTCAGGCACAGAGGCTGAGCATTCCCAATTATGTTGCATCTGGGCACTCCTATGTGCTTTGGAGAAGGCTCACAGAGAGGTATCTAGCAAATTTAGGTTTCCAGGGCACTGGAAGGAAATGCTGAGTGATTTGGAAGAGGAAGTAGCATCCCACTGCCACCTCAAGTGGGGCTTCCTGGTTGCACTTAGTCCAAGAACAGCAGGTATTCCCGAGAATTCAACTCATACGAAAACACGGCTTTTTGTGCAAATCACAGAACAAATGGGTCTGCTGCCACTGGCTGGTGTCTGGTGACAAGGTCAGAATCTCGTTATCATCACTAGAGATTAGCACAAAGTCATGAAATGTCTTTGCTTTGCTCAAAACTTGTTGATAACTCATCTAGCCGAGGATGAGGAAACACCTCTTTTCTTGCAAAGAGCCTTGTATTATCAGTCTTGCAAACATGTAGATTGATTGGTTAAAGCTTCTGCATTCCCCTGGAAATTGGAAAGCATTCAGCAAGTACATGTGCATGTACAGTGAACTTAGCCGCATCAATCATAGGTGTGCCTAACTGAACTTCTCAGGGTTCTGCTTTTCTTATGCTGTCTGTGTAGATGTAGCATGATGCGGCGTAAGATTGGATTAATAAGGATGCTGATATTTAGAATGACTGTCTGTCAGTCAGTATTGATTCTGGAAATCAGCTGTTGCTGGAACGAATTTGACAGAATAAAAGGTCTAAGTGTATACCTGTCACTACTCATTTGTCGTTCCTGGCCATTTTTGTAGGTGTGACACTGGAATCTGAAATAAAAAAGCATGTTAATAGTTCAGAGGTGAAAACAACAGTTGATGTATAGGATGTGGTGAAAAATGTGCAATGGGCAGCCTTCTGTTTGCCAAGTAATTTCAAAGTACATTGATATTCCATCTGTTCACTGAACAAGGTAACTCAAACTGAAATGTGAAAGGCCCTATTAAATCAGTGGGAAGGGCAGAAGGACACACACCCTTCAGCTACCAAATTTAAGTCCTTTTAAGACTCCTGAAACAACTTGCGACTATTCTGTTCCTACAGTAAGATCCATGACTTGTACTATGTATGTCATGGAAGCAGAGGATAAATTCAGCATGCTGTGGAGAAGAACTGTGAGGACTTAAGTGTGCATTTATATCTGGAGAGTATATCTTGCTCATTGCACTCTGGTTTATACTGTCAGCAGATTTGAGTTTGGAGATGATGTTAGGTTTTTCACCCCTACTGCAGCATGTGGTCTTGTTCTCCTTTGTTCTCCTGCTTTTTTTTTTTTTTCCAGACACTCTCTGCTTCAAGAATTCCTTGGTCTCTTCAGGTTTCCAATGTTCTGTACTCGTAGCATATCCATGACACACCTTTCCATATTTTTAATAATGGAAATATTTACCTTTTGGTAAGTGGATGAGATACTCTGTCACTTCAGAGTGAACAGTCTTGGGTTTTGCTCTGTGAGACTCTGAAAGACACAAGGGATTCGATACATTGCACAGGACAAATGTTTGAAAACTTTACGTGTCATTAAGGTCTATTCACCCTATATGTCATTATTGAGACCGATAATTTTGACACACCTCTTTCAAGTAATGACATTCCCTTTTTTCTTATGGAAGTACAATATGTGTTTCTGCAGAGTATTAAAGGAAACGTGCTCAGAAAGGAGAGTGTTATATAATTGCATTTTGCAGGAAACTGCCTTATATGAGCAACTGGACTTCTCTGTTCAATATGTTGTTTGATATAAGTAGTTTTGGGCCCAGATTCAGGCATCTGATTTTGATCAGCTGGATGTCAGTAGCATAATTAAGTAAAAGGATATGACTAACTTGATTCTGCCTGGACTTTAGTCTTTAAATATACTTGCTATTTCTTGTCAGCTTGACAAGGAAGTGACAGAAAAAGAAAACGGAGGTGGAAAGGGAGTCAGATTATTTATTAAATGTTTGGTGTGACTGTGCTTGAGGTGTAGCAATTGTCCTCTCTGTTCATTTCAAGTCTCTCTGCCCCTTACCTTTCTGGAGGTCACTGCCAGCTGAGCTGTTTGCCTAACTGCTATTTAGATCTCTGGAATTCAGTTTAATGAAACATACACACTCTCAAATCCAGGTTATAGTAATTTCATACTTTCTTTAGTAGGTGTGCTGGTTTAGGAGTTCCTGTCCCTAGGTACAAAAGGATTACTTCTGACTTGTAGCAGTTGCCTGGCCAAGCTCCCAGTGCAGCTCCACGAGTGCTTGGCACTGTGGAGAGGGACCAACTATTTGAAAGTAGGAAGAAAAGAGAAGCAAGAGCTTCTTGGGACAGGACTCTCTCTTTCAGAAGGAAGAAAAGAGAAACGGGAGCTTCCTGGGACAGGATTCCTCTTTCAGAAGGAAGAAAAGAGAAACGGGAGCTTCCTGGGACAGGATTCCCTCTTTCAGAAGACCACGTGAAGCCCAAGGACAGGGCTGGCATCCCATGGGTGTTGTTTCTGCCTGCCAAGGCGTGGCTGATCTTTCCATAGCCCTCACTCTCCTTCCCATCTCCATTCTGCAGTTCAGCCTTTAATGTGTGCTAATACAACTTTTTCTGTGGATGCAATGTATGCCAGACCATAAGATATATCAGACTTAAAAAAAAAATGTCTATTTGTGGCATGTTTTTTACTTGGATCCATTTTTAATCTGGGTCATTTTACTGATATAGTTTAGAGCATGATATGCTGAACAGTTGTCTCAGTGTAACATTGGAGAAAAGTGAAGGAAATAATTTCTGGAGTTGAGAAAGGAGGGACAGGGAGAGGAAGAGTCTTCTAAATTGGTGTTGCAGCAAAAGAAAAAAATGGTAGTGCTCAAACTATCTCACAAAGAAAAAGTGTGAGGATTTTGTTTCAGCAAGACCTGTTTTAGAGAGCCTTCTCCTTTCAATTGACACAGCTGAGTGAGCTGTAGACTCCTGTGGGGCATGGGACTGAGGAACCAGTTGGGTCTGGAAGGTGTAACTTGCCTAACCACTTCAGAGATACAACTACCATATACAAGGGCAACTTTTCTCCATAGCAGGCTATACGTATAATGTGTCTTCACTAGTCTGATATAGCTGATATTGGTATATGTTAAAACTTTTATAAACCTGAAGCAGATTTGGCCCTTTCATGCAACTTCTTGTACTGCTCAGACAAGCACAGAGCTGCCTGAAAGGATCTTCAGATGTTGCTGTGTTAGAGACAAGTCCTGAGGTAGCAAAAGATGGTAAGGCTGTGCTGTAACACAGCACTCTTTTCCTGCATGATTGATAGGCCAAAGACAAGGCTTAGCATATAGGGAGAAGTGGCAGAGAGCTGGTATACAAGCCTTTAAAGACACTTCCTATCAAGAAAAAAAATGTTTTCCCACATCTTAGCTATTGTAAAGTGCATACTTGGCAGAATTTCTTTTTTTATCTTGGCACTAGTATGTCAAAGTTATGGGTTTGATTCAGCAACATCTTGATAAAATTTTATGGCCTGGGGTTTTTGTTGCTATTTTTGTTTTGTTTTTAAACAAAGGAGGACAGACTAGATGAGCAGAACAGTGCTTTCCAGGTTGAAAAGTATAGAAGATTCATTCGCTCTTATTCATATTCTCCTTTACAGTTATGAGGCATAAAATAGCTCCTATAGCAAACTTTAGTAAAAGGGGAAGGGCTCTGAGAACTGGTCTTTCCTGTTAACCCTTAGTTGTTTCACAATGAAAGTTGTAAACTAAATACAGCACTTAAAACCATCCTGTATTAATACAAATAATTTGTAGGCAAAGTCGTTATACCACTTACTGAACCAAAAATACACGTGGGCTTTGAAGCCAAAAGCATCTCTAATGTGTTGGCGGTTTTGGTGGCTTTAAAAACTTCTGCTTACGTTCTAATCAGTCTAAGCTCTTCAGACACCCCACGCAGCCATTCAAAACTAAACAAATCCAGTCATCATTCTAGTTACCTGTGTCAAAACAGCTCTTACTGATGGAGAACGCATGGGAATTCATATCCAACAAATGGATTTCAGGTCTTGACTTTGACCCTTCTTATTTATAAAACACCGATGTTATTAAAGCACCAAAAAAATAACAGTTGGAAGCAAAATTGTTTGTTTGGCCCTTTCAGGAAGAGAGTGCCATGTGCTGTCACATGGCTCTGGGAAGGGGTGAACACTTAGACTATTAATTCATGTCTAGTTGGATTACACAGTATTTGAAGGGTGCCTCTGTAGAAGAGAATTTAAGAAACAAATATTGTTGTAATAATTGCTCGGGAACAAGTGGAGCCCTGTCTGGAGACACAGGAGGTATAGGCTCTGTCATTGCTTCATTGTGTGACACAGAGCTGGACACTGCACTGTGCTGTGTGTCAATCTCTCTCTCTGCAGAGCAGGGAGGAGGATGCTGATCTTGATAAGGCATTTCAGAAACCTATTCATGAAAATAGAAAGATATTAGTACTTATTTATTCAATACCCTATTTGTGCAACCTGGTGCAGGTCAAATTTGGGTATCTTGAAGGAAAATATTCAATCTGTCAAGGGTAAATGTACCTGCTGCAGAAGAGCTGCCAGAGCAGAAGAACAGCCTGAGCAGAAAGCCTCATATTTCTGCCACATACAGGCTCCTGTTAGCAGTTCGGGTCCTGGTAAGATGATACCTTTCTTCCTGAAAATGACTTGATTTTCATCTCTCTATTTTTTGGCACTTGTGTGGCCGTCACTTTGGAAGGGGCATCTGTCATTTCTTCCAGCATTCTACAAGCCAGAGCTTGTTTTCGCAGTCATCTGGTAGATGCTCCCAGCATGAGCAGCACGTCACCTTCTGTCAAAGAGGGAAGGAAAGAGAGACAAAGAAGGAATAATCAATTATCAAGGCAAAAGGTTAAAGGCAGAGGAAAATTAAGCAGGAAAGGAGAAGAGAACAAGGGGTTCCATAAAAAAGAATGTGAAGAAAAGAGTAAGAGGGAGGGCAGTGGATCCTGGTATGCACTTAAAAGGCAAAGCATGCCTGTTCACAAGGCCTTGTGTGGTTTTTTTTTCTTTTTTTTTATAATGAGGTCCATCTCCAAGGAAGATCCCCCAAAAACTGTTGACCTACTGCTATCTTAATCACTGCAAACATCACGCAACTGATGAAACAGCAGTGCCATTGCAGTTGCCAGGGCAGCCCACAGTTCACTTTGCCCAGGAAGTCCCGCCATCAGGCTTCATCTACTCTGGTGCACAGTGGTGTAAATGGAGGAGAAATGTGCTTGTTTCGAATTATCCAGCCTAATCTGGAGGAGGGGTAGGGATCAGTCTGCCAAGGCATTTGAGAACCCTTCAAGGAGACAAAAAAGCAGATTTCTCTGAAGAAATGCAGGCCATTCTTCAAGCTCATTAAATAAATTCGTGTCTTAGCTCAACTCCCAACAACATTATTTAGCTGATTTCTGATCTTTGTCATGTATAAATCTTGCATGAGTTGCTGGTAGTCTAAATTCTGGCTACAAGTAGAATAAAGTCTATCATATTGCTGCTTTAGGAAAGCACAGGCAGCTAAACTTAATTTATCTACCGGGCTTTTTAAAAGTGCCTCATCTCCATCTAGTTATAGCCATTCCAAGAAATATAACCCACAGTCCTGAAAGTAACTTCATCTTTGTAAACTGAATGTTCATCTTTTTGTTCCAGTGGACCATTTAGAGGTATGTTCCAAAAGCCACTCTAAACCAAATAGATTTGCAGTTACTTGCCATTCCTAAAAAGCACGGAAAATTGTGTTACGACAAAAGATAGTGGGTTTCATATGCTCTTGCACATACAGATCTTCTCAATATTATAGCATTGTAAAAGCTACTAATTGCATGTAAGGTGTTACAGTAGAAGATGATAGGTGTCTGGGAGTTGGTAAGGATCCTGACTGTCCCACCAGCAACCAGAAAAAAAAAATTTGACTGGGTATGTGTGGGTCTCATCTTCTGGAGGGACAATGCTACCATATGTGTCCTCCAGACAATCTTTTTCCTCTTCACGAGAAGTCGTGCTATTATATTCCCCTTTCCAAGTACCAGGTCATGTTCCACTATGAGGACATGGATGCTGTGTAGCAGTAACCATTTAATCTGAAGAAAGCTGGGCCCTGAGCCACAGGCAGTATGGGGAGAACACCATCCAATGCTTGTGGGAAAAGGACAGTTATTGCCTGTGAGTTCCTAGCTGTTGCTGTTGTTGTTCAGACAGGACAGAGAGACTGTAGCAGTAGCTGGAAATAACCTGAGGAGGGTGTGGGTGAGCTCAAATGCCAAAATATCTTGGTACAGCTCTGGCTGGGCTGACTAGTTAACATCTGGCAAAAGAGATTATGCTGAGATCTTGGACTTGCATGGATAGAAAGCTTTTCTCCTGGAGGATCTTGAAGAGCTGTGTAGCTGGCAGCCTGCTGGTCCTGTCAGCCTGCTATCTCTGCCTTCTCTCAGTGGGGTTGCTTCTGCCACTAAGAGGAAATTTCAAGGGTACCGTGTAGCTTCCTGATATTTTATGTTGATAGTCCCAGCAGGCACCACACTACAAGTGACAGCTCTGAAAATTAAAGGCAGAATGCTAATGTCTTCTTCCTAACATTAAGCGGGAACTCTTCCAGGAGACAGCAATACGGACAAGGATTCCCAAGGACTTTTCCAGCTGGGTGCCCCAAACAGTCTGTGGAGGCTAAGCCACTGAGGAGGAGCTGAGGCTGGTTCAAGGTCCTGCCTGACATACTAGAGCAGTCATCTGCAGCTCAGGATAGACTGTACACAGCTGAAGCCATTCAAGCGTATATTAAGTCCAGAAAGATACTGTCCTTGGGAGAAGGGTGCTGGCAACAGAAGTGGCAGGGAGCAAAAGCACAAACAACTGGTCCATCGGGCTCCTTCAGGCAAGAGGGGCACTCCACAAAGTTATGCACTTTTGACATTTCCTTCAAATTTTATATTAAGTCCCATAATATTTGGCCTTTGTCCTCAGTAACTTTTTGTGAAAGCCTGTGCTCAAGGAAATCTTTTGTGTTCATCATCTCTAAAGATAGCTTCCATCTGCAGAAGAAAGAACAAAAGACATAAATCCTAAAATTGCCAGTGCAAAACTGCAAAGAAAATCAGACCTTGTGAAATACCTGGTGGCCATTTTTGATGTCAGCATTGTGGACCTCAACCTATTCCTCATCCTGAACTTTGCCTTCAGCACAGGAGTTTCAAAATTGCCTTCTTCCCTTTCACCACAGAGGAAAAGAGGACCTTTGCAAATCCTGCCTGTGGTTGTGGTCCTCAACTGAGCATGTTCGAATTAAGGAAAATATTGCTCAGAATGAATTACCATGAGACATTTGTGCTCATTCATCATGTCGCTTGAGGAATGTGTTTTACATAGTTTTTACGTAAAATGGTGTGAGACCTACAGCTGCTTCTGCTCAAAGCCCCATAATAGTGGGCTCCCATGTGCTTAGGTGCTCCCATTTAGCAATCTTTCTGGTAAACCCCTGAAGGAAGCCAGTGGTTCAAGTGCAGACTGAATCCTAGCCTGCTAGTTAGATGCCCTGCATTTTCATGTCAGGCAGTAATTTCAAACTGGTCGCCAGATCCCTTGCAGAATGGGAGCCACAGGGCTGTGAGTGTCCTCTGCTCGCTTGTAGGTAGTGGTGATCTCATGTTCTACCGTGCACAGTCCGCCCTGGCTGTGGACCTCTTCTGCTCACAAAACATACATTTCCTGTGCTCTATATCATTCTTTTTCCTGAATACCTCCAAAAGCTAGGCTTTTCCTTGATACAAGGGAAAAAGTCCCCAACCAACAGCTATACATTAAAAAAATCCAAAAGATGGATAGTTAATTTTATTATATGTCATGATGTTTTATTATTTGTTACTTTGGTGCTTCTTAATCTGATTTTCCCGTTTCATATTTTTCCTGCATTGTAAAGTTTGGGAATCATTCTTTGATTTTGGTCTCTGTGATAGAATTAGACACCTGCCAAAGTGACACAAGTCTATCAAATAGGTGCTAGCGTCAAGGGATTTACTGGGCAAAGGAATCCTTAAGCTGTACATAAAACATCAAACGGCTGATCTGGTAAAGTATATGCTGACTTCAGGGGAAACATTATAGAACTCTTTAGAGCCTTGAGAATGGCCAGACATGAATTATGCTGATATATGTCCAAATCATTACTATTTTATTGAGGAAGATAAGGATAAAACAGGAAAATCAATCATATTCAAGCAATCCAGAACTACCAAATACATTTTCAAATGCATTAGGTAAGTATTTTTTATCTATTTATGTAGACAAATACTTTGGCTTGATCATAAACAAAATAAAAAGTGTGTTTTTATCACTGGTCAATTTAAGCTTTGCTGCAGACATAATGGAACAGAAAGGCACAATAGCCTAAGGCTGCACATTTTGTCTGAGGAGCCAATGATTTCTTTTCTTTGTGCCTGAGTGAATGTTTGTTTTGGGAGGAAAACGTTCTTTTACCTGGAAACAAAATATTTCTCAGTGCCTTTGCTTTGATTTTAATGCTGAACATATTTTTAGGAAGAATGTGGTTCAAATAACTGTCCTGGAAACAAAAATAGAATTTAACCTTTGAATATTTAGTATTGTGAAATGTGAAAATCTAAATTTGTAGTAAGCTTCTATGCATCTGAATTGTTTTCTACTTAGAAAACTTTAACAAAAAAACTTGAATCTGGCCATTTGAAAAATATATTATGTAACCCTAGTCCAGTTATGGAATTTTAATCTATTTCTAGAGGGAGCTGTGCTACATAGTTCTACAGTTCACTAGGATTCTGCTTCTTATTCAAGAACACTCACTGAACAAAGAAATCTAGGCTTCACTCGAACTAATTAAGCTTGTGAGGATTTACAAACTGCAGTCAAAGTCTTGCCAGCAAAATTTTCAGTGGGAAACAACACAGCAGCTCAAACCTCTCTCTGCAAATTGAACAGCTTTCCTTGGAGCTCCAGCTAGGAGTCTGAGGCTTAGGGGATATCTTTGATTTAAGTAGGGATTTTCAGAGCACAAAATGAAAACAAAATGCTTAGGGAACAAAATATTTTATAAAATTTTCCTGGTAGGCTGTGCTGAATGTCTGAAAGTATTAGTGACTGAAGAGATGATCAATCTGCAGATAGAAAGCTGAGTTGCCTTAACCTGGCTTGTGTATTCACTCCTAACTTGGTACCAGAGTAGGGCAAAACATATTAAGCTAAGCTGAATATATGTTTTATTCCTCAGTTGCAATGAGTCAGAAACATACAGTGGTTAGTTAAAATCCTTTGGATGATGAGTCAGCTTCTCGGACCACAGTAACTCAGTCATTTGCAGTTAACTTGATTGCCTGTGGTAGTCTGACTGTATCCTTGCTAAACAACGAAAAAGCATGCAATCTTAATTTTTTCTTCTCTGAGCAGAAACATTGTGCCTGGCACCACATGCACACCACCTTGAGTGGGGTGGGAGGGTTTCAGTCTGGTGAATTCATGTATTTTTGTATCGACACTGAGTCGGCCTGAAAAGTCATGATCACATTTAAGGATTAGTGACCCATCCAGTATTAAATTTGCTTACATTCAGGGAACTGGCTCTCCTCTCCAAGTCTGCATGGTGTTTACCAGCACACGCCAAAGGCAGAATATCATGCAGACTCAGAGAGGGGAGCCAGTTCCATGAAAGCAAGCATGGGCAACCCATCTGTTTCTGGATTTAGACTCTTTGGGATAAATCTGCTTCCTTCATGTAACTTGTGCTTCTCCTGGGTACAATCCTCCTAAGAGTATCTCCTATTTAATAAAACCCAAACCAGCCATATTAGGAAGAAAATGCTTACCGAGCTGCAGTTGTTTTTCTGAGCTGCATTTTTGCAAAACCAGATTATTGCCCATACTGGCATTGAACTTCTCCCATGTACCCCACCTCTCACGCAGTGTGCTGCACAGCTGGATGGTAAGGTATACTCAGAGAATGATGGAGAGCAAGTTTCAAGAGTGTGAACTCACTCTTGTTCAGAAGAAATCCCACAGGAGATAATTTTCTAGCAGTGAGAAGTAGAAGGAGAGAAGATAAGGCACAGAGCCAGGCACCTCAGCTCAGTTGCCAGAACAGAGGTGTCCAGTGACCTCTGAGAGGCAGATGTCCAAGAGATGTGCATGGATGTGATATAGGACCTCTGGAAGACTTGTGCTTTAACTCAGAGGCAGCTGGAAGTGGATTGGGACGTGCCTCTATTCAGAGAAGCGAATTGAACCAAGGATGCTTCAATTATCTTCAGAAGAGTGTAATGGTGGAGAGGTCTTGGGACTCTTTTAGTGATAGGCTCTGAAGGAGTTATGTCAGAAGCTGTAGCACTTACCTGAACCACAGTATTCGGTGGTATGTGGCATCAGGAAATCCTCCATTTTCCGGTGAGGAAAGTTCCCCAGACCTGTGAGCGAGCAGGAAATACCCAGCCCAGGTTTGTCCGGAGAGAAAAGCAGCTGGTGGGGAAAAGCGTCAGGGGTGAAGAGATGATGAGTTTCTTCCAGGGAAAAGGAAGGAGGAGTCTTAGATGCAGTTACAGATCCAGGCTGACAGGAAAGCTTTGACAAATTAAGATCATCAGGGCCTTGTGTGTTTGCTTGATTTTCTTCAGCATTTACCTTGACTCAAGCTAGAAGCCACACAACATAGAACTCAATTTTCCATCAAAACCAGTATTTTTTAGTAAAGCCACTGTAATGGCCACGTGGCCTGTGTTAGATGAGTTGCTGTCTTGCTGATTGTCACCATGGAGAGGTAAAGGACGGAACTTTCATGATGACCGAACATCTTTCTCAGACACAACTGGAGATCCCAGTCTGCTCTGAAGAGAAGTGTTACATTGGCACTGTGGCTAAATGGAAGCCTTGATGAACTGTGGGACTCGGGTAGAGATTCACTCTACAAGCATTTTAGCTTTCCTCTTAGCAAACTCTTCTTGCAGACGTGTATTGCTACATTTGCACCTGCTCTATCTTTAGTTATACCTACACTTGGACAGATAGTGAGTTGTAAATTTGGATTTGAAAGGACAGATGATCTCATTGTGACGATATTTATTGCCAGCTCCTTCCTCCATCAGGAAGAAGAAATAGATTGTGAGTAATTTTTTTCTTACTGGAGATAGTCTATGAATAGCAAAGGAGAAATATAAAGAAGACATTTTATCTTAGAATGCACTTTCAGATGACGTTGATGGACATCTTCTCTTAAAAAATGAAGATATTTAAAGAGCTTTATAAAACAGCCTATTCCAAAACTGATTAAAAAAAAAATTAAACAATGAATTGGATCTCATGAAATGCCCTTTTTTTTTTTAGTCACCACTGCATTTTTTCCTTCACCAAACCTTGTATCTAACCGTGTTTCTATTGCACTTACCAATACTTCTTCACCTATAGGTCATCTCTGTAAGGTGTTAATTGCCTTCAGCACCAATTACTTTCCCAATCAATGTAACAATACAGCAGTCCTACACCAGCTCAAGTGCTTCCTGCACAAAAGTAATCCTATCTGGTTCCTACTGAAGTCATTGTCATAGCATTTTATTGGAATTTGATCAAACCCTTAATTTTATAGGCTGTTGTGGACGCTGAAGCTTTTCAGTATCAGACAAAAGATACACAGGGGCCTTATAAAACAGTTGTTATTGATGAATAATACTGAAAGATTGCTTGTTAATTGCCATTTGTTGTACAGCTACTTTCAGCAGCCAATGGCATATTATTAATCCTGCTTTGAATGATTAAATCTAAAGATGATTCTCTTCAAAGTCTCTTCTTTCATTGTACAATAAGCTCTATTTGCCATGTTTTACATAAGCTATTTTTTATCCTGTCTGAAGTATCGGAGAAAAATTACTAGCTTAGTAATTACTTCAGAATAGGATTTTCCAGTAAGTCACAGCATTTTATCTTCTGAAAATAATGCAACACCTCTAATCCTTTGTTAGGATGTAGTGGTTTATTCATTCCATTGTTTTTCATTCTGTCTTTTTTGAGGGAGAAGGGAAGGGAGGTTTTGTTTATTTGCTCTTGAAAATAGACAGGGGGATGAGCAGCACTTGATAGAATCATCTCAGCAGGTAGATAACTGGGCCTGTGTATACATATATATTAACCAAAAAAGACAAAATGGATGTCTGCAGATAAATTTGAAGCAGACTTAATGAGTGCTTCTGCTTTATTGCCACTGCTTTATTTTTAACAGAAATTATTATACCAAGGTCAACATCATGAATAATACCATGCAATCAGCAGCAGAAATAACTGTGAGCAGAGGAGTTTACCCACTACTGGCTGATGGTGTTTGACAAGCCCTGTGGAAAGAGCAAGGTTCCTAAAGATCTCTGAATGAACAGGCAGCCACTTCTGGAGCAAGAGAGGAGGTGAGCTTCTTGAGCTTAATATATGACAGAGGCAAGGACGGGGAAGTGGAGACAATATGAGTTGAGTGGAAGGTGCTGAGGATTCATGCATGGCAGGGTTAGGCAACAGGTCCTTGCTTTAACAGCAGCATTTTACACACACAGAATCACACAGAATTATCAAGGTTGGAAAAGACCTAGAAGATCATCTAGTCCAACCATTACCAATACTTCCCAGCTAAATCATATTCCTCAACACAACGTCCAAACGTTTCTTGAACACTCCCATGGTCGGTGACTCCACCA